>VZRU01016174.1:307542-398930 GCA_013398155.1 Pedionomus torquatus | reverse complement strand
CCCGCTGAGCCAGGCCCGCCCCGGGGCCCGGTGGCTTCCCCCTTGGCCGCCCCGGGCTCTTACCGACACTGCTCCGCGACCTTGCCCGGCTCGGGCCCGGGAGGCCCGTACCCTTCAGGCACCGGGAGGGAGCGCGGGTTGGACGAGGTGCAGGCCCCGGGCTCGGCCGGGCCTGGGTCGCCTGGCGTGGGCACAGCTGCCCGGTGGGGCTGTGCCCGCCTGNCCGCCTGGGGCCTGGAAGATAGAGCTTGTCCCCTCTGCCCTGGACGCAGATGCGGGTGCTCCTGGCTGCCCAGCTCCGGTGTACGAGAAGGGTCTGGGGACCCATGAGGTGCCCCAGCACCATTCTGGGTTCTTCTCAGTACCACCCTGCCAAGCCAGGCTGAGATGTGCGAGGGCAAGGGATCCTTACAGCAGAGAAACCTATGTTGTCCTCCCAGACCTCTGCATCTCAGCAGTACTTGAGTTTCCAAAAACTGGGGCCTGCTGTTTTGAATACAAGCATTAAAAAACCCCTCTGTGAATGGTGCTATTCTGTACGCGCAGTGACACCCCCCAGTGTACTCTCCCAGGAGCACTGGTGATCTTGCAGCATTGCCATCAGCGTGGCCTGTGCTGTCCCGAGCTTGCCCGAAGCCTTTGGGGGCTCACGGGATGCAGCTGCAGCCTCTCACTGGGATGCAGAAGAGCTCGTAGTCAAAAGAAAGGCTCTGCCAGTGCCTTTAGCATTTTCCCTGGCAATGCCTTATACAGGGCATGTAGCCGAGGTACATAGCCCAACAGCTATTGCTGCAGAGTGCTGGTGGTATGTATGTGTATAGGATAATTGTTTCCTAGTTAACGGAACTTGAAGTTTAATGGAAACTTAAGTTTTTAATGGAAAGAGCTTCAGTGCCACTATACAATCTCTGTTGTCCATTGAGTTTATTGTCATCACCAGAAAACTTTAGCAGTTGCAGAATAACTGGGATATGATGTACTGGAGTGTGTCCAGCAAAAGCCTGATGATTAAGAGACTGGAGCACCTGTTATACAGAGAGGCTGTGAGTGTTGGGGGCTGTTCAGTCTGGATAAGAGGATCTCATCGGTGTGTGTAAATACCTGATGGAGGGAGTAAAGGAGTTGGAGCTAGGCTGTTCTCAGTAGTGCTGTGTTGGAACTGGAGGCAGTGGGCACACAGTGAAGCACAGGAGATTCTGTTTACACATCAGGAAGCACTTGTTTATTGTGAAGGTGGTGATGCTGGCACAGGTAGCTCATAGAGATTGTGTAGTCTCCATCCTTGAAGATGCTGAAACTTTGGCTGGATACAGCTCTGGGCAGTCAGTCTGCTCTGGCTGACCCTCCTAGAGAAAGGGTTGGGCTGTGCCCATCAGCTTCAGCTCTTTTATGCATTTAGCTTATGTTGTCTGAACTGCAAGTAGCATGTTTTCATTACAAAATGGGTGCTTTCTGTTGTTGTTGCGAGTGTTGACTGTTTCGTGCACCATCACAGGATGAAGGAAAAGATCCAGGATGCACACTGAAAGCAGAAAGTGTATCAGCCTGCTGACAGTTACCTTCTCCAGCTCCCCATACCTCTGCCACTGCTTGCTGGGGCAGGAAGGCAGGGCTGGAAATGCATGAGCTCCTTCAGCACAAGGTAGTGGTTGCTCTGAAGCTCCGGCAGCGATCAGAATGTGCTGTTCATCCAGAATTGAATTAGAGGGATCTTCCATGAGTTTTCAGCCAAGTTGTACCAAGACGAGCACTGTGTTAACAAACAGGCTAAGTATTATGCTGATAAAACTTTGGCTAAGAAGAGTGAAACCCAAAATGGAGAGAGACAGGACTGTCTCATTGACTGGAGCTGCCTACCTGCCAAATTGGAAATGGATACTGCATGTGAAACTCCTCTTCAACCCAGAAGACATTAGGGGAGCTGGGATGTGGGTTGAGAGGGATGTTTCAGTATGGTCTTGTCTTTGTGGGCTGACCCTTACTTTTTAAAAATTAAAAATTAAAAAATTAAAAGAAAAAAAAAGCAACAAAAACCCACTTGTTTTTTAAAAAAAACTTGTACCATTTTCCAGTTCTATGTGGAGGTCCTTCTCACGGTCATGCCATCATCTGAGTCTTTGGCTTCTGGAATTGACCCTTCTGCTTTCCTGCCATCAGGAGGCAGAGGGCACACATGGCTTCTCAGGCCCTTTCTGCTTCTCTCGCCTTTCTGTCTCGCTGTACACTGACAGTATTTGTGGTGTGTTCACCTCTCTCTCTGTGGCCTGTGACATGACAGTTGTTAAAGGCCATTGGAAAAATGACAAGTGCTCCTTGTTTCAATGTTGGTCTCCAGTTTTCCTGCCATAGTGGAACTTTGCTCTTTCTACACTCTGCTGCACTTCTGTACACCAGAAAATTTTTCCAGGTTATCTCCTTGCACTAATGGGCCCTCTGTACTGGCTTTTGAATAGCTCAGGAACATCAAGGAAGAGGTTAGTAACTACTCCATTTTGCTAGGCTAAAATAAGTATTTGGAGATAATCTTCAGGCAGTATAGAAGGGTTTTGGCCAGAAAAACACTGGGCTAAAAAGGAAGACACTTTTGCAGTGTTTCCTTTTTCAAGGGTGATGGCTGGTGCAGAAGCAGATGGAGATGCTTAGCTGGTAGCAGGTCCTGAGGAGGTGTGTACTAGAGGCAGGGTGCCATCCTCACTGGGCCCAAATTTTCCCCTGTGGCAATTCCAGTGGGTTACTGACACCATCTCTGCCTCCTGGGAAGCATAAAAAGTCCTGCACTTTCGTGGCCTTGGGCAGAGACTCTGCAAGATGGTGCTGGGAAATGTGTCTTGTGTAATTGAGTAATATTTAAAAATATAATAAATTGTTAAAATTGTAACCCAGAATATGCTTCCTGATCTGCTTTCTTTGTGAATCTGCAGTACTTAGGCCAGCTGTGAAATGTTCCTGGGTGCTTGGTTTTTGTTTATTTTTTAAATGTGAATAGAAGTAGTTGTTTGATGACATTTTCCAAAGTATTACTTTTTATTATTTGAGTGGCTGTAGCAGAGTGGGTAGAGAAAGGACTTTGGCAGCTCTGAGGAGGGTAGAATTAATGGTATTCAAAACCTTTTGCTCCCCTTCCCAGCTGTGTTACATATAATACCTCCTACACTGCCTGTGGCTAGTTATCCTCTACTGGAGTGTCAGAAGGGCATCCTGCTGGCTAAACTTTAGATCAGTGTGAGTTACCAGCCCTTCTGGAGAGGTGGCATCATGCTGTCCTGACGGCTTTTCAAGACAGTTGTCTTCAGTAGGTGCTTGGTGATGTACCTGGCAAGGACGCTGTCTGGCGTTGACCCTGGGAGCAGGTATCCCCAGCTGGAGGTAAGGGCAAGGCCCTGCTCATGGAGTGCCCTCTCCATGCTGCCCTTCCCTGGCCTGTCTCCTAAACATCAGCCATCCCCGCCTTGGCCGGGCTGGTAGCTCTCTGAGGAAGAGCTTTGCCAGGGTGTTCTCAGAAGCTTGCACAGATGGAGCAGGGTGGGGAGGGGTAACTCCCAAGTAGGGGTTTTCCTGGTTGGAAAGAAGCATGTAGCTTCATCTCAGCACTTGAGGGTGTAGGTGGGGCGAGACAGCCTCTAGACCTGCACTGGTGTGCAGGCTGCCTTCTCACTGCAAGATTGCATACACAGACCTCCATGTGGAAACTTGTTGGGGCACAGGGCTGTTCCTCTACCAAACAAGGTTGGTTACTGTGATCTCACGGTGCTTTTAAGAAAGTCCATCCAGGCCCAAGTGGCTGGGTGTAAAGCGACTGAGCTGGAGGTGACTTGGGCGGTGAGCCCCGTGGGTGCAGCTGAATGTGGGTTGGTGGCAGTGCATGGTGACCTTGCACATATCTCCTGTGTGCAGCACTGTGGCAGCTGCTGTGGTCTCCTGGGGCAGATTTCCTCCTCATGCTGCAGAAGGACTTTCTCTTTGACATGCAGGTGTTGGGTGCTTCCTGGTGCTGGTGCACCCAGGACAGGGCAGACGGTGGGTGCGAGTGGCGCTGGGGAGGAGCACGGATGGAGGGTGAGGGTGCAGGTACCCCCAGGATGGGTAGTGTGGGCACCCACGGGGAGCAGGTGAGTGTCTGCGTGACACAGGTAACTCTTGAGCCATACCTTTGGGATAGAGGGAAGAGGAGGAATAAGTAATGTCAGCCTTAACCAGAACTGTGCTTTGTCTTCAGAGCTCCTCACCAAGTGCTGCTGCAAATGGCTTGGACCCTGATGAGGAGCCTCTTCTCAGAAGAAATCCTCGCCGGTTTGTCATTTTCCCCATCCAGTACCCAGACATCTGGAAAATGTATAAACAGGCTCAGGCCTCCTTTTGGACAGCAGAAGAGGTGAGCCCTGGGGCCAGTGGGTTGGCATAAGGTGCTCAGACCGGGCTCCAAGTGCTTCCTTGCCGACTCTGCTGCTGGCTTCAGTGTTCTAAGGGTTAGAGTTAATTTTGCATGGAACACAAGGTGCCTGCAGCAGAGCAGTGCTCCTTTCATGGACAGTGGAAAGAAAGCTGGTTCCACAGGGGGATTCAGCAGAGCTGGTTTTGGTATTTATTTTAGGATGGGGTGGAATTGTATCGTTCCCTGATTACAGGGTGAGCCTAAGTCAGATAGCTCCTACCCTGTACCTGCAATTAACTCTTTGCCCACATAAGGTGTTCTGGACAATTTTGTGTGAATGCTGTTCTTAAATGTTAGGTGCCTATTTTCCAAAGAGACAATGATAATCTGCTAAAAATGCTTCTGATTGGCCCTGGTTAGATGCTGTCTCCCTGTTACAATGCAAGCTGTATGTTTTCCCCCAGGTTGCTAGTTTGCCAGGCCTGAGCAGTACTCAGCTTGAGGCACTTGCAGCAGCAGAGGCTTCTGAACACTGCAGTGGTCTGGAGAGATTCCAACTCAAAGCTTCTGCAGCCTTTGCTGGTCTGTGAGCAGCAATCTGCAATTGCAGAGCAGTGAGCTGAAAGCCTCTAAATAGGCCAGAAAATGTCCCAGCATGGTGAGGAGCAGCTGTCTGGAGAAGCGCTGTTCCACCGCCTGCCTGGGAGGCTTGCTGCCCTCTCGCAGTAGAGGTTAATTTAAATCGTCGAAGCAAAGGCATTTAAGCTTATGCCTGATCAGCATTGCCCTTTTACTATATTAGTGGTTCCTTCTCATGCTGTCCTGCTGTTGATGCATTTCCAAATGAACTGGAAAGTTAGCTGTAACTGGCTTGTGTGTGTATGTGTTTCTTTACACATGCATATGTGTACATATTTATAGATACACACAGGCAGAAGTTTTTAGCTTTCTGTATTTTTCACATCTGGCCCTACTTGAGTGCTGCTGTGGTTCAGAACTCCCTCCCTCCAAACAAACAAATGAAAAAGGCCTATACGGAGGAAGTTGTGGTTTTCTGCTGTGCCTAGAGCTCCGGCTGGTAGACGAGAGCAGTTGCACAGCATTCACCCCAAGCCGTTATTTGGCAGGATGGAGGCTGAACACCTGCCAAAGGCAGAAGTCCCCTCTGTCCATCTTTTGTCACACCTGGGTATAGGTTTCTTGGAGTATCAGGGTGCGAGCTCTGCTTATTGGTGCATATTCATACTTATGACAGGAAGATACTAATGCTTTTCAAAATTTGATTTACTTTTAATGCAACAAATACTGATTTTTATTCCAAATTATAAGAGTGTAAACTGTGAAGCAAACACATGATGTTACTGTTGCAGAGGGAGACAGCAGTACTGCAGTGTGTCTGTTGTCTTTTGCAGTCACAGGTATTTATGTTCTTTACATGTAAATATTTGGGAGCAAGTGCTAACACTTTGCCTCAGACATTTGACTGGGCTACTTCTGTTCTTGCAGAAAGACAAACTCAAAGGTGAATAATGTTTTTCTTTTCATTAGGTTGATTTGTCAAAGGATCTTCCTCATTGGAACAAGCTGAAAGCAGATGAAAGATACTTTATCTCTCATATTCTGGCATTTTTTGCAGCCAGTGATGGAATTGTAAATGAAAACCTGGTGAGAAAGCTTTACAGAGGGCTTGAATACTTACTCATTTTATTGGCTTTCATTTTAGTTTTCTCACATTAATGCATGTTTATTAAATGTGTACTTGTTTCTTCTTCCCATCATCTCACCTTTGCAAAGGGGAAGCAGCTTGTTCTGCTGGTGTCAGTGTCTGAGTTAAATTGGGTCAACTGTGGTCAGCAAGAATCCAAATCAAATCACTCTTAAACACAGTTTTTAAGCTCGGTCTTCTGCCTGGCTATGTTGATCCACATTTCTCAATGAATTAATAGCACCCTACACTTCTTAGATGAGAAGAAGGGAGGGGTGTGCTGTGCCATGCGCTGTGTTCTTCGTTTTGCTAAAATGTATTTTGCTCTCACTGAATGGCATCCTAAAATCTTTTAAGGCTGCAGGTGGGTGCTGCTAAAAAGGTGGGAACATCTTTCTGCTGAAATACATTCTTGGCCACAGAATGTCTCACCAAAGGCTGTCATTGGTGTCTGACTGATAATGTCCAGTCTAGATATTGAATGTCTGTAACGTGTAGAATATACCGTACCATGTGTGTGTATATTGCATGAACACATCTTATGTCATGCTGTTTATGCTTTTCTTGATGAACAAGAAGTTTGAGGCTTTGTTCAACATGAAGTGTGTACTGTTGCAATGTTTAGCTGTTCTCTTCATGTGTACACGTGCCCTCATGCTTCATAACAGCTCTCTATTCAATAAGCACAGCAGATGTATTTGCTTCTAGCGAGGTTGCTTTATCCTCTTCTTCACCATACCTATTTGACCAACATGTCTGTGAATAAAGTGGGGCTAAACTGCTCCCACCCTTTCTCTGTGGTACAGATCTATTGTCTTTCCCATTAAGCTTAGAGTACTGTCACGAAGAGCTGGTTTTACTGTACTCATTGCCATGCTTTCTGGTTTTGGTAGGTGGCGCGTTTTAGTCAGGAGGTGCAGATCCCAGAAGCACGTTGTTTCTATGGCTTTCAGATTCTCA
Source organism: Pedionomus torquatus (assembly GCA_013398155.1). Classification (NCBI taxonomy): domain Eukaryota; kingdom Metazoa; phylum Chordata; class Aves; order Charadriiformes; family Pedionomidae; genus Pedionomus; species Pedionomus torquatus. The sequence continues at coordinate 391,893 of VZRU01016174.1, read as the reverse complement.
TTGAAAATGTTCACTCGGAGATGTACAGCTTGCTTATAGACACCTACATCAAAGATCCTGAGAAAAGGTAAACCTCTGGATGTGTTAGGAGACCCAGTCTGTTACCTAGTCCAGTGGCACCGTTGTTGGGCAGCAGCAGCAACAACTGTCTTCTGTTTCATATTGACTTGCTGGGCTAGTTGGGGATGGTTCCTTAAAGCTTTCAAGGCCTGTATGCCTGTCCCGTAAAATGGAGAGAAGTATTACTGACCAACAGAATTGTGAGGGAGTGTCAGAAGGTTAGTTAATATTTGTATAAATCTTTGATTACAGGAAGTGCCAGTTGTGTGAAATGTTAAAGATTAGACAAGCTTCTTGTGGTTCCTGTGCTCCTGAGATGCTTGCTCTCACATCAGTAAGGGATCTGCCTTGGGAAATTGAGTGCTTGTGATCCCACTGGTGTTTCTAATCCACACCGATCACTGTATTGCAGCCTTTTAGCTTTTTCGTACAACTTGAACTGTGTACTGGTTTGAGGTAAAACAAACCAATTTTCTGCTTTACAATGTTACTTTTTTAGCTGGGCCTCTTCTAATTAACTAAACTCTGAAATTAACAGCACATTGTTCAGAAAACTGTTCACTCTCACAGTGATAATGCCTGATTATACCCAGGGATGGTCTGCAGAGAGGCCCTTGCTTATACTTATTGCTAGAACAACCAAGGTCAGCCAGTTTCATTGTTTGCCCTGTTGGAGGGTTGGAAGCAAAAAAGCATAGAGGGGGCACACCTGTAAGGAAGAGTGGACAGGCCAAGTGACCAAAAACTGACCAACTTGGGTATTCCATCCCATCTGCATCACGCCCTGTATAAAAGCTGAGGGATCAAAGAGTCAACTCTCTTCAATGGCCGACGTCAAAGAAGGACCCTGTCTGTTCATTGGCCTTTGATCCCGATGTGAGCATTTCCTGACTCCAGATCTGGAATCCAGCTCCTGTCAGTCACCGAGTCCAGTCTGGGACTTTTCCTGGTGCCTGTTGGTGATGTGGTTGTCATCCTGGGAGCTTGATATGGTTTTGTGTATACTGTATCTATTTCATTATTTTATTCTTACTTTAATTTTAGTATTAATATTTCATTAAAGTAGTTTAGTTCATTCTAAACTTGTAAATCTCCTTATCTCTTCCTCCCCTTTCTCTTTTTGGGGAAGGGAAGGCCATCTGTGAGTCTGGTTTTGGTAAATTTAGCTGCAACCATGACAAACTGGTTCTTTTTTAAGTATTGGGTTCTTTGGAGAGCCCCATCACCTTTTTCTGGAGAACTCCGTAGTCCAAATGTTAATACTATTGAAAGAAACACTTTCCCTCAGAAGCTCCTCCATGTTGATGGTCAGGCAGAGCTTGGTTTCCCACAGTGGCATCCTGTGTGGTGACAGTGAGAGGACTGCAAGGTTTCCTTTCAGATGTTTAGCATGGGAAAAGAGCTTGTGCTTGTAGGAGTTGACCATTTTCTTTTTGTGGAGTTGGGCAAGATGAGGTTTAGCTTGGTGGGTAGAAAGTGGCTGCCATCTGGTTTGAAGTCTGACAGGTACCATGGTTTTCGTGGGCGAGCACTCCTGGGATGGGACATTTAAGTTCACTTCCCATCTCTGCAGCTTGTCTCCTCTGAGACCTTGGGTTTCTCTCTTTCTGCACATCTCCCCCTGTTGTGCCCTTGTTATCAGAGATCATCACCCCTCTGGGGTGGGAACTGTGTCTTAATTGGGTTAGTTCAGAACCTCGCGTAATGGGTTCTTCTACCTGGTACAGCCAGTAAGGGACAGCCAGGGCAGATTTACATAAATCACTTCTTGTTATTTTGATCTTTTCTCTTTGTTTTCTTTTATAGGGATTTCTTATTTAATGCTATTGAAACAATGCCTTGTGTCAAGAAGAAAGCAGATTGGGCTCTGAAGTGGGTTGAAGACCGAGAATCCACTTTTGGTGTGTAGCTTCTTAAAAATTTGCTTGTGTTGCGTGTCACAAACTAATCCTCTGGGAGTGAGCTGCATTCCTGTAAAAGTGAAATGAAATTCTCCAAAGTGGCTTATGGTGTCTGGTTTAACTAAAGAACTAGAAGTAACTTCTGGTGAACATGTATGTTCTTATCTGCAGCTAAAGCACTACAGTAATGGCAGTGCCCACTAGAATCATGTTATGAAAAATACTTGTGGGTTTCTCTGTCTTTTTTTTCCCTTTGTGCTGAACAAATCTGGTTTCTTCAGTTTTAGCTCATAGACCTTGTTTTCTAGGAGTTCTGATTATTTCTTCCAATTGGCTCCTGTTTTGTACTCCAGTGTTCAGAACTGGGAAGCTGAAATCTTGCAAGTCCAGGCTTTTGCTGTGTTCATGTTGACAAATTAGTGTGTGATTTTAGCCCTTTTTTTTGTAACAGCATGACTGAACCTGAGCAAAAAGGATTCAAGAATCATTTGGCTCTGGTATTTATGGTTTGTTGTTGGGTCAGGTTTCTAATTTTTGTATCTCATCCCAGAGCTGGGACACTGATTCAGCTTCCATCAACGTGGTGAAGAGCATCCTTGCAATTCAGCTTACAGTGTTCACTCTGAAGGAAGTGTTGTAGCTGAAATGAGTAATGGGCAGACTCTGGTGATTTCTCTAAGCTAAACATCCTCTATACTTGGAGAAGGTGTAGGAGATGGAGAAGTTCAACCAGACAAACAAAATAAATATAATTCTTTCGCAGCATCTGTTGTTCACAGCTCTTGTTTGAGTGGGGTTCTTTTAGTAGCTGTAGATTCTTTTGTCCTGGAGTGTCCTGCTGCCTTCACATTCTGGCTTTGCTCGCTGTGTGTGGAGTCCTTTTTTTGTCTCCTTCATTTGTCTCCCAGCAGTGTGAGGTGTGCCTGGAATCAGAAGGTTCCCTAACTCAGACAACAATGTTCCCCTTATCTCCTTCCCCCAAACTTCATGCATCCTATCCAAATTTTTGTAAAGTACCTTTCTACTCTTCTGGTTTTTTCCATCTGATAGAGAAGACTTCACAAGTTTAAAACATTTGGCAGGGGCAAGTCTTAGAATTATGGATTATGAGATATGGTATATGACCGTGGCTGGCTGGCTTATTTGCTTGGTATTGCCTTTCAGTGTGGCACCTGGCCTGCAGCTGGGTCTCCACAGCTTTGGTTGATTTCTTATGCTGAGGGTTCCGTTACTGTATCTGTTCTGTGGACTCAGCCTCCGAATGTCAACTCACATTATGTATGGTGCTGCTGGTGGGGGATTTTTGTTTCATCATAACTCATTTGTAGCATAGCTAGACAGGTGGAGTGTAGTAAAAACCATATGGATATTCAGTCTTGTGCTTCATTAAACCTGTATTGTATGAGCAGCCTTCCTCCACTCCTCTCTAGAAGTAACCCTGGAGATTTTTAGTGTTGCCAGACAAATTCTTTCATTAGTAACTTCTGTGATACCTTTAAGTTCATGTTGCTCTTCATACTTTTTTCCTAACTTGAATTTCTTCAGATGAACCAGCAGATGGCATTTGCATCTTGTAGAGGAAATGGGATATCTGTCTATTTGTGGGTTATTTTATTTTTTAAACTTTTTCTCACTGGCAAAAGGCACCAGCACGTAATGCAAAAGCTCTTCATATTAGAATATGCCCCAAGATCTTGCAAAGTTGTTTAAAATAGAGTACGTGGAATGACATGTCTTCGCCAAGCAGTCAGATGGTCTTGTAGTCTGAAGAAATATATTCCTGTAGAGAACAGCAAGGACTTGGACCAATACTGCTGTGCTTTCCTTGGATAAAAGGTGGAATGACAAGTGATGTAACATAAATAGTGATTTGTGTCTTAATGAGCTGTGTTCTGTGTTCTTCCACTCCTACAAGAATATGTCTTTATGTAGATACTCAACAAGCAGAAACTGAGGTGTAGGGCTTTTTGTTAAATTTATAGGAGATTGGCTCTTCTCTCAGTTTTGTCAGTTACACAGCCGTTTTCCTGCCTTTTAGAAGAGATAAAGGAGCACTGATGTCTTTGCCACTTTGGACAATTCTGTTCTTTCCCTTCTGTGTGGCAGTTTCAGTGGGTGCCTTGGTTCTTCAGTTACGCTGGTGCTGCCTGTGGTTAATTGCTGTTGTGTGTGTAGACCCTGTCTGCCTTGGGATCTGCTAAAGATGTGGTCAGATACAGCACCTGGTGCTGCACTGGGGATTCCTCCTCTCCAACATGGGTCTGTCTGATGCGAATGGTACATCTTGCTGATGAGCAATGCACTATTTTGTATCTAACTGAAAATACCTGATGTTAAACAGGTGAGAGAGTGGTTGCCTTTGCTGCAGTTGAAGGCATCTTCTTTTCGGGTTCTTTTGCTGCTATATTTTGGCTGAAGAAGAGGGGCCTGATGCCTGGACTGACTTTCTCCAATGAACTTATTAGCAGAGATGAGGTAATGTGTCATGTCCTACATACTGTCTGGGAAGGAAAGTGAGTTCCCAGGGGAAGGGCAGAATTATATTCATAAAGCTTCCATAATCTTTGGGTTGGAGGGAAGGTGAAGAAAGCAGAGAGCAAATAGAATCCAGCAATGAGTAGGAGATGCATTTCTGGGTATGCTGGAGGCTCTTTAATGTTGACAGTACTCAAGGCCAAAGAGGTGGTAGAAGTCTAGAAGGTTCTCTGCCAGCCTGTGTCAGCAGCAGAGTTTTCCAGGGAAGATCCACTGTATTGGTGGACAAAACTATCCATTTAAATGAATTGATTTGAAAGGAGGCATCTTGCAAGATGCTTTTAATTTAAAAGACACTTGAAGAAAGTGATATTATCAGTAAGCAAAACCAAATAGTTCTTCAGCCTTGACTTTCCTTGTGTCTTCTGTTTCTGTGAGTCATCATGAACTGATCCACAGAAACGAGGAAGTGTTTGTTTGTTAGAAGGATCACTTGCAGGTGAATGAGATTAAGTTCCTCTGTACAGCAGTGTAACTGTACTTCTCTGCAGAGTTGAGTACTAAAAGACTGAGGTTTTTCTTGAGTTCTGCTGGCGTAATTCCAACTGCAGAGCTGTTGTGAAGGGTGAGGCTTGGTGCACACAGCACCTGCATCAAAAACCAGGAAATGCTGTTACAAAAGCAGTGGCTGTAAAAAGAAACCACAATGGAAAACTTCACAAACGTTTTTCTGATGCGCCCGAACAGATAAATGGTTAATGCTCAATATGTTTTTTGAGGTGCAGGCTCTGTTCCCAGGCTATTCTTTGAGCTGATGCATCTCTGATTCTTAAAGGTGCAAAGCTGCTGGGAGCACCAGTCAGCAGAGCACACCGGTTCAGGTGAGAAGCCAGACATGTCCTGCATCCTGCTGGTGATGTTATCCTGGTCAAACCCATAGGAAGCTCCACAGCAGGCAGCTAATGCTGTCCCCAGAGAGGGAGTATTCCTGAAATTATGGTGTTTCAGGGCTGTTTCATGACCAGAAGCACAAGGCTTTTGTAGACTTTCTGAAAAAGTGTTCACTTCTTTGTTTTGTTTTTGACCCTTGTTAACAATAGCACTGGATAGTCTTGTAACCCATAGTCTGCAAAGTCCTTTTGACTGGTTTTCACTCTGGTTGTGCTTACAGCCTGTAATCACCACCTTGCTGTCAAGATGAGAGAGAGTAGCACAGTGTCTGGCAGTGGTGGGCATGACTGAAGCTATAGGCTCAGGCTGTAGGCAAGCTCAAACAGAAGCCAAGGCACCTCTTAGAGCAGCCATCTGGTACCCACCTCAGACAGTGAGGGATTGCTTGTCTCCTAAAGTTGTCTTATCCTGGCTGAAGGCTTTTCTGGAAATCTTAGAAATGAACGCAGTGTACTGGGCTCTGTGAAGGATAACTGGGTGAAATGCAAAGGCGGGTTGGATTGGGTTACAGCAGCTGTAAGTATTACAAACCTATTAATGTGTGGTGGCAAATTCCTCACAGTAGCTGCATGTTGTGTGAAGAGGTGACTTGTTAATCTTGGATTTGGTCACTCTAATCTGGATCTTCCTTTCTGGAAATGCTGTAAGGAGAAGCAAGGGAAGACAGGCTACTAAAAGAAAACCAAGTATTATATAAACCAAGTATTTCTGTATGGGTATCTCAAAGCTTAGAACAGGTAAACAGTCTGTGTTAACTGGCAGGTAGTTTTGCAGGTCTTGATGTAGGAGTCTTTCTGCATAAACATCTCTGATGGGAAGCATGGACCTCGCAGGGCTCTGTGTAGGATCCCTTACAGTAAAGCAGCTCTCAAAAATATTTGCCTGAGAAACATGTATGCTGAGTGTTATTTTAGCATAGGTGGTATGTGTTGGATTTCAGATGTTACTAAACGGATTCACTAATAGTTTACTAAATGTAAACTAAAAGTGCCTGCTACGCATGGTAGCAAAACTGGCAAAGAAGCAGGAGGGTAGAAAGCTTCAACCTGCATGAGGCTGCCTTGAAATAGAAGCAAACTATGTGGAGGGGGGAAAAACTGTTTGTTTCTTTTTTTTTTTCTTCTCATTGTTCTCTGTTATTTCAGGGTCTACACTGTGATTTTGCTTGTCTAATGTTCCATTATTTAGTAAAGAGACCGTCAGAAGAGCGGGTCCGTGAGATCATTGTTAATGCTGTTGAAATTGAGCAGGTAAGCCTGGCCAGAACAGCACTGCAGGCAGTGCAGGACCAGTCTTATGTACAAAAATAAACTAATTAGCTTCTAACTTTTGGGATTCCATATTTGATATTTCACTCAGGCCTGGATCCCTGATGCTTTATACCACCCTCTCCCTCAACAGTGTCAATAAGAATCTGAGACTTTCTGATTCAGTTGTCAAGCAACCGGGGGAAGCTGAAGCTGGCAGCTGGTTTCTCCCTTAACGACAGAAAGGAAAGTACGTCTTAGTATGGAACAGAATAGTTCCAGTTGGAGGGATCTACAACAATCATCAAGACCAACTGCAGCTGTCCCTTAGAGAAGAGTTTGTTTACCTCTGTCCTTTCAGGATCTTTGTCTCTCTCTACCGTACGCGCATCCCTGCTTGTCCTCAGGAGAAGACAGAGTCTGTTCTGGCCGTGTGCACCATGATGGGCTCTGACTTTTTCTGAGATGGCTGTCAGGTTGTTTTGCCCCTCTGCAACTGCAGGATTCTGTACAGCTAAGTGTTTGGCAGGACTGTGGTTTTTTCACTTGTGTTGCCATCTAACTACCGGCAACCCCAGCTTTGCCTCAAAACACTGACAGGTATCGCATTGGTGCTTAAACACGTACATGTCCCGATTCAGCACTCGTAGCTATCACCGTGCTCTCTGATCTGTCATTCTATAACTGCTGGAAGCCAAGGAAAATTGGAGATTTCTGGATCTATTCCTGCTCCCACTAGTATTGTCTGTAGGTTTTATTGAACTTGGATCTCAAGCTTATGCTGAAGCTTAGGATCTTTTCAAGGATGGAAAAAGGCAGATGAGAGGGGCAATAATAAAAATTCTTTTGCCTTTTCCAGAAAAACACACTAAAAATAAAGGAACGTACAAACAGCTACTGAAAACAGTAAGACACTTGTTGACTTTAATCATACAAGTTATTTATTCAGACCACAGACTCCAGGGAGCCTGGAATATCACAAATTATGTTACTGTGAAACACGGGTGTCTTCTTTCCATTTCACTTCTTAAATTTTATTTCTGTAAATGTTGTCTGTGTTCTAATTTCTAGGAGTTTCTAACAGAGGCATTACCTGTAGGTCTGATTGGAATGAATTGCACTTTGATGAAACAATATATTGAATTTGTCGCAGACCGGTTACTAATGGAGCTTGGGTTCTCAAAGGTAAGAGGTGCAATTGCCCAAAATGCTGGCTTACCAGGGCAGCCCTGGAAAGCTGTAAACACAAAGCACTCCCTTAATGTGCAGGGGAGCAGGTCATATTTAGCGCTTGCAGTTTCCCTGAGTGACAGCCGAAACCACAGCTTTAATATATATGCTTCACTATTTGAAAGAGCAAGAACAATTTAGGCCATTGTTTCCCTTCAGGTGCTCTGCAGGTTTGTAGTGGGAAACTTAATGCACTACTCAAGTGTTGTGGTCCTCAAAGAATAATAAGCACTTTGCGTGGGGGAACTTCACTGTGGACCAAACTCCCAGGTGGTGACACTCCTGAATTTGCTTTGATAGATGTCCATGTATTCCACAGCATATTACAGCAAGGGATGAGCTAGTCTGAATGGGTTTGACTGTTTTGTTTGGAGTTTTTGAAAGCATTGTTACCCTGTCAGAATCACCAGTCTAATAGTGTTTTCCTTCGCCAGGTCTTTCATGCAGAAAATCCTTTTGATTTCATGGAGAATATTTCTCTGGAAGGAAAAACAAATTTCTTTGAGAAGCGGGTTTCGGAATATCAACGTTTTGCTGTTATGACAGAAACAATGGACAATGTCTTCACTCTGGATGCAGATTTTTGATAACTTGGCAAATGAACGGTGACTGTTTCCCTCTCTCCATCTTACTTTCTGCTGTGGAGTTGTCTTAATTTCTTTTCCTGGAATTTGAGTCTACTGGGATTTTTTTCCTGGGTTTTCATGTTGTTTGACTGAGGAGTAAATATATTTGTCACTTAAGAAAAAAAGAGGAGTCCTTTTTGAAAACTTTATATGGCTTTTTAAAAGGATGGCCTTTTAAATATTCTTTTGATGCATCTGCTGTGATTGCGGTCTTTAAAAATGACCGGGATACTACTACTTTTTTAGGACTTTGGAAGTGTTTTAAGCAAACTACATATTCACCTCATGTTATGGTATTTAAATCTGAAAACCAGATGAGGTATCGCTCTATGTATATATGTTGCTATAAATTATTTTCTATTTTCGTATTTATAGATTTGGTCTAGAGTAAAAACTCTCCATTTTTGTCCTGCTGCAGACAGAGCAATAAGTGTGTGTGGGAAGACATTAATAAGTTATGAACTCTAAATTCTTACTAAACCTAGGGATATAGTTTGAAATCCTCATTAACCTGGGGTTCTGTCTGAAAGCATTGTTACTCTGGTTGCAAACCTGATGGCTGTTGGTAGGAGTTTAGATCAAATAGATATGATTTTTGTCTTACAGTCATTATTGAATGGGTCAGTGGGCTTTGAGTGGTCCTTGAAAAGGCAAGCCTGTTAATAGTGGAGAAAAACCACAGCCTGTAGTTCTTTGGCTTGTGCTGCCTGTTTTTCCCTGCTTTTCTAAACAAGTGCCTTATTAAGCAGTCTGTAGTTCCACAGAGTTGCAGTTGGCATCTGACACTGGAAAAGACAGCTCTGGGTGTTGTCTGTCTTCCCTCCGTTGTGCTGGGTGGTTTGATATTCTCCCCTTCGTGGTTTCAGTTATTCATCGATGGGGTGAGAAGGCGCATCGTTCCAGGGGATTACCCCTTGAGGTGCTACAAACATACTACTTGGCCTGTAAGGGAGCACCAATAATGTATGAAGGTGCTTCAAGTCGCGTGTTTAATGTGAACCATTGAAACCGTTGTCACTGAAGAGCTTCTTGAGGACAGTATTCAACCTTTTCAAAACCAAATTTTAAAGTAGTATGGAATAGCAACATCTTACAAAGGACTGCTGTTTGGGTTTTGGCGTGTTCCAGTGCGTGCCTGAAAACTTTTTTTAATTTCCTGATGTCACACGCAGAGAATGGAGCAACTGAAGAATGGCTAATGTACTGCAGTGGTCCTTGGGATAGGAGGGATACTATTCAGTTGTAGGTGGATTATTTGCAAATAGATATGCTTATTTTTTCCAAAGGTGAAGGGAGTTTACAAGAGCTAGAGAAATGGTTCTGCTTTATTAAACCCAAGCATTTTCTTCATTGTGTTCAGCAATTTGTATAAAAGCTTTTATAAGTCTTTGTTATTGTTGCAGACATCTTGTGCTGCTCTTGATATGCCTGATGTGAGATGAGCTGACAGCCCAGGGTTATCGGTGATGGGATGGTATAAATGTTATTGCTTTGCCAGCTCAGATCACCCATAGCCCTGGGTACCTGAGTTCTGTGAAACAGGTCCACTGCCTTAGCATGCTTCCTGTGAACAATTATGTCTAGTCTAAAAATAAGCATCAAAACTCACTCTTTCTGTTTAATCTCAGTAAGAGGTGAGTATGCAATGAGCATGCAAATAGGACAGCTATTTTTTTCTAGAGAAGGGTTCTTATCATTTGACATAAGGTACTTAGAGAGGGCAGAGGGGGACCTGGAGAACACAGAGAAAAGCTGGAACTGTTGCCCCTCACTAATGTCCTGCAACTGAAAGAGAACTCTGGACTCAGAGAGAAAGTCCAGCACCTTTTGGAAGTACTGTGTTTGTGAGGGAGAAGGTCTGTTGGAGGAATGAAACCTATTTCTATGTCACTAATAGCGTTTGTTTTGAGTGTTGTGAATTAAGATGAGAGTATACAGAATTATGAAACTGCTATGTGCTCAGGTTCTGTGAATGTATATGCAATACCAAAGTCTGGTACAACAGCTCCCACCCCATTTGTCTGTACAATATGTGTGTAGTTTCAATAAAACTTGAACGTGGAGAAGGAGCGTGCCTTTGCTTTCTAGTGAAGTCCAACATGATAAAATTGGGCCATGACAGAATAAGTTGGTGTTCGCAGCTTTTGGGTTGTGGCAGAAAGGACTGCTGCACATGCTGTCTTGCACTTTGTGAGCTCTTCACTTGTTGGTGCTTGTTCCTGGGAATGGGGTTTCAGACTGGGGAGCAAATAAACTTATTTTTTTCTGGATTTTTCTGCCTCAAGGAGTAATCTCTCAGGAGTCCTATAGATTCAGAGAAGAAACACTCCAGAAATGGAATGTACCACAATAGGTGGTATCTGATATATCGAGGGTGTTGTGCCCTCAAGTTGGGTGCCCTGGCTGTGGCAGGGCACAGCAGTGAGGGATTCATCCCCAAGCTGGGACCAGCCAGAGCTGCCAAGCATCAGGCAGTTGGGTCTGAGCTGGCAGAGGTTCACTCTTGATGACATCTGTGCCCTCTGGGATGTCAAGTCAAAAGTCCTGTCCCTGGTACCCCTTTGTGACTCTTTGAGACTGGCAGCAAGGGCACAAGGTTCCTTCCTCTCCTACCAGTACTGGGTCTTGGGCAGAAACCATGTGCCTCTGAGGGCTCTGGTGAGGGCTGGGGTCTGTCTCTGTGCATCTCACACTGTGACCATCAATTAAAAAGGTCTCTTGGAGGTGTGCATGGGAGAGAAGTTATGATGCATCCCTTCAATGTGTAATTTGTGTCCAAGGCAGGTGCAAGACTCCCATTACAGGCAGTGGGACAGAGAAGGTGCTTCTGGAGGGGTTCATCTCATGGTGAAGGATGTCTGCAACAGTCAGGTGAACAGAGATCTGTCTCTGGGGGCTGCAAGGGGAACTGAGGCTCATGGGTAGAATCGTACCTCCTAACACCTCAAACAGCCTCTGTACCTCACACTGTCTCATTCAAGCAGACACATGGGTCCAGACACGTGGCTTGATTAGCAACAGCCAGGAGCAGGCAGCGTGCTCCCAGCCCTGCTCAATGGTCCTGAAACCACTGCAGGGTGCAGTTGGTCACTGACTGCACTTCTTTCCTTGCTGGGAGAGAAAATAAAGTGGGTAAAGACAAGGCAATTAGCAAGCTTGCTCTTAGTTTTTCTTGACAGCACTGAGGCCCTGTTGCTGCACTGGTAAGATTTTTGCAGCAGATGAGGATGCTGTGTGCGTGGCAGCACACCCAGAGCTGTGGCCATCCTCTGCCTGGCCGACACTACGCTAAGCCAGTTCTGCTATGTTTCTAGTCCTTGCCTTTGAACACTGTTAAACAGCAAATCTGGCCTCCCAGACAGTCACCCCCCAGCCTGCGAAGAGGGCGCTCTCTCTCTAGCCAAGCTGAGGGGACATCTGAGCTGTTTTTCCTCCTGGTGGAGCCCTTGAGTCAACAAGTATTAATGGTTCTGTCACTATATTCTCGAAGAGCTCCTTTCTGAGAGAGAAACAGCCACTGGGGATGCTGATGTGTTAATATTACGTGTAGCCAAGAATGTTTGCCAGGAGGATCCTTGTGCAACTGGGGGCTGCTCCCCACAGCGCGCTCTGCCGAAATATAAACTTTATATATGTGCATACTGATGTAGATGGCTGGCACACAGACCTATGCACTACACACAGGCAGAAGCAGAGTTGAGGGGACAACATCGGATTTTAGCAAACCTCCCTGGAGCAGAAGGGTGAGATGGTTGCTAATACTGCTTTTAAGAGATGCTATTTCCAGTTTGCTGGCAGCTGCCTGCCCTGTTCCTCACTGCTGGGGCACAGATGACAGCAGCAGCACAGCCAGAGGCTTCTCCCATCCCATCATATGTAATCTGGCCCTGGCAACCAAGGCTGCCCAAGCCATGAGGCTAGAGCTATGTTCTGCTAACCGAAATCTTATGGTTAGGTTTTTTTCAGCTTAAAATACAAGTAAATCTCAGGAATGGTTGTGTTTGGCCAGTCTGGAGCTTACGTGCCTGCTTTGAAGAACAGTGACCGTGGTGTTTGACTGGTTGGGTGTAGCTACCTGGATGAGTTCAGGAATTCCCCGTTTCTTTTTGACGCTTCTAACATGACCCTGCTGAGTGACAGACATGAGATTTCTATGTCAGGCAGTGGTGCTGCCAGTATTGCAGCTTCTCATGGAAGTCTGCTGACCTGGGGTTCCTGTGCTGCAGATTCTTCCCAAATCTGCTTGAGGGACTTCCATGTGAAACATCCTTCCCCTGGGATTGCTGTTGCTTTTCCTGCACCATTCATCACTGCATTGACTCTAGTGTGACAGCCTGTGGGCTCCTGGGGACAAATCTGTATCGTCACTTTTTCTTTTGTTGTTGTAGTACACAGTTTGGCTAATGTGTTACTCTGGGAATGGCCCTGGGTAATTGCTGCAGCACCTTTAATGAGCTTGTAGTACGAGGAGGAAAGCTGCCACGGCAACCTGCATGGACCAGCCTGGCGTCAAGAGCAAGGTGTTGACATTGACCTCTGCCGTTGGTACAGGCCACCTTTGGGCCTTGGAGGTGTCTGTTCCTTTACTGAGCTCCTTGCTGCAGAGACAGGAGGAGGTCATCACCCACCGATGACAAAAATGGATCAATGGATTGATGATAAGAAGGTATTTTGGATACTTCCCTGACTTCACCAGCAGGGACTGACTTTAGCTCCTGTCCCTCTGGTACCCAGCGAATGTCAGAAAAATCCATGCTGGCCACAATGACTGCTGGATGGCAGTGATCTGCTCAAAGCCTGTCCCTGCAAGCCCTTCCTAAACATCATGCCAATACTCCTACTCAGTGGCTGCACAGAGAAGAAAAGCTGCTGGGATGCCGTAAGCAGCTCTGCACGGCTGCTTCTCTGCCTGCTCAGTGCGATGGCTGGCGTGGTGGCGCCGTGACCTTTTAGCTGCTGAAGTCCTGCCTGGCTTGGACCTGGTCCTTGCTAAGCCCTGCCAGGAGCCCCTGTGCGCAGCACCAGATGAAAGACCTGGAGTGAAGTGCCGGGCAGACAAACCAGGAGCAGTTGCTGACAAGCACCATGTTTGCTCGCCCCAGCCTGGGCTGGGAGCAGACTGCATGGTCATGGGGCTAGTGTGGGTTTGGGAGTGCTTTCCTTTCAAGCACTCCAAACAAGGTCCAGTCTCAGGTCTGTATGTTACTCCTTTTAGTGAGAAAGCTCCTAAAATTGCACTGCAGGCTCCAGGTGAATGGCAGAATAGTTGGTGGGATATTATTTTTTTTTTTTGTCAGTTGGCAGATCCAGGAGAAGTGTTCAGAGCAAATATATATCTGCAAATAGCTTTTAATCCTCTGATGAAGGCAATCCTCTGATGAAAGCCTCTAGCACCACAAGCTAACTTCAACTTGAGAGCTGCAGGAAAAGTTTGGCTGCCCATTGCTGTTTCTTAGCCCACAGACGCGGTTCAGGAGGGTTTATACTCAGGTTGTTTTACAAGGAAATGCAAGAATCCTTCCCACAACCTTACAATGCAGGAGGTTCTTCACACTCTGCACCAGTGACCTGCCTGCAGGTCTGTTACCAAACTGCCTGTCCAGGACCCCATTGAGTGCTGATGGTGGTCACCTTTGCTGGCCTCTGCTGTGGGGGTTCTCTGGTGTGGGACGGGCAGTATTGCCCCTTGCATGGGCAGTTTTGAATGATTAATTGGAGGCAGACTGAGGTAGCACATCTGCCACCTCCTAGAAGACTGGGACTACCCAGGGAAGGGCCAAGGGATGCTGAAGGCCGTGAGATGCCTTGGGTAGGAAAAGTATGACAGGCAGAAGATGTGCTGGTGACAGTGGGAGTGACAACCAGTTCACTCCTCATTGCTTAGATCCAGCAGTATTACTACAAAACTGATTGTGCTGTCACTCACGTCTCGCACTCGCTTTCCTGGTGGCTCCATCACCCCAGCTCTGGGGAACTAAACCCGATGGCAAACACCACAATGTTGAGTACTAAATACATTCAGTAACAGTACTGAATACTAATACTAGTGCTACCATCTGCTCAATTGGAAGTCATAGCAGAAGCATCTTTGGGGGCCCGGAAAGTCACTAGTCCTGGCAAAATTTACTGCCACTGTTAAACCTGAGGAGCCCGGAGCAGAGCTGGGGGAGGCCTGAGCCCCAAGAGTTTCAGCCCCAGCATGGCTGTTGCCACTCCAAACTTGGCAGTAGTGATAGTGAAGGACTGAGATCCCCTGGCTCCAAGCCACAGTCCCCCTTGGTGGAGAAACCCTTGTTGCCTGAAGCAAGGACAGTGGGCAAGCCTGGGAAGATGCAGGATGCAGAAGACTTTTAGATCCCATCACTGAGATAATTCACAGTTTTGGAAAAAAGTGATCGTCTACAAAACTGAGTGTTTTATTACTATGTCTCTAGCATTTTAAAGCATTTCTGTGGGACTTTGCTGGTTTATTTGCTACTGGGTTAATTTTTTATGAGCACAGACTTGCTCTGAAGTGTCCCATTCCTCATGGCAATCAGTGGGATTTGAGGTCTCCCTTGGGAGAGTGGCAACTGTGGTGCAGCTCCTCCAGACCAGACCTGGGTCCAGGGACATCTCAGCCACATTCTGGTGCACGGAAATTCCCCCAACACCTGCCTCTGTCTTGGACATTTCAGCTCTGCAGGTAGGAGAAAGTCTGAGTTGCTGGGGCTCTAGGGGAGAAAGGGCTTTAAACGAGGTTCCAGGAAAGCAGGAGGGTTCTTTGAAATGTATCTCAGCTGTGAGTTCCTTATGTCTGTCTAGCTATAGAGAATAGTTTCCATCAGTGAATTTAAGCCAGGTTAGTGAGTAAAAGCTGTTCAGACCTTGGCTGCGGGGTCCCAGGGCAGCACAGCATGATAAACCCAGTGGTGCAACGGAGTACCAGTTTAAATCTATAATAACAAGCATTTCTGCCACATGAGAAGTGTCTTGCCTATCAGTTATTGATTTCTTTTTTCTTTCAATTTGAAGGGAAATAGAGTTAAATTACAGCCTATTAGCTTACTGGAGAACTGAATGTATTTATTGAATGACTTCATTCATAGCTGTGTAATTGCCTGCTTCAGAGATGGGTGTTATGATAAGCCCTGGCAGAGCCGCCTCACAGTACCCTCCATCTCCTGTTTACTCATCCTTCTGCAGGCTAATGGGACCGTGTGTGGAGAGGGGCTGCAGCTACTCCATCCCACAACCACTGCCGTATGTGCCATGTTTTAGGATGAACACTTTGGGAAAAGCATTTCTTGATTCGTTTCTCCAAGACTCCCTTTGTTAAAAGCTCCTTCCGTGCAGTTGGATCAGTCTGTGTAGTTCCTCTTGTTACCAGAGCAGGGCATAGGGCCCAAAACTATTTTCCCAGCTTCTCCCACACCAGGCAGGGTTTGAGAGTGAAGCGAGGATGACTCCTACCTTTGGAGATACCTTTGAAAGGACGGCAGCCAGCCAATGCTGCAAGCCCTGCGGCTAGGTGGAGGTGTGAGCTACTGAGCCTTCCTCCTTGTCCGCCACGAGTCCTCCTGTGCTCTACAGCAGCAGTGACATCCATGGGATGCACATCCTGCACCTGGCACAAGCAGAATGTCTAATGGCTCCCAACAAGCTGCTGAGGCCAGACAAAACTCATGAGGAAGCACTGCGCAGACATTTCTGCACTAGGACGTGGCCTATTGCAATGGCTGTTTGCAACAGAAAATTACTGGACAGGAATTCCTCTGCATAATTGAAAAATAATAGCATTTTTAATTCTGTTTTGATTTTTTTTCCCCATTTTTTTTTTTCCGGCTGCCTGGTTTTATTCACTTTGAGCCCATTAGATTTACATGCTTTAAAAACATGAAGTTCTTGGTGGGTGTGTTAAAGTTCTTCTGTCACTTATAATATTAATCTACGCGTTCTCTCGGTGCTGCGGCATACTCTGTGGTATAATACCTGCAAAAGCAAATCTCTTTCTCTCCCACATCCATTAGATGTAAGTGGCAGCATTAGCACACACTGATTGTATTTTAAGCTCAAATGGTCTTACCCAAAGCCCATAAAGCAGAGAGCAATTGCTGCCACTTCTGTTTCCTTTGTGTCATGGCTGCTAATTTATTTCCCTGTTACTGCTGAGCGTAGGTCCGAATTACCAGGGTCTGGTTATTCTCACATCAGCTACACACAAAAAAAGGCTAAACTTATGCCCAGGAGTAGGGGAGGGATTTTTTGTTTCCTCCAGACATTTACTTTTCCTTGTAAGACTTGAAAAACTGAAGTTTACCCCAATTGCACGTGCATCGGTGATGTTCAACGCAAACACTGCTTGTGCAGAAGGATGGCTGCGGCTGGGGTAAGAAGCACTTTCCACAGACCTCAAAGATAAGCAGGCAGGTCTTCACCCAGGACACTGGTGAGTGTCATACAGAACCACTGGAGGCATTTGAGCTGGTCAGTGCCTGATGAGCGTGAGGTTGGGAATGTGGCTCTGGTTCTTTGCTCTTTCTCCATAAAATAATGCCTGCACACAGGTGAGGTGGAGAGTAAGATAGGATGAAGATGGTGTTTGTACCGTGCTGGGCAGGTATGTACCTTTCCTGAGGGCCAGCAGTGTTTCGGACAACACCAAAACAAACACCCATTTATAAAAAAATACCCAGAAACCCATGGAGTCACAGTCCATGACACGCATGTGGCCCCTGGGCGGTGCGGTGCGGTGCTGGTGGGGATCCAGACCCGCGAGCGGATCCCGGCGGCGCCCCGTCCTCGAGAGCCTGGTGCCTGCTGGCAGGGTGGGAGCTGGCAGAGATTGCCGGGGGGGCTTTACAGTGCTGGCTTAAACAGCATCAATTTATTTCCCAATAGCCACCCTGAAGACCTTATCTGAAGCTAATTAATTGTCAGCAGCAGCTGTCCTAATTTTATCACAACTGTCTGGCTCTTGCAATGAAAGGCAAGAACGTAAGACTGTGAGAGAGGGAGGGGTTTTGGTTCAGGGGCAGCAAATGTCTCCCGGGACACGTCCATCTCTGCAGGGCAGGCCAGCTGCCAGCTCCTCTGGCTGGGGTGCAATCACGGAGGGCTTGGGCTGGAGGCGGCTGGCGATGTTTGTGGAAAGGAGCTCAGCCTCCCTGTGCTGGCAACTGCCCTTCCCTACAGCCCCCCTTGGAGGAGCAGCACTGTAGCCCAGTGCTCCCACAGTTAAAAGGCTTGTGGTAAATCCCACACGCTCCGGGGGCCCTTTCATGACAGGGAGCATTTGCAGGCTCATAAACTGTATTTGAGAGTTCTTGTAGATTGGCAAATAAACTTTCCTGGAGTGAAACATGATTCCACCTGAGAAGGGATTTTGCATCCAGAGGTTTTCCTCTGTGGGCAAATGCATGGGGGTCTGAGACTGTGTGTTGCATTCATGGGGCAGTGGTAAGTGGTTGTCTGCATGGACCCGTAAGCAGAGGCAAGCAGCTCAGGCTCAAAAGTGCCCGTGTAGTTACCCAGCAGGCTCCATCACCTGCGCTTACCCTGGAGTGTTTCTAGAGGGATGTAAGGAGAGGGAAGATGTCTCTGGGAAACACAGGAGTGTCTGTGAGACAGCTACAGCAAGAACTGAGATTTGCAGCAGCTCTTTATGAGGCTCAGTCTGCTGGGACCTGTGTGTGCCGTTTACTGTCTTTCTATTTACATGTGCTGTGAGAGGAAGAATAAGGGGATCATGTGGAAGGCAAATTTATTTTACAAAATTAAAAATAAACCCCAGCCCCCTGCTCAGCTGTTCTCTGGCATCTACTCCTACATCGTAGGAGCATCTCCTGTGACTCTCCGTTAGTGATTGACGCATTATTTTTCCCAGGGATGCTGGCCTGCACGATGCAGCACCCTCCGGCGCGGAGGTGGCTGCCAGCTGCCAGGGTGCTGGCAGCTCCTCCTGCTCAGGGCTGGCACAGCCAGCAATAAGCTGTGCCCACAGGAGGGAAATGCCACCAAGAAACCTGGCATCTCCTTCCCTCTCTTCATCCCCTTTTCCATCCTCTGCATGGAACAGAGCCCCTTGTCCTGATGGCCCCTGGGGCAGATACTGTCCATCCCCTTCTTTCGCTGGGGCCACTGAATTCTTCCCTTGAGGAAAAGGTCTTACTTTCTGCCCAAAGACAGCCTGCTGAGAGAGCAGAGGGGTGCTGGTACCATTGTACTGTGGTGTTTCATGCACCAGTTTTGGCTTTGCAGGGCCGCTGGGCTGTAAGGTAGTATGGACCATCTCTGATGGGCAGAGCCATACAGTACTGCACTCAAACTGCATTTGTATTTCTACCTCTTTATTAACATGAATCTTGCATTAGGAGCCTAATTAGTGTAAGTTATGGGCTGGGGTGCTTGAGGCAGAAGCTGCAGTGGAAGCCAACTCTGCAAGCGCCAGAAGAGGTAAATTAGAATAATCTTGATGTGACCTACTTTAATTTTCACTTTCCTCACATCCGTACAGCTCTCTTCCAAACCCGCAGTGTCAACTGCATGAGTTTAGGCTCTTGCTGCAAATTATATTTGTTGATGAATAAAATTTGTGGAACTTGTGAAGAAATCAAGGGAAGGTTGTGCTTCATTAACTCACTCTCCCTTGGGATATACAATATCCTTCTCCTGGATTTCTTGGTAACATGCAGACTCCAACCCCAGGTGGTGTGTGGTGTAAGGACTCTAGCCTCAAGCTTAGCAGACCTCCAAACACACGATCAAAATCAGGAGACTGATTTTGACAGCAAGTTTGATCCTATAAATCCCCTGGGTTTTCTGAAAGACCTGTGCTGTTCAGCACTGAAGCCAGAAGAAGGGAGAAGCTATTGAATTTTTGTGTCTTTCAGAGTCCTTGGGGTCCCCTGAGTGAACTTTTGCTGTTCCTGGAAGTGTCATGAGGGAGCAGTGCAGTCATTTACTTCTTGTGTTAAAAGCTCCAGAAGAGAATCATGACGGGTTTCCCGAGCACAGTGGTGCGTGGGAGCTGTAGGTAGTAAGTAAAACAGGCAACTGCAGCCGTGGTTGCTCTGTAGCCAGCACTGCCATCATCTGTTTAGCATGTTCATTGTTCTTCTGTGGGCACAATACAGAGTGGCTACAGTCTTCTCGTGATGGGGGGGGTTTGTCTGCCTCTACTGGGAGCAGGCTCTGGTGTGTGCTGGAGTGCCGGCTGGGAAGGGGCTGGTGTGGCTAAGAGGGGCTGTGTCCATACTAGGGAGTGTGCTCATGGTGAAACTCTGCAGGTGGCTTCAGGACAGTGCCTGAAGTTGTTCTATTTCCTATATACATATGGATATACATTGCGTATTCTGACATTGGCTCAGCACCAGATCTTGTCTTTAAACCTGTGAGGGTGGCTTCCTGAGGAACAACCTGGGTTTAACCATGAGATACTGGACTTGACTTGAGACCTCCTGGATGCAGTTTTGGTGCTCAGACATACCGCAAATCGAAGCAGATGACAAACATCTGGTGCTAAAATGTATCAGTTCGTGATGAAGAACCTTCAGAAACACAAATGGTTCATAATGATTCACAAATGGTTCCAAGGCTGTCACAGTTGAGCTTTCAGCAACTGCTTGATAGATCCCCAGCTGCAAGGAGGGGAGCTGAGGAGCACCAGATCTTGAATGTAGTCTCATGTCTCTCATGGAGTTGTACCTGGCAGAAGTCTCTTTCTATTACACGTATCTTGTGGCTTTGCCTTGGAGGTAGATTATTGCTCAGGAGACGGGTTTGTCCTCTCTGCCATGCAAGCAAAGGATGCTTTTCAAGAAAGAAAAAAAAAAGTGACACCAATTAGGATCTGACCACCTCTGGCTACACCAGCTGGAGGAGAAGGCCACGGATACTGGGATTGTCACTGGAAGGGCTTTATTTCTTCCATGTGGAGCTTCCATTCAATTATTAAAATTCAATACAAGGCTTTTTGAAATGATCACATGCGTTATTGCAGGGTCATTTTACAAAACTATAGTGGTGTAGTTCTGTATTTGAACTCTCGGAGGGTTGTTATTATAGTCTCAGCATGCCTTCTTTTCCTTCAAAATATCCTTTTTTCCCAAACTGTGTCTTTTTGTTGCTGCATGTCCATTTTTCTTGCCAATCCCACTCCCTCCTCCTAACATTACTACCTGGTAAAGCAAGCACCAGGAGGACACCATGGGTGTGCACAGTAGTTCTGACATTGTTGGGATGTGTGCAGGAGTGTATTTACTTTGGTAAATTAAAAAGTCTCCAGTAAGTGGAAGTTGTTGAACAACATAGGAGACTCTAACAGTGAGGAATTGGATGCCTCAGCTGGTCTTTTCTTCACTGTCTTTAGGCTGGCACAAGACTGTTTAGTTCTGCTTTTAGAGTCATCCTCATTAACATTTACATAAACCAAGCCATGTGAAATATATTACTGTAAAAGAAAATACAGATTTTAAGGTAGCAAAGCTGCTGTGACTTAAAGCAAAATCTCAAATTATTTGTTAATAAATAACATCCAGTTTAAAAATTCAGTACCTGTATTTTATTAAGTTTCAAAGAACCCTGTGTACTGGATAACAAGATGGAATTGCATTAACATGCATAATTTAATTTCTCATCAGACTTCAAATAAATTTTCTACTCATGTGAAACGAATTTCAAAGTTGTTATGGTTCATCTTCCAAGAGTTCCTTCTTTTTGAGGTTAGTGTAAAAACATATTGCACAAACAATGGGACAAAGAAAGTATGAAGTAATTCCCTTCAGCATCTTCCTTGAAAAGCCACAGATTTTTTAGTTATTTGTAAAAAAATACATGCTGATAGGAAAATCCTTCTGCTAACTTGAGCAAAAATGTTTATTTATGTTATTCCTTTCACCTAAGTTGTTTCTGAAATATCTTACTAACAAACTGAAAAAAAAGGCATTTTGAAGTAAAACTGTGTTAGCTTAAATGTAACCCCTTGGGTAAAATATGGCAAAAATATCCCGGTTCTTTAAAGTGTCCAGAAATACAGTTCAACACTTTAGTTGGTCTGAACTGAGTTCCCTGCAGCAAATTCACAGAAGTTCAATAAGGAGGGTCTGAGATACAATTTCATAGGATTTAATTTGAGTTTCCCTGTTTTTGTCAAGTTTCCACTGGGTCTGTAACAACCCTACTGGATAAAAACATGTCATTTTTAATGCTGTCTTTCCCGAAACTAATAATTCTGTGGTTGTATTAAATTAAAGTTATTCTCTGTCAATTGTTATCTGGCAAAAAAACCCCAGGGTTTGTTGTCAGCAATCTTCTGAGGTGCAAATAGACAAAATGAAAGATAAACAGTCTTTGACTAGAATAATATACTGTGAAAGAGGAAAGAAAATTACACCTTGTATTTTGAAAGAAATAACATGGTGAGAAAGAAACACATAAAAGGAAGTAATTTTGAACACAGTTGTAGGGTTATCACTGCAATTTGCTAATAAAATATTCAATAGCTTAGTCTCAAGGCAATGTCCAAACCCATAAAGTCTATAATTGGAATTTGTGGATTGATTGAGACGTATTTTGGTGTGTAAGTGTGAACTGCTCTTGTTGCATAGAGAAGATAAGATTATTTGAGAGCTCTCAGCAAGAGGGCTCATCGAGATAATTCTAGCTCTCTCTAAATAGCCAAGGTTGTACCTGTTACTTTGCTAATAAATGTCATGACCATTAAGATTTCTATAGACTTCAATGGAGCTGTGACCCACAGAACATTAAATTTTCACTCGAAACACGTTTGTGTCTCCTAAAAGAAATTATAGTCAGTTGAATTTTGATTGTGGCTACATCGCCAGCTTGTGCACATATAGCACAGGCCAGTCACTGATGCTGCAGGGTAGTGGTATGAAGCTGGAGCTCTCTCACTGAGAACCAAGGTATACTGCTACCACACAGAATCTGGTAACAGCCCTTTCCAGCAGCTGTTGGGAAGCTCTTCATGTGCATCAGCACAAAGTAAATAATTTGCACACCAGGTCTTTGTAGCATAAAGAACATGTTTTTTGCAGCCTTTAGGTTTTGCTTTTCATGATGGCCCACAAAGCCAGCTTATTGCATGAACTCTTTGTCTCAAAAGCCATATTTCATTTGCTAGAAACACATTGTGATTAATTACTCAGGGTAAATAAACAGAGAAATTCCCATGTTCCTCAGCCCTGTGATTGTTTTTTGCTATGTTACTGTAGAAGTCCTTTTCTCATTTTGAATCTCACCCACTCCAGCTTAGACTTTGTAGGCTATACTAATAAATTAAAAGTGCCTGTGGCTGTCACTTGCTCTGAGATCAAGTAGCATGGGGCAGCCCAGACACCTTGTCCCTGGTGTGGAGATGCATCCACAGTGCCTGCCAGAACTCCCAAAAAACTGTGGGACTTGCTTGGGAGAGCATGGCTTGGTTTGGGCCAAGACCCTCCTAGGGACTCTTAAAATATTTTACCATCCCAGTCAATGAGCACAATCCATCCCTCAGGAAGGTGCCTTAATGCTCTTTTGATTTCCAAATGCAGTCTCTTGGTCTGAAAGAGAGCAGCCTGGAGCAAGATATGGGTCAAAGAATGGACAAACCCACCTGAAGAAAACCAAGGCCCAACTCTTGCAGTGTTCCATCAATTGTGTTTTCTATTGCTGCTTAATGAACTTCAGTTTTGAATGTTATTTAAGGCATTCCTCCTGCCCACCCTCCTATATCTGTGTGTTTGCATATGTGTTTGTGCCTTCTTTGTTTAATTTGCAGCCTATCAGATATTTCCTGCTGTCTTCCATATGACTGGGATAAGAAAAAAGTATTTATGGCATTATCTTTTTAATCTTGTTAAATCTTCATTGCCACACATCTTCCCCAGATATCTTGATTGGTTTAGCACCTTACTCAGGTTTAACAAAAAATTATGTTTTATTAATAAACATGTGAGAAATAAGAGCTCAGCTGGACATGGTGCAGGGCAGTCTGCTCTGGGTGGCCCTGCTTGAGCAGGTGGCTTGGACCAGATAGCCTCCAGAGGTCTCTTTCCACCTCAATCACTCTGTGAGGGCATGTTGGGGGATGCCAAAAGACATTATTGCTCCCCTAGATTTGTCAGGGCTGATAAAAGTCACAGATCAACATGTTTTGGGGAGAGTATCATGAGAACTGTTGAAAGTAACCCTGTTCCCAACAGGCTCATCCCATGCTGACTCCGGGCTCTATTGTGTGTCAAATCCTCTCTTCCTGGTAGGGATGCATGGTGTCGCTGCCTACTCATTGCCAAAACCAAAAAGGGTTCAACCTCATTTGACAGCCTTGCGGATGATTATGCTATAGGATATCTGAATAAAGACTATTTCTCCATGTTTTGTTTTACCCTGGCCTGCAATCTGTTTCCAGTGAGTAATAATATTCTTCTGCATATGGGCTTCCTATAAATATCTTGTTGCGAGTCTTTTCTGCAGTACAAATACAGCATAAATCAGTACCGAGTCATCACGTCCTACTGGTATGCTGGCAAATTTGTGATCAGCAGAGGCTTGATTTTAGTTACAGTTCAGATATAAAGAAATGTAGCCACTTAAGATGAACAGTGATGAGTTGGATTGTCATTATTTTAACTGGGCAAAAGAGGCAGCAGGAAATAACACTTGCGAGGCATGGAAGAACAGGACTTCTAGAGGCCTCAAGAGATCACCTCAGTCATACCTGTTGGCCAAGAGAGGATGAATCATACTTCTGTCTGTCCTAATATAATAATCAAACCTGTTCCTGGCAGGATAATCCAGCCTCCAGTGCAGGATCCCACCTTCAACCCAGGCAATGAAGTCCACTATCGGCCACTCTACTGCAAACCTTCCTTCATACCATTTTAAAATCCTTTTACTTTCTCCTCACCAGGAATGCAAAAACCACATTGTGAAGTTAACTCACTGCCACTGGGGTTTTTATGTTTGAAGAATATTCTTAGTAAGTTGACCAGCCTTTGCACTCTTGCCTGTCCCCATGGGTTGTAGTGGGAAACCCTGCTGCCTCAGCAGTCCTTCCCATCAGCATTTGGTACATCACGAGCCATGAGTCTTAGGGATAAAAGTCAAAGATAACATTGCTCAAGAGAGCTGGCTCCTCCCAGCAGCACCGAAAGTGCCCTGCACCGTGAGCTCCAGCCATGGCGGTTGGGACCTAAGCTCTGTCAGCTAGTACCAGAAGAAGCTTTGGCACAGGAGAAAAGGATGGGCATTTCCCCCTAAAAGCAATGAAAAAAAGAGAAAAATTCAGCAGGGAGAGAGGACTAAAAGTACTATTTTACTTTGAACATTGAAGAAATTCAAACTGACCAGAATGAGTTTATCAGTGTCCTAACACCAGGGCCGATCCTACAGGAGCTCCTGGCACCTTGACCTGTTTTCCCCTAAAAATCTGTGTTTTACTGAGGAAGGGAGGCAGCTTCCGGTGCCCTCTGTTGAGATCCTGCTTGGGGGTTGAGGGCATTTAGGCTGTTTCAGACAGAAATTACCACCCTGCTATTAGCTACTCATCTTTCACCCATTCCTCCTTAAGCTGGCTCAACCATCGGTTCCTCACAAACAGAACCAGATTAAAAAAACCCACAACCACAATTTCAGGTAGTTTTCTGGAAGGATTTCTGAATAAGAAGGAATTCCCCCAAAGGTCTTCCTCTGTTCCCATCTCTGCAGCTGATCACCTCTTTTAGCTTATGAACACACTCCTATTTTCTGGCTAGAGGGTACATATGGTTCCAGCTCAGTGCACTAAAATAGGCCTAGCTTTTGTATTCACCCATAGTACAGGCTGCAGATGTTTGATTTACTGAACCTGGGAAGTGGTTGTTGTGGACAATGCAATGCACTCTTGCTGCAGGCAGGTACAAGCTGTTGGGCACCAGCCTCCGCTTGGGTTTGGCAGCAAGAATCACCACTTGAAAGCGGGTTTTTGAGACCATCCTATTACATTATTGTTTATTTTCAGGCAACTGCATTTTTGACTGCATTCATAGCACCTTGATCCTTGATTTCTAAAGCCTTACTGACTCTTAGTTCCTAAGGAAATCAGTGTGTTAGAGATACTCAAATGAGTCATGAAACAGCTCAGAAAAGTTTACATAATTTCTGTGAGGGCAAATAATTTCCTTGTCCTTGCCCTAAGTTTTCATGCAAGATAAACTTTAGTGGCTGGTACTGCCCTAAAGTGCAGCCTAGAAGGTCAATATTTCAGAAAGCAAAACGTGACTGGCAAACAAGCACTCGCAGAAGGACACTCAGGTAACCTTGACTGCTGTCCCCTGCCACTTCTACCCAAACACCTCGGATTACCAGAGTCAGACTGGATTCCCACTGACACGCAGATATCCTCGCTGAATTCAGCTGGGGCTGCAAGGCATCCCTGGATGTCTTCCTTTTTTTCCTTCATCCAGTTTCTCTTGCAAAACAGAGGTGACAATTGCCACCACGCTGCAGTGGTGGCTCAGGGGTGTTTCCGCAGGAGGCCACCACTGCAGGTGGTGGTTTGCCAGAAGCTTCTGGAGATGTCTCTCAGGGAAACCACCATGTGAACATGTGTGGTGGTGCTCAGTGGGGTGTGCCCCTCACAATCGCTTTGTATTGTCATTTCTAGGGACACTATTGGAAATGACATTCATTGTAATGTGTTCATCCTACTGGATTTTAAATTAGAAACACTCAGCTTTAATTAAGTGTTTGTTTTGCAGTCCCGGTAGTTCTATTTTGATAAGACTGTCATGTAAATCCTAAACGAAGCTGAATAAGTAGATTACTGCATATCATAGCTCCTGAGTAATGATTAAAGACAATACAATGTGAGATACAGTTGCTGAGAGTGGGAGGCAACTCTGTGCTTTGCGTTAAGTATTTACCTCATGCTTTCCAGGATTTTCCTGTACTATTAGTTCTCTGTATCCTCAGACTCATTCTTCTTTTTAACCTCTGGAGAGGGTATCTCCAGCATTCTCTTCCCTTGACCTCTGCGGGGACCGCTGGAGGTGCAGTGGGGACAGGGGCTGACAGGCAGTGCCACCGGCTCCTCTGTCCTTCTGCCCAGAGAACACCCGGCACAGGAGGAAGGGGGAGAAAACAGGGCTCCACCCTGTCTCTTTTTCTCAGTAAACCTGCCATTTTTCCTTTTCATGCACTTTTTGGTGCTTCTGCTGTAACTCTGTGCTTTGGCCCACTCCATATATTAATAAAGGCTGCATATTCTGTAACTTCTGGCTCTGTTAATGGTTTTTGCTACTTACCTACAAACCTTTACTGCTTGAAGCGTAACTTGGAGCTTAGCAGAGAAGTGAGTTCCGGTTATAATTAACGCAGAGGGAGCAGACCTAAGCGAGAGTATTCCCATAAAGTCATACCAATGTGTGAACCCTAGCTATGGCGTCTACAGATGAAAACACCCTCAGAAACATTCCAAGCCTCTGCGTCAAAATGGATTTTTATATTTTCAAAACAAGCCAAAGTTAAGGATAATGAAGAAGCCTTAGGTTTGACCTGGAGGGCCTGAGTGCTCCAGTTGGAGCCTGACAGCTAGCACAGTGTGCTTGCTCGCCGGCCAGTCCTGTGGGGGGGGCACTCAGCACTCCTCTGGAATCACCATTGCTTGCAGCACTGACCTTTAGCCACAGAGAATTTTTCACATCAAAGAGCACAAATACTCATTTTCTCTTTTTTTTTTTTTTTTTTTTTTTTTTTTTGGGGGGTTTGNTTTTTTTTTTTTTTTTTTTTTTTTGGAGGGTGTTGCAATGAACAGAGAGGAAAAAAATTACAAGCATCAAACCCAGGAACATAAATCAGCTCTAGACTGATGGCAGTACGTGCAATTTCTACCTGTGCAGGGCCCAGGCCACCCTATGACCACATTCTATCTTTCCCTTGAACAGGGTATCGACAAGATTAATGACCTTTTATTGTTAGCCTGGTGTCCTTCCCTCCAGAAGTTCAGTCCTAAAAGGAGATAAAAGGATAAGGAATAAAGACAAATCCCCACACATTCTGTAGTCAGACTAATTGCAGGCAGATGAAGCAGCTTCGCGCAGAGTTTCTGAAGCTCTGGAGGTTGCTTTCCTGGGGAGATGGAGCATTTTCAGCGCCCAAAGCAAGACACCCTCCCCCGTGCCCCACAGGTACAGCTTGCCCCTCTCTTGGAAGTCTCTGGGTAGACACACAAGCAGATCATGATTTGCTTTTTCTGCTCTCTTTTCTGTGCTACAAGCCTCTCCCCCAGCCTCCCTACTTTCCTCTCCTACACTCATCCTGTTCTTGAGTCTCTTGATTTTGCTCTCAGAAAGTTTTCTGCTTTCCTTCTGTCCTCTCCCTTCTTCCAGCTTGATTTGAAGGTCATCCACCTTCAGTAAGCAGCTGCTGAGCTCAAGGACCTGCTGTTGTTCCGAGCAGAGACATTCCATACAACCTACAGACAAGCCCTCCTCAGCCCAGCAATTTCCACAGTAAGAACTTCATGATGTTGGTCAGAAGCAGATCTCCAAATGCTTAGACATGCACAGCAAAACCTATAGTTTAATAGGGGAAGTGTTAATTTTTTTTACATCTCATGCCACAGCATTTTAAGAAATGCAAATTACCTTCCTTGAATTTATGATATTATTTGGCCTCCAACAAGCCAGCAGAGAAGTAGGCATGACAAACAGCCACAGAAGTCCTGGGCTGGTTTGTAGTCTGCTGAATACACTGTACACAGCAGCAACAGCCTTTAGAAGTCAGCTTTGGTTCTGATTTAGCATTCCTTGGTCCCATTGCTCTCTGCAGCACTGCTGGCAAGCCTCCCTAGCCCCACTGGAAGGCAGCCTCATACCCGTTACCTGCAGGAGCTGAAGGAGCCAAGTGATAGCTCTTCCTGTGGCAGAAGAAGGAGGGGACAGAAGGTCTCAATGCAGAGGTGTTGCAGTGGACACATGGACTGTGGACCATGCCCACCTCACCAGAATTCATGCCAGGAATGGGGCAGACCTGCTGTGAGGGTGGTGAGGCACTGGAACAGGTTGCCCAGAGAAGCTGTGGATGCCCCATCCCTGGAAGTGTTCAAGGCCAGGCTGGATGGGGCTTTGAGCAATCTGCTCTAGTGGGAGGTGTCCCTGCCCATGGCAGAGGGATTGGAACTAGATTATCTTTAAAGTCCCTTCCAACTCTAACCATTCTGATTCTGTGATTCCATTCTCACAAGGTCTCATTGAAAATCTGCCACAGTTTGGCTCTAAGGTAGAATAAAAAAGTGAGGGAGAATGTTTAGAAAGGTGGGAAGTGAAGACTACCACACAGCTGCTCTGCCAGCTCAAAAGTTTCAGTGTGAAGATAACAACATCCTCACTGGTGAAGCCTCTCCCTGATGGGGCCTGAAACAACCATGCAGCAGGGCTGAGGGAATGAAGGACGAGCCTGAGCATGGGCAGGAGGAATTCTGTCTTCCTCACGGCAAATGTGATGCTGAGAACACCCCTGATGGATGTGTCAAAGCTTTATGAGGATGCACTTTGATGTGCTCCAGGGGGTTCCAAATAACAGGTGACACCCAGGAGACCTTTGCTGTGAGGCAAGTCATTGTCTCCTCCTTCCTGCACTGCAGAAGTCGGGATGAGATTTCACCAGCACGTTTGGGGATTCTGGGGCGCTGGCGGTGTTAGCCCGACTCTGCCTCCCCAAGCTGCCTTCTTCAGTTTGTCTGTGCAATAGGCTTCCCATAGCACTTCTTCCCACGCACTTCAGCCTCACTCTGCCAGTGTGGCAGCAATGATTGTATGTGCGTCTGTGCTAGCAGCCCACCACTGTGCAGCAGCAGGATTACATAAAGCTGGGTGACAGAGAGAAGTCTTAATCACTACAGGAAAAAAACCCCAACATTTAACTGTTAAATGGGGAGCAGTGCTTTTAAAGCCCTTGTGACATTTCCACGCCTCAAGCTCAAAATCTTATTTCAAATCTCCTGTCATCACATATGAGCCTTGATACCCAGTACAGGCATTAAAAACATTTACGTATCGGCTTTCGGCTGAAGAACATGTAGAGCGTTACTAGCCTTTTGAGCTCAGGTTTTGGCTCCCAGTCTCAGCTCCTGTTCTCTCTGGATGTCCCGGGTCAATGAAGTCTCATTCTCCTTTCCTGTACAGGTAGCTATGGACAGACACCAATGGGCAGCTTGCAGAAGCAAACTGACATGCTGCCTTTTTATGAATAACCGTCTCTCAAAGGCATTCTAGAGTAACTCCTCCTGTTAACTTTTATTCCAAAATAGTGCTTATACCAATGGGTTATAACAGCAGCTAAAATACAGCAGGGCTGTCTTTCCCATCATCACAAGACTTAAATACACTTCGTTTCTACTCCCAGTGAGATTTATTATCTGTCTAAATGTATAGTTCCCATTCCCCCCCAAGGCAGACACCTCATCTTCTTTTGTATCTTGAACACAGCAGATGTTTAAGAAGTAACAAACTACTAATGTAACAGTAATAGCTAGAATATAAAGATATGTGGCTGTAATAAAAGTTGTGGTAGCAATATTGGATTTTTGTGGTTTACAGTTCCAACTTTGACTTTTGGAAAGTGACATTTATATGCACTCTGGGAATGTGATAATAATCTTGGTACTCCAAAGGTGTTTTCTGGTTTGAAGGATAATATAAAACAAATTAATTTCAGTTCTTAGATTAAGCATCTTCCCTTCCCTAGATGGTAAAGACTCAAAGCTACTATAATAAAATTTAATGACTGCTGTACTGTATGTGAGGTTTTTTTCTTCAGCTCATGTGCATTTTGTTGCTAGAAAACAGGGAGCGAACTTGTAAAAATAAATCCAGAACTGTTGATTTAAGGTCTTTCCATACAAAACTAGCTCCTAACGGTGACCATTCTGTGCACTTACAAATTTATTATAATTGTAAAAAAAAAAAAAAAAAAAGACTTCATTACTCCACACCTCTGTTTGCATAGACTCTGCTTTTTCTCTTTTAAAGTATATACAAGGACATTTTCTGATGAGCGTTTTCAGTGGAACACTGTCCAAGAAGTGGTTGCAGAGCCCAGTGGGTGTTGACTGCAGATGCTACTGAATTTGCTGAAGGTGGAAGGCAGGGAAAATGCAAAGGCAACTGGTAAGTGCATTACCATCTGAAAAAAGCAAGTCCATTTGGAACACTAATGTTTTGTAGCCTCTGATCAGATAATCCAAGTTTGGAGCAGCAGAACACTACTAAAGGTGACATAAATGCGTAATGAATTACCCAGCTGACTGTTAATAATCCGATGTTGTTCCTAAGGAAGCCTTTTTTATGTCACTCGGTACAATACGCTATCAGAAAGAGCATCATAAAATCACAGCTCTGTTCAGGAATGAAACAGAGGTGTTGTACCCGGGGGAGAAATTCAGAGGTGATGTTCCTGTCCAGGGGACTCTGTGGGGAAAGGATTGCTCCCAGAGGTGTTTGGAAGCCAAGAGAAGTACAGATAACAAATTGTGCATTTGAATGACTCCTCGCCATGCTTTGGTTCATCAGCTTGAGGCTCCTTGAGGCTCCTCCTAAGGTTATCACATATCCACAGAATAGCTCTGGAATATTCAGCTGTTGAACATGTAAGTAACATATAGATTCACTGCATCTTACTGAGATGAAGATAAACTGGGTTGCCCCCTCCGGAGGTGCCTTATTCATCATATATGTCGGCCAGGTTTAGATGCTATTTCAGGAGGATGTTTGATCATATTTTCGTAGTTCCATTTTGGAGGCTGGCAGGAGCTTACGTGAACAAATATGGATCTGTTATTGGTGGTCTGTTATAGTCTTATCCCTGGATACACAGAGGTGCACAGAGAGACATGTTTAAAAAATGTTTGGGACATGTCTGTCTCTGCAAGTCTGTCTGATAATATTGAACAATTTCTTGTCTTTTAATGATATTTTTTACAGATTATGGGGCAGTAAATTTTATTTTCCAAGATCATAGAACCATCCAGAATTAATATAACCAAGCATTTCACATTTTTACTATGAAGAGCAGTAGAGAGGTGTCCCACAGGTTCCTTACAGAGAAGAGACATGCCAGCAGGGTGGGATATTTTTCTAAAGGACAATGCAGTGGATGCAGAGGCTGAGAAGATAGAACAGCTGCATTTTGTAGCTCATAGCAGACTTCCTACAGTATTCAAGGATGTTTCACACAACTTCTGATCTTTTTCAGACACCAATTTGTCTACATAGCCTGGGTGACCACAGCTGGAGGAGCACAGGGTGGTTGCATGGGCAGGGAGCTGAGGGGTGTGACATGGGTTTGGGATGCAGCAGCCTGAAACCAGGAACTTTCCTCCCCTGAAAACCCAAATATGGGCACACCATCTGGGCCCCTCATGTTCCTCCCTACCATGGGCAGAGGTTGTGCTTCTCCCAGAGAGAGGAGCAAAACCATCAGCCTGGTCTGCATGGTACTTTGCTCTGATACAGCCCGTGATGCCTCATACCATGCAACGGGGGTAACTGGGGCAAAGCCATGGTTTCCACTTACAGTTGGATCTAGAGTGGTTTGATGAAGCAGATCAAGCCTGATGCAGGTTTCTTGGTTTCGTTAGTTGTCTGCAGACAGTGGTGACTGCATAGCAGTGTTGCAAGTAGCACTGACATTTCTGATCGACCGCAATAGCTGCTGGAGCAGCCAGGGTACTGTCAGGGCCGGAGGAATGAAGGAAGAACACACCTAAGCTTTCAAACTCTGCTTTTGAGATAGATTGCCTGTTGTGCAAGTCTCTCTGGAATGTGAATGGGGGGCTATAAATCAAGAGTCATCTTCTCAGTTTGGTAAAACATATTGTGACCTTTCAGGCACAATCCCTGCCAACTTCAGAGTTATAGGGAGTTGCTTTTTGGCATAGGAATGAATGGAAATAAAGCAAAAGTGATAAGAAACTTAAGGAATATTGCAAAAGATCCTACTTCAGAGTGGGCTGGGTTTTTTTGGCATTGTCTTTCTGTTTTCCTTCCCAGTTTAAAAAAAAAAAAAAAGTGTTTATCAGCAGAAATATGAATATTGAGGGTATTTTATAGGCATAAAGCAGAAGTTTAGCTACATTCATAAACACAGTTATCTTAGCCAAGGCAAACAGGGAAAGCCTAGTGTTTTGTTTACAAAGATAGCTGCCCTTCAAATATTTACAAAGAATGAAGGCAAATTCAAGAACAGTTGGCAGGAGATTTGGAAGCAGTAATGGGTATCTTCATGTTAGCTTATTATTCTTGGGGTGAAAAAATACTTTGCAAAAATAGTTAATTCTGAAATTATGAATGTAACTCTGAAGAAAAAAATATTTAAACACAACAGATGCCAAACAAGCTCTGGATCTACAGTCATATTATTCAACATTACCCTTTCAGGTTATTTGATTTAGGAAGATTATGTGCCTGAGGGAGAAGTCCTTGTGCTAGTAAAGGTGACTGACAAACAGGTTAGGAATGTTCACACTAATCTATGGACACTGTGTACTACACCTTTTATTAAAAAAGGCATGGCAGGGCAGCAGAGAGGAGTGTCTATTACCTCAGCCTGGCTGAACAGGTCCAGTCTCCACGTCTGGAGATGGGAATAGGTGGCTCAACTGGGAGAAGGGCGAGTACCTTAGGATGGGGCAGAGAGGAGTGGGGAGAGCCAGTGAACAGGGAACCCACAGCTTGAGGATGGACCCTGGGACTTCAGGGAAGAGCAGACCCATAGTTCAGCTGCTGAGATGATGCAAATGAGGGGACCTTCTAAGGGACCATGTAGACTAAAGAGCTGATGGACAGAAAGCTGAATACTTCCTCCACAAGGCTAGGATGGGCTGGGGGAGATTTGTTTTCTGGTCTTACCTATTCAACATTTTGCTTCCAACAATTCTGTTTTTTTTTTTTTTTTTTTTTTTTTTTTGTTTGCAGACAGTAACTGTTTGCCTGGTTCTAGTTTATTATTGTGCCTCATGGTGAATCATCCCCCAGATGTCAGAGGTATCTCGAAGTGCCTGTTTTAAAGCACAGGTGAGGCAGGTTGTCCTGAGGCTCTAGCTGACTCAAGGGTTCATTGCAGAGATGTGGCCATGCTCTGCTAACCTGTGCACCACTTGGCAAAGCATGGCTGTGTCTGCCAGTCTTCTTGTAGACGTCTGAAGCTGTTTTCTGTTTCAAAGGCTTTGCACCATGGATAAAGGGAAAGAGAGTTACCTGCTTTCCACTTCACATGCAGATTTTTCAGAGCTGTTTCTGTCTTGCTTTGATTGTATGTGGAAGGTGCCTGACCGTCTCACATGGCTCAGGCTGGGTTTTTTGTACAGTGGTGCTCACTGGGGAAATGCCTGCACCTCATGCCTCTTCATGCTCCCATGGGCACAAAGAGCAGATGGTCACAGCCTCCTTCAGTTCTGCCTTGTGACAGAGTTGTCAGTGCATGCCATTTGTCAGAGATTAGTTTAATTTATATTGTTTGAAGATTGTTGTGCTTTTTTCCCCAACTGACTTAGAGAAAGAGCTTTGTCTTCTGCCTTCTGATTTTGTGGAATTTAAATTATTGGGATGAATTAAAGATAGAAGGAATATTCTTAACCATTCAGGCTGTGGGATTAGGTGCTTTGCCTCAGTCCACTGCTCACAGTCTTGCTGGTCCCAGATCCTCATTGCTTCAGTAGTTAAAACACCCAATTTCCTTCTTAGGTCTATTTGTGACCAATTTATAATCATTAGTTCTTGTGCCAAAACTATCTTCCAGTTTTAATAGCTCATTTCACTCCCTGGTATTCCCCTTCCTCCAGGAATATTTATAAAAAGCTATACTACCATCTCTCAGCTTTTGTTCAGTTAGCCTGAGCAAGGACATCTCTCTTAATCTCTCTGACAATTCTGGTAACCCTTTTCTTGCACCTCTTCCCATTTGAACTCTTCTTCTTGGATATGGCCGATTGGACTGATCAGCAGCAGTTTGCTACCTGAGCTGCTGCAGAATGAGAGCTTGAGTTAAGATACATCTGCTAGAGCTGTCTATTCACTTCAGACCCTGTTGTACATGTAACAACAAGAGTGCAGTGGGAAAAACCCTGCTCACTGCTCTGAGGCAGTCTTGGGGATTGGATGGGGAAAAAAAGACATAGTACAGCTGACACAAGCAGAACTTCACAAAAATATCTTGGAGCCATCAGATTCTGCAAAAAAAAATTATCTGAAATCCACACCCTGATGAGCAACCCTTGGGTAATGTGTTTGATAAGCAAACAAGATGTGTGCATCTGTCTGAAAGACCCAGAGCTCTGAAAACACAGCCCCTAATACAGGGTGACTCCAGCATATCTCCCTCTCTGGTGGTCAGTGCCCACAAAACCTTTTTACTGTGAGAGATTTTCATGCCGTGAAAGAGATACTAAACACACACTGTTTTGAGGAGCTGCCAGAAACTACAACTTAACTGCTGGATCAGTCCCCAGATTCAGGGGGCCTGGGCTGTAACTTCTGATCAGTTGGTGTGACTGAACAATTATGTTCAGGGTTCTCAACCCTCTCTGTGGAAAAGATTATGCTTGCTGGAGGCTCAACGTCACTGGGTAACTGGGAAAACAGCAGTTAATGAAGTCAGAGTGTTTTGTACTGCACTGGCCAGCATGGACTCAATATCCATTTTCATTGGGATCTAAAGTAGCAGGGCAATGCAGATGTTAAACAGGCTGATGTCTACTCACATAAGCTGCTTATTGTACTGCCTGGCTCACAGCATGTGTCACGATTTTGTAGGTGTAAGTTATTCTTCTCCTACACTCCACACCATTTTTGCTTGGAAATGCTTCTCAAGGCTACAATGCCATGAGACGAAGTAAGAACGGCCTGTCTCTCTCATGCATTTTTTTCTCCCCATCCTCTCTGCCCCCATACATGACAGTTTATTTGGTCTCTGGAAGAGCTGAGATTATCCCAGCTGGAGCACCAGTTCTCACATTAGTCTGGTCTTTGGTTACTGTATTCAGGCTATTTTCTCTTTTAGCCATACACTCGCCCACTCATTACTTTCTTCTACATTCTTCTTTGCTCCCTATCTTTATGTCTTATATCTCTCACATTCTTTTCTGTTTGTCCCTGACAACTTGTGCTGTCAGCCTCCTCTTCCAGTTGTGTATTTTCTCTATTCTTTTTCTCCTTACCTTCCTCTAGTAAATTAACATTTGTTGTGTTTGTCTTGGTGTTTTTAATTTCATGCAATTTCTTGGTGTTCTCCTCTTTCCTTCTTCTTGTTTTTTGGTCGTTGTTGTCCTGTTTTTCACACATGGAGTGATCTGTCACTGGCTGCCCCTACCAATGCTTGCTTACCAGTTCCTCTGGTGCTGTTTACAGAACTGATCATTGACCACTAGCTTTATAGAACCCTCTACTCCAACATACTGGAAGCTCTGGCTATCTTGGTGCTGTGTGGTAGCTTGTGGATGTTCAGTCATTTCCCACGCCACTAGGGCTGCTCTGGGCACCACATCAGAAAGCCAGAAATTAGAGGAGCAATGCGCCCTGTGACCCTCCCCAGTCCACAGCTGTACCTCTTCTTCCAGCATCTCCACTGATGTCTGCAGGAGGTGATGGAGCCAATTAGCACTTTCCAGCATGACAGTACTGCCAGTTTGGCTCACCCTTTGCAAGGCAGTTTCGCTAGTCAACACGGTGAATGCTTTCCTGCCAAGAGACAGACTGAGGGGAGAAAAGAGGCTGTGGGAGGCAAATGGAGGACGTGGGGCAGAAAGATGGTGGAGGACATCCATCAGGGTGTCCTGCCTACAGGAGAGAAAAGGCTGCTCTGCTCTTTACTTCCAACAGAAAATTGGAAGTGTAACTCTGATGTTGTTTGAATAAAAATAGCCAGTAAGGCATAGTTTTCCTGCACAGCATGTTGCATACATTTGGACTGGAAAGCCAAACAGCAAGACATCTCTGCCGGAGATGTGCAGAACTATTCAGCAACATAGTTGGAAACTTGTTAAGTTTGCCTGGGAGATATGTGTTCTCCCAAGGAAGATGCCTGCAACCTGGTCTGCCCACTGCACAGGGAAGCTTCTTCTTCCTGTTCCCAGTTTTTTTGACCATTTCCCTACATGTCTTGACCTGTACCCTTTGCAGCTCTTTCTTATGCCTTACCCTGATTGCTAAAGATGAAATGCCATCTCATATAAGCCTGTGCAAATGCCTTGTGGTCTTTTCCTTTTTGGTTGTTGTTTCAGATGGAGCAGACACAAAGCTGCTGTAGGATTTTCTGTAGAATTATAATGCAGACACAAAATTGCAGCTCAACAGAAAAGGTTCATTGGCTTCTGGGCAAATCTAGAAATGGGATCTACTGGAAGATTTCAGTCTGCTCATGAACTTGACATGCCACTGAAAAGGGGAATCTTGTTTCTGCAGCACAGTGAAGGTGCAGAAACACCTTGTAATGGTGAAGATAGGAAAAACGGTATTTCTGGCATGTGGTAGTAGCTCATCTTAAAATCTGTGGATAGACTGGGGTTAAACTTGAAATGATCACCCAAGTCAAAGCCAGGGGATGTTGCTTTCATTAGTATTTCAACCCAGTCCCTAGAAGTGTGTGGCTAATCCAGACTGATGAATACATCTAATTTTTTAACAACTTACTAGAGGCGTGTGGTTTTTAAGATTTTTTTTTTTCTGATTATAGCTATCTGCTACTTGATATTGAGGTTTTGGATCTGTTTGTTCTGAATAAATAGTGGTAGATTTGCATATGAGATTTTACCTGTTCCCACTGTTTTTCATTAAATCTTTCATTGAACTTTTGTTACAGTCAATACAGGAACTGTCTTTGGTATTGCTCCAGCTGTTCTTTATGAAAAGAGCTTTTCATTTCCAAGCTAAAGTATCAAGAGATCCTGAGTCATGTTAAGAAGTCTGAACTGCCATCATTTTAATAAGATTTCAAGACATTCATCACTTTATCAAGATTACTCAATAACATAAGAAATATTTACAGTTTTACTCCAAAATTTCGTAAAACTGCAATAATTCCTGCCAGTGATTTCCTACCAAAACCATCCTGGGGCTTGTTCATTTGTGCTTGAATCCTGACATTTCAATATTCCTGATGCTGTAAGTCCTGTCTGCCCCAATTTAAATGTAGGATAAGTTTCAAATTTTACCTTGACAGATTGGATCTTCCAAGTCAGTCTCTCAAGGAAGGCAAAGTACTTTAGGGTTTCTACAAGGCTTATATCTCTGTCAGTCCCCACCTCCCAGAAGCAGTTGCAGAGAGCCAGTTGCACAGGTTACTGAATTCCCAGACACGTGGGATTGGTTTCTGAGATATGCAAACTTCTCCCTTCAGCGTGCCTATGAACAGCAGCACAGGAAAAACTGTTAGTCTTAGTAGAAATGTCATGCTGTATATTCATCAGCTGGCTTAAAAGCCTTTCTAATTATTTTTTTTTTTTTTTTGAAACAGTAATTTTTGTATTAGTTCTAAGGTGCTCATTGCTGTAGTATCTTAGCACCATAAAAAAATGTGTGTAAGACTACAAAGTCCACACAAGGGGTGTGTTTCTTCACATCATTTCTTAAAGCAGAAGTAGCTGCAGAGCCAGTGGAAGAGGCTGCACTGCAAATGTGACTTGTCTTGTGTTTTGAACATAGCAGAAGCTATTGGTCATTTGTGCTGCTCAGTTTACCATTTTTGTATTTGGGTTTTAGGTGGTCATGGCTGATCATGGTATTCTGCTGAAAGGAGAAGGTAGGACCAAACATGTAGACATGTATGACTTCTCCTGGGAGTCTGACTCTCTCAAAATATTTATTTGTGTCTTCTTATCTCTAATCCATCCCAGCAATAATAATCATGAAGGGGCAGACAATGATGCTTTGGATTAAGCCTCGGATGAAATACTGCTGTCCCAGAAGTTACTAACCATAAGGTGGGCACGCACATATGCAGCACTGCTCATCAGTAGGAATTATCAAGTTATTTCTGTAGTTTATAAATACTCCCACTAATAGGACTGGATCTGATTTAGCTCTTAATGAAAATAAAAGAAAATAAAGAGAGAAAGTAAAAAAGGAAGCAAAGTGAAATGCTGGGCTAAAGAGTGAAAGAAAATCTCTGGATCATCCTATCAAATCACGAATTCATGGGAGGTCTTCATCTGGAATACTTCTCTCACTTCTGGTAGTCCTAAAGAAAAAACATATCAAAACCTTTAACTTGTTTACAATGAAGACAGAGAAAATTATTTAAAGGACTGGAGAAAATTCTGTGAAAACCAATGGGACTTTTCAAATGTGAGTTGCGCAAGAAGGTTGTAAGTGTGCATGGAAGAACAGTTCACAGGAAGAGGCAAACTGCATCCAACCTTCATAAGAAGGAATGTGACAATGCACCGTATTTAAAAAAAAAAAAAAAAAAAAAAAAGATGACGAATACAGGTCCCAGTCTGGTTGTATATTTGTGGCATTGCACTGTTGATGAAAAGTGTCTGTATTTGATTTATATAGGTTTATAGACATTGTTCATGGTGTATGGACAATAAGGGAGGGCAGTGGGAAGGAGGAGCCGAGTCCCACTGTATGCCTTTGCTCTCTTCTTTTCTCCTTTTCTTCCTAAATGAAGCATGGACTATTTTCTTGAATAGCTGTTATGAAATAGTAAATGCTGCCCTGTTTTGACACACATGTGCATGAATGTACCTGTCTGCAGTTCATCCTAAGCTCTTGCACGTCCTGTCCTTGTACCAGCTGCTTCAGCACTGGAAGCGCCCGTTTCAGCAGGGCAACCCTAACTGCCTGTTTAAGAGATTATATCTGACATTGACCTCTTTCTGGAGAAAGGCTGATGGACTAGATGGACCAGTAGAAGGGTCTGGGTGATGGTATGATAAAAAAGAAGTGAAGATATGTTAAAATTGAAAGCCTTTAATCAAAATAAATATATTTCAAAGCAAATTCACTCCTGTTCCTAATTGCAGCCCAGCCTAGGTTCTCAACAGGCTCGTCTCGGTGCATGTGTGCTTGTGCACGCAGGCGTGTAACATTCACTCTGCATCAAGCAAATTGCCTTGGCAGCATCCTGACAGCTGTGGTCCTCGTGCCTCTGAGGCTAGGTAAGAGGACAGTTCTGTGCGATAGCATCAAGGGTAGACTTCTGTTAGTTACTATTAAAAATATCAGTGGCTGCCTATAGGTAGCCTATAGGTAGCAATTGTATCCAGTCACACCTGAGTTTTGTATTCCGTTGTTTTTTCCTGGAGTGGACACTAGCTGGATTCTAAAATAAGTTTTGTTGCATATTATCTAAATATATGTGTATGGGTCTCTGAACTGTAACTTGCTGTTTTCTAAAGGATTATTCTTTCTTTCCAATGATAAGAAAGCTTCTGTACAAGAACGATAAATAAAAATATTTTTGAAGCCACCTTGAAAAATATTTTTGCTTTCCTACCTTCTATGATTCCGTGTCCAGCCTCCACACCTGCCAATGTGTGAATAATGTAAAAGCAGCATAGTATTAATAGCTGAAGGCAGGAATGAAAAAAGCAGAGCTAACAGCACAGTGCAGCTACTCACTTGCTGACCCAGAGCTCTGACAAATTTGTTTCCATGTGCTGGAAGAATTTATTTTTAAAAATAAAGGACCGGCTTCCCCTATAAATACTGAATAAACTAAGACAGTATGTCCCTTGCAGCCTCCGTTCTGGCACTGTGCACATGTGCATCCCGGGGTTTAACAGAAGGTGGGGTCCAGGCACCTGGGGTGGGCAGTGCTAAACTCTACAAACCTGTTTGGTCTTCACACCAAACATCTCCCTCTTTGCTTCTACTCCCTAGCTATAGCTTCCCACTCACCTAGTTTTTCTTGTTTCCCTTTTTCTTGACAATTTAACTTCACCCAGCACTGAGGTCTTTAAGGTGTTTGCTCCTTTTGTACTTCTGCTTCCCCACTCCTGCTTGTAAAGACTGTGCCTGGGGATGGGATAAATTAAGCCATCAGTGCCTCTCTCCTCCTTCCAGCCTTTCTCCTACCTCCCACTCCCTCCTGCTTTTTCCCTGTCACAAGACCAGTGGAGTGAGAAACATCCGCTGGTTTGATCTCTGCCTTGGTGGCTCCCAGTGCCGCACAGAAGGGTGGAGCAATGGGGCAAGGTGTATTTGGGCTGCAGGGAGCTGCCGATGCCTGGCTCCTCGCCCTCACTCCGGCACTCCAGTGGCTTGCAGGCATCTTGCTTCCTTGCTGGCAGTCCCCAGGGCCACGCAGGGAGCCATCCCTAGCTGACAGTGACAAAACAGGGCCTGCAAGGTAGTATCTTTTTTAAAAAGTTAATTAACATCTTCTTATAGAGAGCTAGAGTAGCTGCCAGGTGACTCTCAAAGCAGTTTAACCTTCACTGTTGATCAGGTGGGGTTTTCAATTTAAAGGGCCCAAAATACTACTTTCTGCTTATTTGCTGTCACGGAGCTCCAGTGCCCCACACGTATGGTGGTTGTTTTGACACCAGTGAGTATGAAGGAAAGAAGGAAAATAATTGTTTCTGGATGATTTTTGAAGAATTTTAGTGTAGAAGAGGAAATGCAAGGGAAAGTTTCCCTTTGCTGTTTGGCAGTGTGCCCCCATGGCAAAGAACAAAGAGGTTCTGTTAGCAGGCTTATGCAAAGCGTGTATATGTGATCATGGGGGAGAGACATTGAGAGGAAAATATCATTAAGAGATGTAATGTGGGGGAAAAAAATCAAATTACAGTTCCTCATTTCCACATAAGAAAAGAAATTAGAGTTTGTTGAATATCTTACCTAAAATTGAGAATCTGATTAGAATTACAGCTGTCTGAACACACAGTTCAAACAGAAGAAAATTACATGCCAGGAAGCCAAACAGCAGAGTACATGTCTGCCTGGGTATGTGTTATTTTTAAACAGCAGCAGACTCTACAGGTACTAACTAGTTCATTCTCTACAGCCACTTCCTATGGCTTGTTGTCCAGCTGTGAGGAAATGTGAAAAGTATTTTTGGGAAGAGCAGAGCATCTTGCCTGACTGTTAGGGTTCATCCTTCAGAGCAGAGATGGAGGGAGTCTCAGCATGGAGAGGCGATGTGCTGCCTCTCCGCTTGCCCTGTGACACCAAGACAAACCAGGTTGGAGCCGAACTCCATTTATACCCCAGTGGGAAGCCTGCCCGGCAGCTACCCCTTTCGCTTCTGTATAACAGAATCCATTTGATGCATGGACTGAACAGATTTAGGTTATGAACATTAGGGATGCTCTCTTCTGTGAGACACTTGATCAGAACTGAAAGATGATGGGAAGGAATGAATGGCAATGCATGCAATAGCTTATTGAGATTCTCCTTTGGGTGACTTTCTTGTTAACCCACATAAGTGTCACTCCATCATTCAGCTCTGCTTCCTAAGGCACCTACCAAAACCATTTATTTCTCCTATTAAATCAATAAAGACTTGTAGAAACTGTAGTCTGGGGGCTTTTTGTTCCTTAATGATGGGCAGGAGTTCATGGGAATTAGAGTGCTGCTTGTATATATCAATTCTGCAGCTGTTCTTGGAGCCAAAGACCTATAACTTGTCTCATAAGCTTTTAACCACAGAAATTTAGTGTGTAGTGAGAAATAAACTCTTTGTCTTTAGTGATCTAGGTTTTAACTCTGGCTGGAGTGGCACTTGGTGACACACTTGTACCATGCAGTGGTTTATACAGGGGTGATCCTGTGAGAAGGACCTGAAGCACCTTCTCCAGCTCCCTGTACTCAGGATACTGCTGGCAGGTCAAAATGTCACAACATGAATCTTGCTGAGCTTCTCAGGGTCTATCTGCCCTGCGTTCCACTCTCACTCACCAGGCTAAACTAAACCCCTGGTGTGATGGGCTACCTGCCTATGGCCTTGTCTACATAAGTGATGATATCATCAACATCTACACTTCCATGTTGGCATATAGGTGTGTAGCATGTTGTTTGTTCTTATGGAATCAAACCTCTTTGCAGGCTGGGGTTTTGCTTTTATCAGACATGGTAAGTTTGAGAACCCCATCTTGGGTAATGACCTGCTGGTGGGACAGCCAAGCCTCTACTGACAACTACTGTAGGACAGAACTGGAGGAGTGGTGGAAAACATGAACTTTCCTCTGACTCAGATGCTCCCCACATTCATGTCTCCTGGATTCTCACCTCCAAGCATCCTGTGCTTCTGTCTATCAAACATCTTTTTTTTTTTTTGACATCAAAATGATACCTCACTCCATTTGTGTTTCATCCAATGACTGTTAATGAAATAGTTGCCTATGATGACTGTTGGTGGCACTCAGTGCTCTACTGGGGTGAATGGCTTCATGTCACAGAGCTGTGGTTTTAGTTATCTTCACCTGTACTTCTGTATACCTATGTTTAAGAATCTCATCCCTAATTTTTACACAATAATTACTATCTGGAGCACAGGATT
This sequence comes from Pedionomus torquatus, assembly GCA_013398155.1. Lineage (NCBI taxonomy): Eukaryota > Metazoa > Chordata > Aves > Charadriiformes > Pedionomidae > Pedionomus > Pedionomus torquatus. The sequence goes on along the minus strand of VZRU01016174.1, from coordinate 348,942 downwards.
TTTTTTTACCTCAGTGCAGCTTATGGAGAAAATCCTATATGTAAACAAGCTGCTGATGAAAATGTTTTCTTCCCGTGTTTCCTGTCCTTACAATGGACAATATTTGAAAACAGCACTCTGATTTGATTAAAGGCACAAATTCCCACTTTCACATGGAGTATTCTGCAGCAAATTAATGTTGCCATGCTAGAACAGGGCAATATATTAAGAACATCATCAGGGGTAAGTGAGCCACCACCAGGTGGGACACCAGCTAATACATCAGGTTCGTCTATTTCATGGTTTATTACATCCTTAAAGGGAGATACTGAACTTTCATGGATCTAGCCTGAGAGAGAGTAACATTTGAAGATAGGTGGAGGCTGCCAATAACGGTGGAAAGAAGAACTTAAACTAGGTAATTCTGATGGTATGTTTTGTTGTTGCATCACAGCAAATTCTCAGGGGAGTGGGAAAGGTTCCCCTTTCAGAACCTGGCCAGAAACTTGGGGAGAAAACTGGTATGTCAGGACACATCCTGAAGCCATGATCACTCTAAGATGAGGGGTTTGTCTAAAGATTGAAAGCTGTGTAGGTTTTAGGGAAAACAAGGAGGAAAACCTGGAGCCAAATACATGTGACTTTAACCCTAGAAAATGTTTTATTAGTCTTCAGCCTGATGTAGGCAAATTATTTCTTTACTTTCTCATAACATTAAGCATACTGCTAAGGGTGATTTTCAGGGAAAGTGACAACATAAGATTTTGTATCCAAGACAGTGGTGAAGCATCGGTTGGATAAATATATAGTCTCATATCGCCTACCACTCTTGCACAAGGTCAAGGGTATTTCAGAGTGAGAACAGTTTTCCTCTAACAACCAGCACTGGCCAGTGTGGAAGCTAATAATGTGTAGCATCACTTCTAAAGTGATGTTTTCCAGTGACAAGCATGAACTAGACTCTCTCTGGCATTTAGCAAAATGGTGAGAACTGTTCCTGACCTCTGAAACTCCTTCTCACCAGCTTGTGGATGAAAGCCATCAAAATATGCTGTAGCCAATAAAATCAGTGCCTTCTTCATAACAACATGAAGAAGTTCTCTTGAACCTGCAACATTTCAAAAATCTATATATATTTCATCAGTAATTATAGTCATATTTCATTTTAGTAACTGGCATAACTGACCTGTTAAAATATGTATATACACAGTTACTTAGTAAGGATGATAATATTTTACTAGAGCCTGGGGCTTGTTGATATAAGCAAAATCTAATTTTTGAGACTTAGTCTTAAAAATAGCTGTGTAAAATATATTTCAGAATATTTTTTTCTTATAACATCGAAAGTGGATGAGGTGCTTTCCAGACTAGACCAAACGCTTTTCACAGGGAATTTATGAGAATACATGTCATGGTGGACTATTAATGTGATGTGCAGATGAAGGTTACAGTACAGATAATCTTCCAGACCTCATGTATACCTTGATACATTAGCTGAAGGAAACTTGTACTCCTTTTGTAGTTCTTGTGGGCCTCAAGGAGCTATTCAGGAAATTTTATTAAAGATAGAGAGGCTGCTAGTGTGTTACACAGACATACACATCTAAAGCTGGATCTTGCATGTGCTTCTAATGGTGCAACAATGTGTTGGATGGAATGTACTGGATGAGCAAGCTGCCTCTGGAGCAGAGCTCCACGGCACTCAACTGCAAACAGTGTGGTCTTGTGAGACTGGAAAACTCACTGTCAAGACTGCACTTCAGTTAATGCAAACTTAAGGAGGCAGTTGTTTTGCTGATTGTTTTGACTTTGTCAGCCTTTGCCGTAAGCAACTTCTCTAATGGATTGCATAGTCTCTTCCAAAGACTGCCACTGGCTGCTCTGGTGTGATCTGATGAAGAGTATGGCAGTGCTTGGCAGATAGGTCGGATTCCTCATACGCTTTGCAATTTCTTTGAGCAGCATCAGTGTTGTAAGTGTGCATGGTAGCCCTGTCATGGCACTTTTTTCCCTTTGCAAAGGGAGTACCTCAGGCTGCTCCTACGAGACAACAAATCTGTACTAGTTTTAAAGCATCTTTGTGAACACTGCCAAAGCTCGCATGGCCTTCTCAGCACAAACTTCCTATCAGTCAAGAGCTGTCAGGAGGACTGCCTCTTCAGCTGGAAGTAATTTAAACAAGCAAACAGGAGATGTGTGCCTGGGCCTCATAGAAACTTTATTTCTATGTTTAAATGACAGCTATTTCTCTCTTTCTGACAGGGCAAGTTCAGAAGTGAGGCTCCCCCTGTGAATGCATCCTCAGGGGTCTCCAGCGGGGCCTGGGAAGTCCTCTCAGGCTTCTGGTGGCTTCCTGCAGGGCTTCAGGCACTGCGGGCCAAGCTCAGCTGGAGTGCAAGGCAGAGCATCCCTCACTGAGATCAAAGGAGCAGTGTCTACATACAGCCTGGCTCAATGTGGCCCACCAGCTAGGAGCCCCAGAGGGTAGCCTGGCTGACCCAGAGCTGTCTCCTTTGCAGCGCAGAGAGCTCTGAAAAGTGACTGCCTCTGCTGAAGTTTTGAAAATGGGATTTTTTTTCCTCGTAAGTCTTTATTCTTCATCATATATTATGGAGGAAAACAACTGTATTAGCAACTATGGGCATAAAGGAAATTGCTAAAAGGAGGAGACCTCTCAGAGCCTCATACTCCCCTTCCATCCCTGCCTCCCCCAGCCTGGAGCATGGAAGAATGTTGAAAAGCATTTGTGCCTCCTGGGAGAAGCATGTGGGTGCACCAGCCACCTCAAAATCCCACACATTTCTGAGGGTGTTCAGAGCACGACACAGCCTGTAAATGCAGACTGGCCACCAAGATGTCTCCATGCTGTGGTGTGCAGCAGGCTGAGCACCAGGTGAGAGAAGATCAGCTCCCCATCCAGCAGCAGCAGGCTTGGAGGGTTTTCCATCCTGCAAGAGGTGACAGCTGTATTTTTCCTTTTTTCAGAGCCTGTTATTCCTGCATTTTAATTTGTTTTCTTCACAACAAAGGGAAAACAAAGCTCTGATGAAATTTCAGAGTACGTCTGTAAGCAAAACAGTTTCACCAAATAACCTCAAACCCTGCCTGTGCTGGTGGAGATCACATTTAGCAACATAAAGTGGAACGCTGTGAAAGAAAGGCTGGAGATTGAAGTTCGGGCTTGAAGTGCCCCGGTTGCTAACTCCATGTTTCTGGATATATGAGATAACCATGGTATGGTGAGGATGCCCAGGAAGGTGTGAGAGCCCATGTCCTTCTACTGGCCAGAGACCTCACTTGAGGGATTGGTAGATACCGTGAATCTCCAAGCAGTTTGAAAAACTCTAAGACGTTGTGTTGGTGACACATGCACAAAGGAGGCCAAAAGGGAGATCTTGCCACCCTCAACTGTAGAGCCATGCCACAAGTTTCCCACATTTCAAGGTGTTTAGTGACTTGGTGGACAGCTTTGCTCATTATGCTGGTGGCACATAACGTTATCTTGTGGGCTGGGATGCAACACAGCATTTGCCAAGTGCACGCAAGGTGCAAGACCTGGTGGTACATACGTTTTATTTTCTGGAATACAGGATGTGAAAAAGCCTTCAAAAAGGCTCACAGGTCATTTGGAGAAAAAAATAATAATTTTGCTCTCAGATATTCTGCATTTCCTCCTCCTGGGTTATTTTCATTATCCATGTGTCAATGGATGTCATGCTGTGGCAAGAGTGGGTAGGTGCCATTTGAGGTACCAGGATTAACCAGGAGGGGACTTCCCTTGAGTGGTACTTACAGAGATCATTGACCATGGCCATGCGGGTGGAGATGATCTATGCTGATCGGGATCCTTCTCCAGCCAGCCTACCCCATGGCAATGGGAGCTGGCAGAGTGAAAATCCTTCCCTTATGGGTTAGGCTTTTTCCCTCCCTCACTGACAAAACAGATGAACAAATGAATGTTCAGATCCGGATTCTGACATGACGCCCCAGTCACGACGAGGGACCTCTGTTGTACCTTCTGCTTACACGGAGCATGTAAGCTAGAGATACCCGCTTTTGTATACATCTTAAACATCCTTCTTTCTTTCAGACTTTTGCCTTGCAATTTTTCTGGCTTGCCAATTTTGAATAAGAATTCGTGAAGAAATTATTCAAAGGAGGCTTGTCAGAAATGCCCATCACATTTGTATACAAAGCCTCTTCAGATCAGACCCTTCTGAGTAACAGGTAACTCAAGTGGGTTTCCTACTGAACAGCCCTGCACTCACGCTGATATTTCAGCCCAGACTTTGTATAAAGATAAATCCAGCAGAAGCTTCTGTAATGAATCGTGCTTATTGCCAAATAAGAAATCTGTCTCAGGAACTGATTTCTCCTGTAACTAGCTGAAAGCCTATTAAATGCTGCAGTAATGGCCTTTGAGTTACAGTATGTGTTGAGGCAAACCTGCTAATAAGGTGAATTTTCTGTGGATTGAAGTGTCCCTTTTTAGTAGCTTTGTGCTGCACCCATGTCCTTGCCTGTCTGGAGCAGCAGGCTCAGGGGTTTTTTTTGAAAGCTTCATTAAAAAACACTTTGTGAAACCCCTACAATCTCATCAGCAGGCAGGAGAGAGCATGTCTGTCTAACCTTACCATTTGTACAGAGCAGGGGGTGAGCACCTCTCCCTAATGTCCACTCCTTTTAATGCTTTAAATAGCTCTCCTTGACACACGGCGATGAAAATGGCTTACTGACAAGTTTCCCTTAGCCCTGTGGCTGTAAAGTCTGTTCTCTAAAGAAAAATAGATGTGGAGACCATTTGGTTTCAAACCCCTTAAGCGAGTGAATAAAATTAATCAGCTGTCTTTTAACTCTGATTCATTTTTCCTTTAATTCAATTTACAAAAATGTGCGGGCAGAGTCTGAGCCTCTGGGTATATTAGCATTAATAAAACACAATTAAGCAAATGTTATTATGTTGCCAGCAACAAAAGGAATGCCCCTGAGTATACCGCTTCCCCTTGCCATAATAAATATGCAGACACAAGGACTGTGGCTGCAACCCATTGCTTAAGCTGTCTTAAAAAACAAGATACCCCCTTTGCTTAATACAAAGAAGCTAGCAGGAACAGTCAGAAAGTTAACACACCGAGATGTAGTTGCCTGAAGAGGAGAGATGAGAGGGACAGGTAGGAAAATTTTGCCCTTTGCAGTCGAATTTAAGGGTTCGGACTTGACTGATTAGTGTGAGTTGCAGAGGATTTGACTGAGACCTTTGAGAATGATTGCGTTTTCTCTTTGCTTCTAGAGTGTGCCACAGTCAAAACTCCACTCCCAGCCTGAAAAACAGAGGAATAAAAACTCATAAGGTAAGAAATCAGTCACGTTAATAATCAAAAAGGAAAAGTGAGGAAAAATAAAAATTCTAGTGATTTTTTTTTTTTTTTTGGTGAAAACTGACTACCTAGTGTGACCAAAAATACATATATTCATGTATTGTGCATGTTTTGGAAGAACCCCTGATAGATTAGGATTTATGTATGAAAGTTAATTTCTCTTGTGATAACGCAGACTTTGCAGATCCTGTGTAGGACCTAGAAGGACCCTGATTTACCAAACTCAACAGTGAAGTCCATTCATAATTATGCCAATAGCAAGACTTTACATAATGATACCCCCCCTCAAAGCACTGAATTAACTAATGTCAGGTAAGAGTTAAAAATGTCAGTAAAATGCAAACATCTGGTCAACAGCATTAAAGTTGCTCTTTTGGCATTTCATTTGGAATTTGGAAGTGTACATTTCAAAAGACTGAATTTCACAGCTTGTGTAGTACAGGAAACATTTTCCCAGTATTTTGACCCCAGGTAGTGAGGTTATCTATTATTTATGCCTTTCTTGGACTCTTTTCCTCATTGCTTGTTGCTTTGCCAAATTAGGATAAACATTTATGTTAATCCACTGGATGAATGAGTCCTTTTATTGTTTCATCAAAAAAAGTGATTCATTGTTCCTGAGTAGGGACTCGGGACTTTGTTTTGCCAGGAGGAAATCCCTAAATACATTCAATTGTGATTCTTTAATGAGTGAGTCCTTAAGGAAAACAAAACTAATTTGAAAGAGAGATGGTGCATTTTCCCTTATGATCAATGTGGGGCAAGTTTTAGGGCTTTTGGGCACTCCTGCCTGCAGCTGTTACTCTGGAGGGTGGCCAAAGGCCATTATCACCTCTGGGTACTTTGTGTTGGGGTAAGGTGGGAGGGATGTGTCCCATCTGGACCTCAGGGGTCCCTCTGCAGAGGATAAACTCTCAGTTTTGGCATATTTTGCTGCCTGACCAGGTGGGGCTGCAGCGCTAGAGGCAAGAGCCCACTCAGGACCTTCTTGCCTCCAGCCCCATGTTTGCCCTTCGCTGGGATGAAACAGGTCCTTGGCACAAGAGGAGGGTCAACACCAGAGGGAAACCTCTGGCCTTCGCTAGCTCCTGGTTTTCTTCTGATGGCAGTTTGCTGTAGAAAGGCTAGCAGTGGTAATTGATCGATGGCATAAACAGCATCAGCATCAAAACGGAGTTGAACTCTGAGGAGGACAAGAAAGGAAAGAGAAAGGTCACCTGGGTCCTACAATGCCTGGAGAAGTGATGGCTGCAGACCTACAGCTGTCACTGCTGACTTGGATTGGGATGGTGTATTTATTCAATACATAGGGCAAGAAGGAATGTAAGGAGTTGGAAAAATAATCCAGAAGAAGCTTGAATAAAGATGTATGAGCTATATAAGGAAAGCCTGAGAAAAGCTGGAGTTATTTACCCAACAGAAGACTGACACATGATAGCCATTTTCAAGTACGTCAGAAATTGCTAAAAAAATGTGCATTGTTCTTTATATCTGCTCCATTGCAGCATGCAGATTCAGAGCAAGGGAAGCTTAGGTTAGAGATTTCCCAATGTTTTATAATTGTTGGGAGAGCCGGGGAACTGAGCAGAGTGCCAAGGGAGCTTGTCTACTGTGTGGGTTTGGAAGTTTTGGGAAACAGATAAAGTGTTATTGATCAGAAATGATTTATATATAATTTATCCTGACTCAGTATTAGGGATGAACTAAATAACTCCTTGAGCCTGTTCCAGCCCTATTTGCTGAGATTTCTACCTTGTATAAACTCTACTGTAGGTCTGACCTAGCTGGAACGCTTTTTGCCATTAAGCAAAACAAAAGGCTTACAGATATGAATGGCAAATCTCGTACTGCAAATTAAAGCTTTAAGTAATTACGCATGGCCTTTTCACATTGTATTTATGTTTTGTGAATGTTATTTTAGTTCACTGCATATAAATAACAAGTTGAGAATTGCTGTCCTTGATTGAAACCATCTCTACTTTTCTGTGAGAGAGATTACAGACTCTCTGCGATCCACTGGAGGATTTTTTTGCATTGTTGCTAGGCAGCTTCCTCTGTGCCAGCAGACAGACACTGCGGGGTATATCATGGCTAATTAAAAAAATCTATATTTTTGAGTATACAGCAGCCCAAGTTTTTAAAACTTGCTGCTTGGGATAAGGACAATTTAATTGGTATAAGGGCTGATGAGACAAAATCATAGCAGTTGTGCAGTGTTCCAAAATAATTTGTTGCTTACAGTCCCCTGGATCCACTGAGTGAATGAAGTGGCAAATATCTAAAAATTATTTATTTGTGAGAAAAGAGCATTGAGCTGAACTATTCTGACATTGGTTTTGTCCAATTAATTTTGAAGAATCCAGTATTGCCTTCAAATATATAATAATATATAATATAATAAATGGAAGAATATGTAGCATGGGATTTTTAAAGGGGCATAAATTGTTTCATTTTTGCAATATCGTTTGCAGTTAAAAAGCTGTTCCAAGTTATTAACACTCCACAGTGGCCATTTTTTTAGAAGATTAGGCAACAGACTAGGAAAAATGTCTCTACAGAATGAGCTGAGGAGTTTTTATAGCAAGATAGGTTACCGCTGTGTGCTAAACAAAAGCAAAGGTGGACCATCCCTGGTTAGGGAAGGTATGGTATGGATCCCTGAGCAGGGGTGGTATGGTATAGGTTCATGGGCAGGGGAGGTACAGGCTGCTGCTGCTGCACTGCACGTCACTGGAAACCATCTTGTGCAGGGAGACAAATCTGCCTGGTTCAATAGATTTACAGCATTACGTAGTAGTAATTACGTAGGGTATCAGTGTGTATGGTTAACAAATATCAGAGAAGAGTCTTTGTATGTGTTAAATGTGCACAGGATCAGTTACGATTGCTTTGACCTCTGTAGACCCTGAAGAGAGCACCAGAAAGTTATAATTTCTGCAAAGAGGAATATAGGCCGAAGGATAAATCCTTATTTAATCTCTTAGGAAGTTACCGTTTTAAAAATTTATTGAATGGCAGGCTGAAGTACAGGGATTATAGAAGCTGAGGGCACCTGATAGGGAGATTTATCAGAGGGCATAGATTTAAGGGTGCTTGGGTTTTCTTTTTCTTTGGAGGGATTGCTTTTAATCTGTATCTAGTTTGGGGAAATGAACAGACTGAAAGAAGCTTTAAATGACTTCTGCAGCTACGTAAGGATTCGATTTGTAGGGATCTTTGTAGAAACTTCTGAACTCTTTATAGATGTCTTTTACATAAGGTAGGTGAATAGCCTTACAGGGAAGCTTTGAGATGACAATGGAAGCTGCCACCTTCTTTTCTTGAAAATCTTATTTTACCAGTTCATTTTTCTTTGCACCATCCCTTCCTCCCTAAGTATACAGTATTTCTTTTACTTGTTCATGTAAAACACAGTTTTGAAGGAGACAATTGTCAGAATTTTATGGCAATCAGTCTTTGTGCATGGCACTTCTTCCAGGCTGCAGGTCTGGAATGAGGACCTTTCTTTCTTCGGCAAAGGTGGAGTTTTTTACTGTTTTGTCTGCTACTGGCCTCTGAGAGAAGAAAGATTTGTTCATCTCTATCATTGAGCCACTCTATCTTCTCCCCCCTCACTATCCGTGGCGGGGGAAGGAGGGGTAGATGGAGAGGAAAAGTATAATGGAAATGACCTGGGCTGGTTCAGGATTCTGTATGTCTGTTGGGTTGTCAGAAACACTGAGCATACACCAATCCTGTTTCCCCAAAGAGACTGTACTTATATTCGCTAATTTTAACATCTGAAGAAAAAGCATTTGTATGGTAGCATGTTCAATTTTCCATGTTCTTACAAACATACCTCATCTACCTCCACCAAGGTAGATAATCTTCTTAGTGTTTATGTTATTTATTCCTTTGAATTCTGCTTAAAATGGCTTCTATTGTTTCTTTCCAATATCTCCTCCTCAGATACTTCTTCTTTCTCCCTTGTTCCTACAGGAAAAAAAGCAAAACAACTCTATTTAGTGCTGGGATTATTGACTCTGGATTCCTTCAAAATTCCTTTCTCAGTGATGAGGCTGAGACCTAGGACCTGGAGGTTCTTGACATGCAAGATAAGGCACAGGGAATTTTTCATGCAGAAGGATATTTTTAAATAGATGTATAAATCCTTTTAGTATTGAAGTACTGCAGAAAGTGCTCCCAAGTTCATTTTAGGGCAGTCTCTGAAGACCCAGATCTCCTGGCAGGGATCTTTCACATCTTGGCACTGCAAAATCCTCTACTCCATCTCCTCAAGGCTGCGTGCCGTGCACTTACTCTTCAGAAAATGCTTCTGAAGTAGAGCTCAGTAGAACTGACTCTCTCCACACTCTAGGGACAGACCCCAGAAGTATCGCTGACCTCAGCAGCACTGGCACAGCCCTGGTAGTGCTCTTGGCCTGCAGAGAAGGAGAAGGAAGGTTGGGAACTTCACTGCTGCCAGCCAAAACAGGATTTTCCCTAATTCTATGGGTGGAATAGATCCAGCCCTGCAGCCCTGCTACTGAAGGGGAGTTTGTTGTCCTTAAAATCTCAGTAAGAGGCACAAAGTAAACTGATTACATTAGGACACAATTCAATTACAAGAGGAGAGCTGTCTAAAATCAAAGATTGGCAATTCTCAGTACATTTATTTAGCATTAAGGTCTGTTATAACTTTCACTTGGAGTGAAAGATGGACTCAATTAACTGCCTGATTTCTTGTGTTAAAAGAAATTAGATTTTCTTACACACTATGGGGGGAAAGGCTATCATATTTTACAACTCTAAAGCAGTAAATTGATCATTTGAATTTAATTTTGATCAAAACAAAGGTTTGCCCAAATTAGAGATCAACTGACATATTATGCGCTTGTCTGTGTTTACTGGGATGCACCTGATCACCTTTTATACCCAAACAGATCAGTACTTCTCCAGCCCTTGCAGGTGCCACCTACTGTGGCACCAACCTGTTTGCTGATGGCCATGGAAGTGCATGGACCACATGCACTGGGGAGGGTTTCCATGTGCAAGGGCACATGCGTGTGTGCAGCCCAAAGGCTCATTCAACAAGGAGGTGGTCTGAACTCCCCTCTGAATGGCAGCCCCAGGGAATATCCTCACGTTTGATCTTTGGTGGGTTGTGAAGCAACAGAGTGCTAAATGTGTGTCCACCAGCCACTGTAAGTGAGCTTTCAAAAATTGTTCCGTAATATTTCTTTGCAACCGTATCAGGATCAAACGTCAGAACCCAATTTTCTATAATTAAACAGGTTTATGGAGCTGTCATCACCATGTCAAGACAGTTAAGAAATTAGAGTTTGTCTTTTATTTCTGAAAAAAAAAAAAAAAGTGTCTTTTAAGCAGAATGTTGCCTTTCAAATATTTAAAAAGAAACAACAACATGGCAACATGGTCAGTGCAGAATGGGCAGGCAGTGGCAGTTCTTTCAATGTCTTGATTTATGTTTAATTAGCTACTGATGAGAATGAAAATGTTGTGTCCAGATTTTATGTGAGTTAAATACATTTCTCTGCCTTAGCTAGACTTTTGCAAATATACAGTTGGAATATACTTATTACAGCTTTGTGGCATTATAACTGGTGAAGCCGAAGCCTGCACATTCTGTGTATTAATACATCAGTGAAAAACAGCTGATGGCCCATCATAGAATGGGAACCAATTTCTTCTTATATAACCTACCTGTATTTGCACTTGGTGATAGCACCTGTAGGAGGGTAAATGTTAGAGGTAATAAATAATTCCCCACCAAGCTGCTGGTATTATATATTTTTAAAAAATGTTTTTGCCACATCAACGAACACTTTGATGAGGATCTTTTTTCCTCATTTTCCTAGTTTTTTTTTGGATTTTGCAGAGGATCATATAATTTGGGAGAATACTTTGCTCTGCATTGAAACACTTTAACTTGTTGAACTAAACCAAATAAAAAGAAAACAGCTCTCCAGTGTAGCGAAGGTCATAATTTGAGTCTGTTACACCCACTCTTACCTATTATCAGTTCTCCTTGATTGACAGTACCTCTTTCAGTAATTATACTGAAACCTTTTCCCTCTTCTTTTTCCTTCTAAATGGCTATTGCAGTGGTATTTACATAACAGTAAGATGCCATGTACTTGAAATGCATCCCAGGAAGCCCACCTTTGAGAAAAGATGCAGCAGCTGGATTTCCTCAGCTGGGGGTGGTCCACTGATTGTGCCAAGTGTTAGGATTTGTACCCACAAAAGCTGGAAAGCCTTCAGGTCCTTCATGATACTGATGTGAGGAGAAAGAAAAGAAAAAAAAAAAAAAAACAGGAGAAAAAGAGAAAGGTACTCTGATACCAATAAGTTCAATAAGTTCCTCAATTAGATGAAAGCATTTGTACCAGGAGGTTTAATAGGGTGGCAGGCCTGTGTAGAAAAGTGACAGGGATCTTTTCTGTTTTCCCTTCTCTCCCCACTTCCAGCCTGTTTCTTGCTGTTACATGCTTCTGCCTACCTCTGGGATGGAAGGCACAATGCAAGATGGTTTTGGAGATGCTAGGATTACCTCTCTCTGTCAACCCTTACCCGAAGGTTGCAGGACCATGGCCACAGCATGCCTCATCCACTGTTCTCTCAGGACCTTCAGACCTGCTGGTCCTCCCTGCCCAGCAGCTCTGCTTTGCCCCATTGCACTGCTGGGGAGGACACGGCTTCCACTACAGAGTTGGGGAGGCAGTTAGCCCTCTCTGGGTTTTCTCCTTTCCCACTGTCCCCACAAATGAGGCTGTGCTCATGGGGCAGAATGAAAAACAGCAGGAAGGGAGAAGGTGCTACAGGTGGGTGGGAGTTGGGCTGAAGGCACTGACGTTGCAGGAGTAGCAATGCCTCGTACTTGAGGCACAGTTTGGTACCATGTCCTCACAGAGTCTCCTCGGTTTTACCATGGTTCCTCTCATATGTTCTGCCACTGATTCCCACACCAAGGGATATGAAGGAGGACGGGCACAGGCTTGGTTTCACAGACACACATGTAGCTGAGATTTTAGAAATGCGACTGCATAATACGGCAGCTCATAGTTATGCTAGCAGGGAAGAAACTAAAGAAATTGAGTATTTATGTTGCTGCTTTTACTCACTACATTTTACATCACACTCCATGGAGGTGCCTGACTTGGAGACAGACATTTATGATGCTGCCAGATTTCATGAAATTGTTTTCATGAAAAGAAGAGGTCTGCAGAGAGATGCTTTAGCAGAAGAGCAGCTGAGCAACAGACCAGTGGGGTGAAAGGGAGAACAGGATGGAAGAGAGGAGCAGAGATAAGAAGCAATAGAAAAATACTCCTAGCACTGTAGAGGTGGTGGTGTGTGTCTGTTGCTGCAAACTGCAGCGATGCTAACAAGCTGCTTCGGTACCCAAAGAAAGTGTAGCTATGAACCACAGACTTTGAGTGCACTAATACTGCAGTCAAGGGCTCCGATATAATTTGTGCAAGCAAAGCTCCTTAAGAAAAAGTAATTAAAGTGAGGAAATGAGAGAGCTTAAAGTAACTTGTCAGTGCAAGAAGATATATTAAGAAAGGGTTTCATTAAGGGAGTTCTCTTTATAATGTAAACAAGGTATTTTTCAAGTACAAATGTATGTTTGCAAATGTACCAATAGAAGTTAGTAACAGCATCAGAGCATGTTCCCATTTCTTTACCTTGGTCAGGTGAGTGATTTAAAAAAAAAGGCATTTGTGGATAAGTGGAAAAACACACTTTGCATTTGTGTGGGAGATCCTATGCAGTTGCATTCCCATCACGTACTTTTGTGCCTGTGTTTTCATGCCCCGGGCCATGGAGAATTCCCTGTGAGCATCACCTGCCACCCAGGGCCCCCAGCTCCTGCTGCTGAGCTCCTGCATGATCTTTTGCAGGTTGACTAGGGTTGGCTTTTCAAAATTCCTCCTGAATTCCAGCTGCTAGATGTCAGACAACATGATCTAATTTTTCAGAAATGCAGATTCTCCATGCATGTGATTTGTAGTGTTAAGAATAGCCATGAAATCTGGAGTGACTGTTGAACTGAAATCCAGCTGAAGTTGTGGATGGGTTTCACAGCCATGGAGGTTAATATCAATTTTTTAAGACTGATTCCCACAATTACAGCCACGCAATTTAAAAAAAAAAAACTATACAAAAACTCAAAACCCTTCAGAAATAATCTTAACCTTTCTCTGGGCTTTGGCTGCCTCCTCAGCACCACAACCTGCTTTGAGTTTCTGTTGGGCATTTGTTAATGTTTGTTCACTGCCTCCCAATACCTAGCAGAGAAAATGCCTTGAAAACAATGAGAACAGTAACAATGGAATTATTTGCTGTTCATTTAAAGCATCCCAAAACATTATGCCAAACAATACATAGGAAATCATTTAATTACAAACTCAAACTGATTGCTGTAACCTACAGGAAGAATATTAATCTCTTGTTACATGGAGTATCTTTCTCATGGGTCTTGTTATTGGATACTATTAAATGGAAATTAGTACTGAAGTCCCAGATTCTCTTTAACCAGGTCATTATATCCCAGTATCCCAGGCTGTGTCTGATCCGAGTAATGCGATGCTCCTGAGCTAAAGTTCCCAGTGCAGTTTCAGTGGAATACTGTTTTCCTTTTGTCTAAGCCTGATTTATCACCAAGTGTCAGGGACGCTGCAGTCCCTTGATGTTCATTGGCAGAATGAGCAATGGTGGGAGGAAGACAGATTTCTTCTCAAATAAGGCCTAATGTAGTATATGACTTTTTAAAAAGCTAGCAGATTACAGCATGTTAATTTAGAAAAACATGCATGATCCTTAGCTCCCTAGAAGAAGAAGGCAATAGGAAACATGCTAAGATGACAGGTACTTTTTCAACAAGTAAATAAACTGATTGAAATAGGTCACTTACGCAAGGAAGGAATTAGACTTTTGAAGCACTTTTAATTGTGAGTTGTGTAATGATATGTAACGAGTGCATCTTAAAAAAATACAGGGGGCTAAGGCTTGCTCCAAGCTTCTATATTTTTATAAAAGAACACATGTCGGTCATGTGATTCCTCCCCAAATGCTATTTTTTCCTGAAAGATGTTTGCATCTACCACCTTTCCAGTGATTTTTTTCTTTCTTTTGCTTATTATTAATACACCAATGATTGGATTAAACAAATCTGAGTGAAGCAAGCTGCTGCTTCTAGATATAGAATCATGGTCAGAGGTATCTCTAATTATTGTTTTATATACAGTTACCATGGAGACTTATCTACAAGTCTTAATTTGGCGTGATTGGTGTATGAATTTTAGGATTTAGAGAGGCTTACCTGGGTGCAGGCAGGGCTGAGGGCCTTTGGCTAGGGTCAAAGAAGAGGGGATGAAGAGCCTATGGACCCAGGTAAGTGAGGAACAAGGACAGGCAGAATCAGGGCTCAGGCAGGGACCAAAGCCAAGTGCCTGAGCTGAAAAGCAGCTCCAGAATCAGGAGGTGGATGCCCCAAGAGGGGTCATTGCAGCCCCTTCTCACACAGCTATTTCCACAGGGCTGGTCCCAGGTTACAGCTGCACTGCATCAGAGCTGCCCATGAGCACAGGCAACCAAACCCCGTTTTGAGGAATGAATACTACCACAGAGCCCTGACCTGTTTCTGGTTTTGCTTATGCAAGAGCTGAAGCCTGCATGTAGTGTCAGCAGTCACTCTTGCACCTGTAGACTTTTAAACTCATGCTCTTCTTGAGTGAGAGCTGGCCATCCCTTCCTCCCTCCCTCCCTCTCCCTTCTGGGAAAGGAGATGCCTATTACCATAGGCGAACTGATAAAGCAAAACTAAGATAAAATCTGAGCTTTGGGGAGAGTCAATTAGTGGGTGCCTGGTTGGAAGGAAGGGACACGGGATGGTTTTGGAGGTGGCTGGATTTTGTAAGAGGAAAATATCTTGATTGAGGTGGAGAAGGAAAAGAGGGAAACCTGTAGGCAGGAAAGTGGAAATAAAGTCACTTCCAGGGAATAAAGTAGTGACTCCTTGGAGGATTTGCCTGAAGCTCTCAGGTGACTCAGGTGGTGAGGAATGGCAATAGGTGGGCAGGTGCAAGTGGGTCTTGTCCCTCTCCACCTGTGTAGTCTTCAAACAGAAGCAGTGAGTGATTTGTGGCTGGATCCAAGACCTGTGTGACAATCTGGAGGAGATGATTTGGTGGGTATGCTGAGCTGCTGGTTTGGTTTTGGTTATGCTGTCTGGAGGTACTGCTGCTGCACCTGGGGTGGCTGCTGCAGCTGGGCTGAGACGATCAGTCTTTACAAAAAGGGTAAGGGGGAAATAAACAAGCTGTCTTCAGGTGGCATGAAGGGCCTCCCTGAAACAAAAGAGGCACAAAGTGTTTTGGGACCTGAGGTTTTTGGTGAATAATGAGTTTATCGTTTTGGAGCTGTTGTCACCTCACCCCAATGAGAACCAAAAACCTATCACCTGGTGAATGTAATTCCTTTCTGATACGGAAATTTATTTTTTTCTCTCCCTTATTTTTCAGCAGAAAGAAAACCTGAAAGAGATCACTTTGGCTGTTGTTTGTATCACTGAATCCAAAATTAAAGTCTTTGCTTTCATTTTAAATAGCTTACTACTTTGCATAATTTAGATGTAAATTTTTAAGTGAAAACTGCCATTATGAACCAGATCAGGCTGGTTTTGTAATTAATAAAATTTCAGCCTTTCTAGTATGTAATGTCTCATGAAGTGTTCTGACACTCAGCCTTTTGGGGTGATTGACTTTTGTGGGTTTTTTTCCTCTCCTACCCTTAATTCCCTTTGCAGTTATATTTATTGAAATCTTTCTACATGCTCTAACTAGACTGTAACGCGTCTGTCTTTTGAGTGCCCCATTACTCATATCATATGACAAAGGTATCTTTGTTTCTCATTTTTTACTGACTACACAGGACAAGAAGCTGAAGTTCCCAAAATTGGGCAAATTTGGTTCTTACTTATGACCCTACCATGTAGCTGCTCTGTACTTACATTGCTTAAATGATATTACAATTTGAGCTTTTAAAATTGTGCTGTGGTCTCTCTGTCTTTAACAGAGAAGGAGAGAAAAATCAGGTGAGAGTGATGTTATTAATGTAGAAGTCTGTCAAACAGTAGTGGAGAACAATAGCAATTATTTACCCAGTAAAAGAAGAAAGAATTTATCGGTAGGATATTGCCATAGTACTTTGGTGCTATATACAAAAACAGAAACAAAGAAATAAAACACCCCAAGACAGGAAGAGAGATGATGAAAGATTTGAGGACTTACGTAGAGATTTTTCATTAACAAAATTAGTAATCCATCCAAAGTAGACCCAATCATTTATTAACAAGAAAGAATAATTTTATAGTTGAATAAAAAGTCCCATGAGTTTCATGATCTCAAGTTAATTACTTAATCTCGCTGTGTCCCATGTATTCCCTTTGTGCTCAAGAGAGATTTCATTAAAACTTTATAAACCCTGTGGTAGAGATAATATTTACCTGCTTTGAAGAAATGTTCTAGGATTAGATTAACCACTTTGTAAATAGATTTGAGGCTACTATGATCAACTCTGCCAAACACACTATTGACTTTAAGAGATCTAAAGGCTTTGTTTTTGAGGAAGTTTGTTTCTATGGAAGATTGAGCTGGGCACTTGAAATTCTTCGTCTAAGACTGGCTCCTAAATATTTTTATATGCATTACAAAGTTGTTATCCTCTTCCCACCTATAAATTCATTTGTGAAATGTCTGAAAATTTGCGCTAGCATAGTGGTGACCAGAAATGACATAAATTTACCACAGTGAATTCATCACATCTACAAAAAGCAAATTTGGAATCAATACAAAATACTAGTAAATATGCAGCAATGGGAAATGCAGATGTGGCAGAGGGAGAGGAACATTTAGATAATTTCTAAATGCAAACTGTCACGCCACTGAGACCTTCCCAAATATGTGCAGATAAAGGTGAGCCAGAAATGATGACAAAGAAGGATGAGAGACCAACAGAAGGCAAATGTTCTTTTAAGGCTTTTGGAAAAGGAAATTGCTGCATAAGGAATGTAGGAAAAAAGAGGAGCACAAGCCTCAAGGAGATGGATACCTTGCTTCAGAGGAGGGCTGCTTCAGAGTGAGCAGGGGGGTACTGATGCAGTTGGCCTCTGCGTGGGCAGGCCTGGAACTGTGGGCTTGGACTGAGTGCATGCCTTTGTCTGGGAGGGAGGAGGAGGCCAGGGCAGAACAAAGACTCTGTAAAATTAGCTAGGAAAAAACAGCCCTGGAAAAGAAAGCCCTGAAAATATGTCTGGTAGCATCCACCCCATAGCAATAACAGTGTTATAAACTGCAGCCTAATGAGCAGTGTTGGATCTTCCACAATTCCATGGATCTTCACCTTCCAAGATGAAGAAGAATGATCTTGAAAAGTCATGTTGACATGGTAGCTCTACTCTCTATTGCAAGTCAAATATTGGGACAGGAAAAACTATGGAGACTAGGGAGAAAAGCAAGAAAGTCCAGACTAGTTTTATCAGAACAGATATTACCACAGGCAAGCATCTGGTTTTGGGGTTGGCTTTTTCTGGAAGAGTGGGGAAGATCTTTGGTACTCTGGGCATGCAGGAAAGCTTGTGTTGCCGTCCTCTCCTATGCTAGCAGCAGCACAACTGTAGGCTCTGCCTGGTTGGATGGAGAGTGAGCAAAGAGGAAGAGGTGCTGAGTTTGGTGCAGGGAGCAGAAGCTACTGCCTCGCTAACTCCACGGGCAGCAGACAGCTGCCTGCATACACGTGGACGCTGCCAGGGCATGGCAGCCCATCCCGTGCCCAGCGACGCAAGATTGTGGGGATTTGTTGGAGTCTCTGGAATTTGATTCACTTATTCAAATTCATCCTGAGGATAAACCTACCAGCTGGGTTATGTAAGAGCTGAGCTTGGCTGGGCATCTGAGGAAATCTTGCTCGCAGAAGTAATTCAGACTGGCTTTTATATGAGCAGTTTGCAGCTTCTTGTTGATCAAAAATTGGCTGAGAAACTGTAAACAATGTGTAGTGAGTAACAGCAGTGAATCAAGCCACAAGGAACGGGCAAAGGGACTGCAGTTTTGTCTTCCTTTACATCTTTAATTGTAATTAAAACCAAACATTTATATGATTATAAAGTCAGACTTCCGCACGATAATCAGTAGGTATTGCATTGCCCTACTAATGGAATAACAAAAAGAGGAAAATATGGCCCAAAATTTAGACAGGATTGATATTTGAAAACAGTGAACTGGCACAGTTTGAAAATGTTTATTCTGGGAGAGAGAGAGAGAAAACTTAGAAATGTACCATCCACCAAACGCCTCCTTACAGGAACAACAGGAGTCTGCAATCAAATACTGACAAAAATCTAACACACATACATACACATATCCCTTATATGGAAACAAGTGTACTTTTATCTGCTGGACTGTGAGAGACCTTTTGTGCTAGCACGAGTAAATGGACCGTGTCTTGGGTATCACACCTTCCTGGCACACTGCTGACTAGCTGAATATGAATTATTTCACTCACAGTACCATTAGTTTGATAATCATCAGATAAAATGAAGACAAGTTCTGGGAGAGCTTTGCCTAAACCAGGAAAAGCAGTTTGGGAAGCCAGTGCATCCTTCCTGGTCCACTTTCCCTGACAGTCAGCCATGTTTCCAGGCCCCATGTCCAGGTACCAGAATGATGGGCATCCACTCATCCCTAAACACTCGTCAAGTGTTCCCTGCAATGGGGTCTGGCAGTCCTCAAGCAGGTTCCCGAGGCATTAGGATGCGTAGCCTGCCCAGAGGTGAAAAACCTCACTGCTTCTATGGTCTGTAGCTGCAGGACAGGAAGTCCTGCCTTTAGCTAGGCAAGACCTCTGCCTCTTCAGACCATAGAATCATAGACTAGTTTGGGTTGGAAGGGACCCTTAAAAGTCATCTAATCCAACCTTGCATGCAATGGAACATCTTCAATTAGATCAGGTTGCTCAAAGCCCCATCCAGTCTTTGGGGGACCTTGAATGTTTCCAGGGATGGGGCATCTATCACTACTCTGGGCAAACAGGGCTTCTAGGCTTCCTGACGTGTTTTGACCTTGAGACTGAACGTGCTAGGGTGTGCTTTGAACACCTGAGTGTCTTAGGCAAGTCCTCTGCTCAGGCTCTCACAGCAGTTGCTTGCTGTGCTGGCTGACTCCCAGATAGCTTGTGAGGGCTTTCTCAGAATTCTTGATTTGAAGGAAAGATGGAGTTTTTAACCTGTGATTAAAAAATTTACATATTAAGAATTGGATAAAACACTCAAGCGGCCGCCCAGAGGAACCACCATTTGGTTTTGGGAATCTTGTACTTTGGAGGTTCACATAAGCTGGTGGGGGATTCTTGCTGTGAGGGTGGTCAAGCACTAGCACCAGCTGCCCAGGGAGGTGTGGAGCCTCCATCCTTGGAAAACCCAAAATCTAGCCAGACATGGTCCTGGGCAACCTACTCCACCTGATCCTGCTTGGGCAGGTGAATGGAGTCAAAACCTGCAGAGGTGCCCACCAGCATCAGTGATTCTGGGAGTCAGGACTGGCTGTAAAAGGGCTGGTTTCTGTAGCTTTTCTTTGACTACTGGCTTTAGCTGCATACTTAAGGATAAGAGTTCCCTGACTAGCATGGAAGTTAGAAGGTGCTTGGTGCGTGTTCTTTAGCTGACTGGCTTTCCCCAGCTAAGGAGAAGACAGCTTGGACTAGAGCAGGAATACCCATGTGCCACACAAATGAGGGCTGCAGGAGAGTTCTGCTGCTCAGAGGGTCAGCTGGCATTTCCTGGCATGTTTTCTGCCACCCAGACTGCATGTCCTTAGCCACAGGCAAACCGTGACATCCCATTGCACAATCCTGAATGAATGTATTTGAAAAATGACTTGTGAAAGGTCAAAATTAAAATGGAAAGTAAAAGGTAAAGGTGGCAGAAATCCAAATGCTTATTCCTGGCTGCTGGGGGTGGGTAGAAGCTTGTCCTCTGAGCCACGCTGCTTCGTGACTTCAGTGTCTGCATTTTGTCTAGACATCTGGTACCTGGCTTGTAACTTGGTGTGGTGCTGCACCGCACGCTTCATACACTTTTGCCTCTTTTTCATCCCCCTTCCCAGTGTGAAATCCATCTCTAGCTTTCTGTGTCATTGCAGTGGATGGCAATCCAGTGGACTTGCAAATGCCATCCGTGCAGTAGCATAAGGCACGAGGTGAGGTGCCAGAGCTTATCCAGCCCTGGCAAGGATGTTTCAGTTGCTAACTGCTGTTGACAGTGGAGGGTGGTACAGCAAGTGACGGAAAAGAAGCCATTTCCTGATTCAAAACACATAGGAGACACATTGGTGTCACCACTTGCATGCCTTGTACCCTCCTTGCTGTGCAGTTCTGTTGGTGAGTTTAGGAGTTGGTCGTGGTCCCTTGGGGTTTGCCATGACAAAGGAGCATGAGGAGTAAGTGTGGGAAGTCAGCACTGTCCTCTTCAACAGCAATTTCTGTGGCTGCTACTGATTCCAGATGTTTTATTTTCAAACCTCATCCCTGCCCTCTCTTCTCCCACTCTCCTGCTCTGAGTTGCTGAATCTGTCACCAGCCACAACTGTCACCCTTCGTGCCCCTGATTTCTCTCCTGTGTTCACAGGTTAGAGAGACCAGACAATGAAAGTGTTGATCCATTGCAGAGATGCTCAGGGGGCAGGAGAATGACACCGATAGAGGACAAGAGAAACTGGGAGGGGTTTGTGTAGGTAAAGAAGGAGAAGATGGGGACCAGGAGGGAGGAGGACAGGGAGATGGAGAGATGGATATGTGCAGTTAAGTCAGGGAGCTAGTGATGGTAGGAGAGTAGAGCTGGTGCATGCTTTGACTGCTGGTGAGGGAAGGCTAGAAGATGGGATGAGATGGGTGGCTTAATGCTATAGGGACAAAAATAGAAGAGTGCCTTAAGTACCAAAGTGATGTTTGGTGGACACACCCCGAGCCTGGGGAAGTCCCACCTTGGCCACTGCTGGGAGAAAGAGCAGATAGAGATGAACACAGTCCCAACAAGCTCCTTGGAATGTTCTTTGCTTTTCCTGTGTTGGTACACCCTTCTCAGTGTCTCTGGTTGCATTCAGGGAGCAGATCCTTCTTGTGCACCCCAGGGCAGCCCCTGCAGAGGCACTGGAAGGTGTTCAGCAATTATTTGTTCTGCCCCAGCCTGGCCAGCTGCTGCTGCACAGGCACTGCTTCCACATTCCCACAGCAGTGCTGGCCAGGAGTGTAAATAGCCAAACCAAGTCTTGATAAATTAAAAGGAGAAGGGGTTTTCAAACAACAAAATTATACAAATATTGTAAAATGAGCTTTAATGTTGTGGTTCTGTGACCTCCAAAATGAATTAAGCAAATTGCTTTTACACCCACCCATGGAACAAGACTTGATTAGTTATAACTTTCTTTCTTCTGTTTCACTAAGTATTATGGTTGTCAACAGCATGAATAGAGCTTTTGTTTGATGAAGAGATAGCCAGCTAGTGAGAAGCATTTGCTAAATACTGTGACTTAAGAAGATTCATTTTTTCAAAGCCTGTGGTACTCATGCACCGGAATCAATGGTTTTCAGGTCTAATGAATATGTAAGGTTTCCTGCTGGTGGAAGGATGCTGAGATGTACTGCTGGTGGAGCGTGTATATTTGCAGCCAATCTCCCTGTGGTGTCCTGGCAGTGTGCTGGGCATGGCACCACAGAAAAGCACCATGCAGGGTATCAGCTGGAAATGGGAGCTCTGAAAAATTGCTGTACTCAAATCAGCTCTAGCAAGCAGTCTCTCTTCATTGTCTGTAAAACCAGAATTCAATTTATACCTGTAGTATACACTAGATTATATGAGAATATCATCAGGTAGAAAATAATTGTACATGGTCTCAACTTCTCTTTCTCTATGCAAGCTTCCTTGTCACGCATTTCCAATTTACTTGTTCCACTGAAAAATTGGCTAATGGGACTTGTTTTCTCAAGAAAAAAACCCAAACTCTTCCTGATCTGAATAACAAATACAACAGATCTGGCAGTCTGTGGGTCTGGGTTGTGACTTTATTCCCAGGAAAGGAGAAGCACTGATTTTCTCCTCTCTGAATTTTTCTTCTGCTGAGCCTCTGCCCCCAGATGTACTCTGTAATCTGCTCCGGAGAGGGGCAGAGAGGGCTGTGCTGTGCTTGTGGGAGGTACTGAATCCTCAGAGATACAGGAGGGGAACATAGACTGCCCCACAAGTAAGAAGTAATGTGAAAGACTGTTTTCTTACTGCATCAGATTTGTTTCATAGCCATTAAATTTGTTTGTTGTCTGTAAGAACATTCTGCTCCATAAAATGGGCTGTATAAGGCATGGTGGGAGCATCAGGTTTGTGATAGCATTTCCCCATGATGCTATGCTTTTATGGGTGAAGTTCCTCAAGATCTGTAAGTTGCCTTCTTACATCCCAGCCTTCCCCTTCTCCCTTTCCCATCACTCATGATCTATTAATATTGCTGACATTACTGGAGCATCCAGAACCTGATAAAAACACAGCTCCATTGTACTGTCAAGAAATAAAACAAAACAAGAGTGATACCATCAGCCACCAGTACATTACTTACAGTGGGGCTTCATAGTGTTGTCCCTCCTGGCAGGACCGTGAGGCAGCAGGAATGCCCATGCTGCCTGGTGGGACTGCAGATTGGAGCGTACACCTGCATGGGAATTCACAAATCTATGCGTTTCATAGACCCTAGGTGATCATATTACGTTGATAATTTGATGAGGAAATCAAAATGTGTAACAAGGGCAACATGAGATGATGCTAAGTTTCCAGTGTCCTAACTTGTTAAAATAAGATGCTTTTGTTCCAGCTGGATGGTTTTATTAAAAAAAAATAAAATAGGCAAAATAAAAAACCTCCTTCAGTTTCTCTTAAAGGAAGGTCAAGCCTCATTGAAGTTACATGAGACAGAGATATTTTTAACAAGTAGAAATTTCCTGGTTTTATGGCAGCAGTGCAAATTTGAAGTAAGACAACATAAACTATAGAATAACTTCAGTAAGCTATTTTATGACCTTATGCTTTTCAGAGCTACTGAGTTAATTTTGTTTCTGGTGGGCAGCTATATAGTGGGAATGAAGGAAAATGTGTTGTGAGGGTGAAGGTGCTTGGCTGCTGCAATACAAAACTGATGATTTAGTGAGGATGTTCATGTTGTTTTAGTGATGACTTCTTCAGATTTTTTGGTAGCATTGACAAGAATTTTGATTGAGGCTGCTGGGAAAGGATATGCCGAGCTGCCAATCCAGCAGTAAGATATGGGTATCGTCTATTTATCCTCTTGATGTGGTTTTGTCTGGGATGGATTTGACTTTCTTACTAGCAGCTGGTATAGTGCTAAGTTTTAGATTTGGGGTGAGAACACTGTTGATACTGCAGTAATGGTTTTAGTTGTTGCTAAACTATCAAAGCCTTTTCTGCTCCTCACACCACCCTGCCGGAGAGCAGGGAGCACACCAAAAGCTGGAGCGGGTACAGCCCAGACATCTGGCCCCAGCCGACCAAAGGAATATTCCATGCCATATGTCACCATGCTCAGTGTATAAAGCTGGAAGAAGAGGCAAGGGGGGACATTTGGAGTTTGTCTTCCCAAGTAACCATTTCCTGGAGATGGCTGAACACCTGGCTCCCTATTGGAAGCAGTGAATGAATTCCTTGTTCTGCTTTGCTTGTCTGTGTGGCTTTTTCTCTACCTATTAAACTATTTTTGTCTCAACCCAGGAGTTTCTCACTTTTACTCTTCCAATTGTCTCCCTAGTCCCAGCTGGGGTGTAGTGAGCAAGTGCCTGTGTGGTCCTAGATGCTGGTTGAGGTTAAACCACAACATCTCTGCTGAGTACTTCTGGTTGCTTCACATGAATCATGCTCAGTTAAGTTCATGAAAAGTTTTGCTCATTGAAAAGTCTTCAGAACTAACTCATAGGGGTTATCTTGGACAGGGACTTGATGATGCAATATGCAAACCCGAGAATCCTTGTGTTTATTTTGTCTTTAAGAATTTATCCAAGCCAGCAACCAGCATCTGCCACTTTTTGTCTATGCATGAGCAGTGGTTACCTGCAACATGGATTTCCTGGCTCCTTCAAGTGGGTGGGCATACCCTGATAAAGGACAGATGTTTCAACCACAAAGCAAGATATTTTCTATTGGCTTATTTTCCTTCATGCTAAGGATTTGTTAGCCTTCAGTGATGCTGGAGAGCAAGGAAAACAAAAGAAATTCTCTTCTTTCTTTTGTGTTCAGAATATCTCATCATTTTGCAACCCCTGTGCCAGCTGTGATGTGTCTATGGGCTGAGATACCCCATGGGGAGATAAGCACATGCTGAGGACCGAGGACACAGCTGGGGGCTGGCTGTAGAGGTGGCTGGCTGAGCTTTCTCACAGCTCATGCCCCAAACTGAACTCCAGTTGAGTCTGCTGTTGTGTTCAAATATGGCACCCTGCTGCTCTCTCCCCTTGAAAAAGTAAAGATCAGAGTGCTGTCTTCATCAACCTGAATTTCCTTTCATCAAGAGGGGCACCATACTTCTCCAAGCCCTGAAGAAATGGCCTGACATAGCTGAGGTGGATGGTGGTGCCAGAGCTGAAAGAGCCCATTTCATTCACCCCACAGCCTAGATGGCCAAAACATGGTGGAGCTTTAAACTGCTCAGAAAAATCTCTGTGGTGGCGATACCTCCACCAGTGTCCCTATTTCCAACACACCACCTTATTCTCAACCTCCAGCTCTGTCTCAGCTCCTGAGAAATTGCTGGTTTGGAGCAGAGAGGCTGGTGTGGGCAGTCAGTGCAAACATACTGTGAGTGGGGGTTTGCTGGCACAGCAGAGCCAGGCACCAGGTCCCCAGATGTGGAGCAGCAGGAGGGTCCTGGCTCCCCAGGAGAAGCAGGAGCAGCCTTGGTGCCTGGGGATTGCTGTAACCCAGCTTGGTTTGCTTATAAAACACTCAGCTCTTGGCTATTGTTAAGTAAGGAACGTTTTTCAAAAAGACTTACGTTGTTTGTTTTAAGCTTTTAATTGACTGCCGTTTATAAGATTATCCATGAATGAAGGAAGAAAAAGCTTAAAAAATGCCCGAGGTTCCTCCTTCGTAGCATGGAAATATGTTTCGACTGTTTACACGTGCTTCTTGTTTTGCGTTCAGAGTCCGGATCTTTAACTTCCTTTTGGACTATTCTCCACTGGAAATGAGTATTTGCTGCCAAAATAGTCCACCTTTTCCTGAAAGATTTGGTATTAATAGTTTTGACGAACATCTTGTTCCTGTGTAATACAGCAGTCTAGCAGTTGGTCCTGAACAGGGGTACAAAATACAGTTGTATAACTCTTCTATTTTGAGATGAAATGTCTGCAGTTTAGTAAAAAACAATCTCTGGTTACACCGGCATGCATCTCCTGAAGTTAGGAAAAAAGTGTTGGTGTTCACGGTGTAGCAGGTAGCTGTGCTTGCTTTAGTTTAAGGAAACAAGTGATTTTTATTGAAGTGCAGTGTGTGGCTTGGGGTATTTCAGGAATGCGGTTGTGGTGCTTGAAGTCTCCAGAGAGGGCTTTTCTCATCCCCCCGCCTCCTCCCCTTCCAGTGATCCCCTGCCTGTGCCGGCAGCCCCTGTGCTGGCTCTCTGCTGCCTGCTTGCCCCCTGCCTTGCCTGGACATAGCTCTGCTGCTATGGGGTCCCCAGGCACCCACCAAGCACCCCGATACGCCCACAAGAGAGAGAGAACCTCCACAGATGCCTTTGCTGAAATCTCATCAAGCTTAGATGCTCTTGACCTAGCACACATAATAGGAGTGAACCCAGACTTGGCTGAACGCTCCTTTGGAAAGGCTCATGACATCATCTAATTTATTCTTTCTTGGTTTGTATTGTTTGATTTCAGTTGCTATTTTATATTAGCGGTCATTGTAGCCATGTGACAGTGAATGAATGATCTTTGATAAGGGTTATTTGTTCCTTGTGGTACACAAAGAGATTGCAATTTATAGTCTTGCAAGTCTTTTCCCAAGCAGAGCTCAGTAATTAATGGTGTAGACTGTAGTGCACCAAGTGAAATGGCATTTGGTATGCTGTGACACCAACAGTTCTTGAATAGTTTTAGGCAATTTTACTTTGCTCTGTATCTGTGCTTCCTGGGTGGCTGTACACAATTATCATTAAATATTATTTGATTTTTATAGCAATTAAACAATATTGTAATTTATTCTGCTAGGCAAAGATTTCTCTGCCTGCACAAAAAATGCTATATATACCAGGAAGGTATTCCTTTTCCTCTTCTGCATTTTACAACACATTTTACACTCAAAAGTTGCAATATAATAGTAGAAAGAGCAGTTAATGTTGGCTTTAGTGGAATATCAATTTTAGCAGTCCCTGTGACTGGTAAAATTCTATAATGTTGTTTCTTATGTTGCTGCTTAACTTTCCCTAAATTAATGGAGCAGACTAATGGATCAGTTCAGACAGGCTTTTAACTGGTACCGGTATGTGTTACAGGAAACTGGGCAAGATTTTTAGGATTTGTAGAATTTAATGATTTTTGTCACTCCTTTTTTTTTTTTTGAGATCTACTGAATACCTCAGTGCCATTACCAGTTTGGAAGTGAGAATAGAAACTTACTGTGTACCTATTGACCAAAGTCAGAAAGAAGATACCCGGAAGACTTAAAGCTGAGAACAAAATTTGCTTTACACAAAGATATAATCCTTTTTTCCTATCTTGAATTGTTATATGTAGAGAAACTTTTCCAAAGAAAATAGCAGGATAATTAATTAAAAAAAGAAAAAGAGCATTCAGTGCTATTTGAGAAGGGACATAAAGCAGATAAGGGGTGAGGGTAGGGAAAAACTTTGCTCAGTTCTGCTGGTAGCTCTCAAGTTGTTGTGTTGATTTTGACCTTGTTTCTGAGGAGGAGGACAACGGGAGATAAGTGCAGACTGAGCAGAGAGGGACAGAGCATGAGGCAGGAGGCTGGACTCTGGCACTGCTGTTGGCAGCTCAGTTACTGCAGGTGCGGAAGGATTACTATGAAGACTGCAGCTTTTCAGCACAAATGCCCATGGCCCCACAGTTCCCTGCCCAGGTGCTTACCCTGAGTGCCATCTGTCCAAAGAGTTTGCAGCTGATTTGTAGACATGCAGAGCAACTGCAAGAATGACAAATAGGCCAGTAAAAGCCTATTTCTCTGAGACCATATTCTAGATCGGATGGAAAGGAAACCCTCTTGCCAGGAGTTCATGATAGGGAAAAGAGAAGCTCTTACATGTAATGTTTTAAAAGGAAGTGACAGTGTCTGTTCACCCCTAAGGGTGTGTTAGACACCTGCTGATGAAAAGAGCTGCAAACCTGAATTTTCACCTTTTCGTACTCATGCTTGAAGAAGTAGGATTTTATTTTTTTTTTTATAGTGAGCAGTTTGGGTCTTGTAGCTTTTTGTAAACTAGACTGCTGTTTGTAGCTCTCTGTACATTTGTCTTACCTTTGCTGTCTCCACAAATAGCTTCTGAGCAGCACAGTGCCAGTGTAGCCAAATGGTTTGTACAACACTGCAGAGCATCCCACTCTGAGGAATAAGAGCACATCCTACTGTTGATTTCACTGGAAGCCAGGCTGAGCCCAGAGAGAAAACATGATAAAGTAGATCTATTATATAAAGATGGTGCCTCTTTCCAGCATGGCAACGAAGTCCCAGGAGGATTTCATTGACTGCAGTAAGCGCTCCTTCAGCTGGGACAGAGAGCTCCTTCCCACCCAGCTGGCAGTGACACTGGCCTTGCAGTGTGCAGCTGGGAGTGATGCAGGCTCCAGGGTCCCCTCACTCCCACCCCACCCCAGAACCCTATGAGCTGGATGTCTGCCTCAGAAAACACTGATGGAGAAACACGTGCTTTCTGATCCATCCACCCACTCACAACAGCCTGTGGTGAGCAAGTGAGGGTCCTGGGTTGGGTGAGGGAAGGTGGGTCTCAGCCCAGCGGCAGATGTTGGTGTGCTAGGGTGGCTGCAGCAGGTAGAAATTATTTCCATTTAAGTGCTGCTACTGAATTGTGCATCATCTGCTTTAGTTTTTAGGAGTCTGAAAGTCTGAAAGCACTTATAAAACCTGAGAATCTCATTTTTCTTCTTTTGTAGTAATTTTCAGAAGCATCAAAGTAGCCTTTTGTAGAACCCTATCCAGCTTCCTCGCGACATCTCCTCTTTAGCTAAGTTATTTTTCACAAAGTGAAATTCAAGTTATCCTTTTCTCAAAGCAGGGCTTTCCAGCATTCCTGAATTGACTAATTTCTTATTATTCTTTTTGTACATAAAGAAGTGAAGCAAACTAACAAAACTATCAGCACAGAACAGATGGAAAGAAATAACGGGAGTATTTATTAATTATTTAATGTACAAACAGGTGGAAGGATCATAATTTTATTATAGGAGTAAATGTTTCAGCATAGATGTTAGCCCAAACTCGTTGCTGTCTGCATCCCTGATGTACAAGTAGCTCTGCTAACAATATTTTCATTTGTAGCATTAGATGGAAGATCTTAGTTAGGACCTCCTTTATTACAACTATGAAAAATACACACAGGCTGTTTCTGTTTTCAGTCTGTAGGGGGATTTTTTTGGACATCTGCATGGCCCTGCTCAGGTGGGTGGGAGATGCCATCCCAGCCCAGCATGAGGGCAACTTGAGGCCATGAGGCCACAGGCGCTGCTTGGCGGTGGCAATAAAGCTCACCCTTGCTCCTGAAGTGTCTGCAGAGGAAATGTTTTACCACCTCAGAAACAAGAAAACCAAGTGACTAAACACCAATTTCAGATTCATGTCCTCTGTGGAAAGTTTAAAGCTTCCAGCCCTTTCTCTAAAGCTAAGGGAGAGGGAGGAAGCACACAAACAAATGCTGACATTTTTCCTGTGGTGGAAGCAGAAGGCGGTGGTGTGCCTGACACAGGAGGGCTCCTTGTTCCTGAGCACTGACCTGTGCAAGGTCTTAAGGAATGCAGAAGGAAAGATGCCATTTTGGTTACTGATCCGTGCTAAATTCAACTCACTCAGCACAGCAATACCTCACCTGCTTTCTTAATTTCAAATTTAATTTAGAATGAGGCTGAGCACTCTGGTTTGGGGACATAACCTTCTCACTCCTCTCTGGTGGCTGTGTCTTGCTGGAAGCATCAAGTTTCTGTCTGAAATCAGTGCAATGGGAGCTGAGCTGCTGCTGACTCGCCATGGAGGTGCTCAATGAAAGCTGGGGTGCAGGGATGCCCTTTCCACTAACCCCATGCAGTCAGAGGAAGCTCACAGGCAGGATGTGATGGAGGTGGGCAGAGCCTTTGCTCTTAAGCTGTAGTGTGAAAGGCAGAAGTTGGCTCAGATACACAGTGATCTTGCACAAAAAACAGTGCAAACCTGTTTCCCCAGAGCGTGGGAGATACATGCACATCCTGTGTGTGCATCCAGAGCAGATGGATGAGCATCCAGATGATAAAGACTTGGATGTTCTGGCTCCTCTAGACTGAGATGAAAAACAGGGTGAAGTAACAACTAGATAGCAAAAGTGAGCCTGGCTGATATTGTCAGCAGAAACAGGGCATAGTAATGCCAGTGTGACAAACCCTCTGACAGGGGGCCTGAAGTATCAGGGGCTGTTTCAATCCTATAGCTCAAGCAAGAACTGAAAGGAATGAGGGTGGAGGTCAGATGTTCAGCCACACAGAGGCAAGGAGGTGACAGGGACACTGATGCTGACACTATCCATAAACAGGTCAGGAAGGACAGTGAACAGCAGTTAATTGGGAATGGACAAGGCTGGCCCCACAGCACCTATGTATAAGCTGCTGTAAATAAAGTAGAATATGGTTTAGAGGGATGTTGGCAAGTGTCAGAGCAAGCAGCCCAAATGGCTCTAAGATGCAACAAGAATTTTTGCAAGGATCCTATAATGGTCTCAGATGTGATGCAAGGAAGTAAACTTGCTGCCTCGGTCCCTTTCAGTCATATGGTTTATGTTTCTAAATTTCAAGTAATTTATGCAGCTACATTATGCACATATATATTTGCATGTACTACCATACAGTGTGTCATTACATCACTTGCCCTCCTATGTGTTAATGTGTGTGTTGATATAGGTATCTGTCTGTGAAGAGAGGAGGAGAATGGTTGGATCTGATGTTCTCAGAGGTCTGTTCCAATCACGAAGATTCTGTGATTCTGTGAAAAGACGGATACTACAACTGAAAATCTTTACATGTTCCTAATTAACATCACAATTGTAATTCCATACCTGCTTCATTGAGTGTCCGTCTTAACAGTAATAAATTCCTATTTTTTGTAACGCTCCGTAGCTAAGAACAAGGAGAGGTGACCACATCCTGCGTGACTTTTAAGCAGTGCACTCTGGCAAGCACTGCTGAGTACTGTGGTTTTACATCTGTCAGCCTCTGTGAGCTTTAGATGCGGTAATCAGTGACTAGTCTAATGGGTCACTCTCATTTTTCTCATCCAGTCTTTGTTTTTTTAATTAATTTTTATTTTATTTGTGCATTTACCCCCATCACAAGAGTGGAAGCTCTTTTTGAAGTGAGTACAAACCATAGCCATAGTTACAGAAGTGCTGCTGCGGAAGACTGACTCCAAGTTGAGTTTTTCCTCACAGATGTTTTATGAACAAACCTTCTGTTTCTGTAGCAGGTTCTGGAAACTTGAAAATTGGCAAAGAACCCTGCTGTAGCTCATCTTCTTTATAGCTGACTGGTGAAAAATGCAGTGTGCTGGATGTTTGTCATATGTTATTTAATATATGGTTTAAAACCATGCTCACTGAGTAAGTTCTGAACCCTCCTCTCTGACTACTGTCTTAAGGGTCTTTGTCCATGTGTGTGCTGCTGAGAGCCTTGCAGGGAATCGCAACCCCTCTCGTATGGCACAAGCACTGTGCAAAGAAAGCACCACAGGTCTGAAGGTGTGCCGTCTGCTCCTGAGCAGCTACTGCCCTAAGCAAGCCATTATGTTCTTGTCTGCTCCCATGGAGAGCATGGAGGGAGGTGAAGTTGTCTTCTTTGCCCCATTGACCCTAGATCGTAATCCTAAGTCAGCAAAATATTTAACAATATCTTTCGTCTGCAGGAACAAGTCTGCCACTTAATGAACTGTATGCAAAAAAACACTGAAATGATTTAAAGTTTAAAATTGAAAGTATTAATGTCTGGAAAAAATGAAGACGTGCTGGTATGTTCCTGTTTGGAGGAGAACAAGAGAGAGAGGAGGTGAAAGGAGTAACCTTGCAATGAGTTCCTCACTCCTTGTAATTGCCACTAATTCAGTTTTTCATTGATTCAGCTGTTGCAGATCTGAAACGGGAATATTCATCAGGCTCATCTGCCAAAATTAGGTTAGAAACAGGTTGTTTCCCTGCAGATAAGTATCGAGTACTTACATGTTTGGGTTTTTTTCCTAAATAAATGAAAAAATGATGACTTCTGAATGGCTGTGTGGTTCTCTTAATGTTTAGATATATTTGTTTTTATAACAACACTGTTGGTGTTTCCATTATTTTTATTCTTTGAGCGATGTGTTACTCCTATCCTGCTATTTCCTATTTTGTCAACCCTTTCCTGGAGGAGGTTTCTCTGGAGTGTATTTATCTTTCAATTAGCAATGTTTTCTCTGCAGCCTTCCTGATTAATTTATTTTGCCTAAGCATAAAACCAGTTGAATATGTAGGATGGCAAATGTAGGAGTGAAACAGCAAAGATACTTCAGAACATTTTTGGAACATTTTTATCCCAGATACTTTCCTGCTTAAAAGCCTTTTGTACAGTTTTCCCAAGGGCAGGATGCTGGCTCTGTAAATGTGGTGATCTTGCACCTTACAATATGGGCTGTAGTGCTGCCTCCTGCCTGAGAGTTGTGTGGAGCCATTGTGACTCCATCTGGAGGCATTGCTTTTCCATCTCATTGAAAAGGATATTAATTGCAGCATGGCCATAGGCCAGTTTTAAAAACAGATTCTGGTGTCTAGACATAGGACATGAAAACCTCAGTAAGTTTCTACATATCTCACTCGGGTGGGGGTTGGGGTGCAGAGGTGCTTTTGAGAGGTTCACCGAGTTCAT
This sequence comes from Pedionomus torquatus, assembly GCA_013398155.1. Classification (NCBI taxonomy): domain Eukaryota; kingdom Metazoa; phylum Chordata; class Aves; order Charadriiformes; family Pedionomidae; genus Pedionomus; species Pedionomus torquatus. The sequence goes on along the minus strand of VZRU01016174.1, from coordinate 316,375 downwards.
ACCCCAATCTTTAGCCATTAGTCCCTTGTTTTCCATGCCCAGCCCCAGCTGGTGGGGAATTGGCCCTCTTCATGGCCACACACAGCAGCTCATTCTCTTTGATACTGTACATTTTGACTGCTTGGGCCATCTAAGTGACCCTTTGCTTGTTGACCCAACCTAGTCCTTCAGCCAGGACTTCTGCTAGGAACAGGCTTCAAGCCTTGCAGGGCCCCTCTGATTTGGGAAGATCTGTTATGTTAAAAAGTCCGTGTTTACCCATTTTCATTGCAAAGATAGCCTTGAAAATGCAAACTCATCAACTAGGGGCAGCTGTCTGCATCTGTGGCGCCTCTCAGCACCCCAATTTTTCTTTAGGTAACCCCAATAGATAAAGTTGCCACGAACAGCTTTAATTCTCAGTCCTCCAGGTCTTGTCTAGGACATCATTTCCATATCCTAGATAATAATAATATTAATAACAATAATAACAATAACAACAACAACAACAATAATAATAATAATTATTATTATTATATACACTGATGGAGATATTGCTGGGGGAGTAGAGCTCTCTGCAAAGGGTCTGGTGGGAAATCTTTGTGAAACTGAATTGCGTTCTTTGTTTGTGATACACTTGAACGCAGCTTCTCATCTTTTAAATGCAGGTGACTGAGAGGGCAAGACTTGTCACTCTCCCATAGCTGCAGGAGTAGTAACAATCCACTGTGACGGGCCCGTGTATTCTGTGCGCAACCTGCTCTTTGGAGCAGGCTCTTTGCTGAGGGTGGGATTTTGAAAAGCACCCAAGCTGCACCACAGCCAGTTTTGGGTCCAGGTTCTTCAGTGTCAAAACCAGAGGTTTTTACTAGTGAGCTCCCTTGGTTGTGACCTTTGGCAGCTGGCCAGTTCATTATTTTTACTTACAGTAAGTCTCTTCATTCCCCACAAGACATGAAATGTAACTTCAAATAAGCAAAGCCCTGTTGGGTGGGATGGACACCAAAGTCTGTGCTGGCACTGGAGTGAAAAGCATCTGCACGGACATCAAAACCATTAGAGTCCCACCTGTCTGCATGGGTCCAGTGTAATCACCAGCATTTATCATCACCTTTATTTCCATCTAGATAAATAGCGTGCTCCTTTTCTAGCACAATTTATACTACTCCTTTGCTATTCTTCAAAGACATTTTGAGTAAACAACCTTATTTTAACAAAGCAGATGGAAACCTTTTTATAGTTGTTGAGGCACTGGCAGTATGCTCACCCTTCAGCTAGCTCTGTTCTGCAGCACTGCTCTCTGCTGTACTAAGGAAATGTCCAAAGTCATTGAAGTGTTGGATCTAACCCATCCCCCATCAGGGAACTTGGATTATCAAAGTCATAATACTGCTGAATTAGTTTTACAGCTATTGATTTTACTGATATATCATGGTTCTCTGCAGGAGCTGTTATTTGGAAACTGAAAGTAAGGCAATGCCCTCCGGTCTCCTTGTGAAAGGCACTGGGAAGCACCAGCACTCATGTATGTGCCAACCTTGTGTCGATGCCTTTGTGCTGGCCTGGCCATCGCACATCCCCATCATGGGACAATGCTCATCTCTTGCTGAAGCCTCTCCAGCAGCACTCAAATAGTTGCTGCTTTTGAAGAAATGGTCCTCTTTTGGTGCAAGACATACAGCACAGGTGCCACAGGAGGTCCCAGTATCCCCATGCAGCTGCAGGTTTCTGACCCTCTCCTCCATTCCTGCAGGACTGTATCCCGGCCTTCAACAAAACAAGACTCTTGCTGGATAGACATATTACTCAGCATGTCTGAGTGAGTTATTTTAGTTAGTCTCTGTCTCATTGCTCAGGTCCTTCCTAGGTTGTTAACATTTCTAGCAAAAAAAACACCCAGAGAAGACTCCTCATTCCTCTATATTAAGTCAAACATTCGTTTATGCAGCAGATGTGCTGATGAAAGGCTAGTTTCAGAGCTGTGGTGTGTCCTGGACTTTCAAAGGGACACTCAGTTTCAGCTTGGCTGTGTAAGTGCTGCCCTGGATGCCTGCAGTTCCACCAGGATTCACCACGCAGCATTTGAGTAGGTTTGTAGCCCCCCCAGAAAAGTGGGAGCAACACCAGCTCACTCCCCTTGTGCAAACACTGTGTGTGCTTCAACAGCTGCACCAGCCTCGAGAGCCTGGCGCTGTTGCCTCTGAGCTGGTACTATGCTTGGTACCTCCTGGGGGCTCAGTGGTATTCTCCTGAGGCTGGATCCAGCGTGTGCAGCCCTCAGGGCTGACAGCTGTTTTGGTGGCAGAAGACTTCTCTGGTTACAATGAGATGCAACTGTCTGTGCAACGTAACAGCAAGCATCCTTCCTGCCAGGGCTGTGGCCCGTCCCAGCCAGTGCCTGGTTTGGGGATGTGACATGGTAACAGTGTCCTCCCCAGAGCCCTGCACTCTTGGGTGGGCAAGCCACTTCCTGGGATTCGCCCTCTTGTCCAGCCTGGAGTCCCTTTGGCGCATCCCGGGAAATGCTCATGTGAGCACCTACTTAGCGGCCGTTTTTAAAGGTAATTTGAAAAGTGGGGTAATTGTCCTCTGTGTATGCTCCACAGGCAGTACAGAAATGAAGGGTCAGGGTGACAGCTGGGCACCCCCTTTGCAGGGGTCTGGCAGTGCTGCTCTGGCCACACTTGCTTCCTCCAGAGCATGCTAATTAGATGAAATGTCATTATGTAGCATCCGATCACCCTTCTCTCATCAAATTCATTTTATAGGAGATACAACTGACATTCAGGTTCTTCTCGTCAAGCTCCTTCAGCAATGTGAAGCAGCAATTTTAAATCCTGTGAGAGAACCAACGTGCATCTCAGATCTCTAAGCGCTGTGGGCTGGGTCAGAGAGAAGGACATTTGGTTTCTGGGGCCAAGCTTTTGAGTGCAAGCTAGTTACCTGGCCTGCACTTGTTTGAAGAGAAAAGACAAAGGGGAGGATGAATAAAACATTGTTATTTTGTCATGTGAAGTGGCTTGAGGTAATTTTAATGTTTGGGTTTTTGCCCATGACAGAAGCATTCATGAATTTCCAGCAGTGTCAGGAAAATATTACTTTTTTCACTGCTGATTACCCTCCTGGTGTGAACTGCATAATTTCTTACTCAGGAGAAGATTATTGTAGCCATTTATTTTCTGGTTAAACTGGTGTAAATAAAACAATTACACTGAAATGATTGAATTTTCTCTTTAACACATGAAGCACAGATGCAGAATACACAGTTCATTAAAAAAATGTTCCTACTCCCAATCAAGTTTATATGAGAAAATTATCAACAAAAATACTTTTTTGTTATCCATTGGGGAGAAAAACATAACAAGGCCATATGCTGTCTATGCATCCACATTTTATAGGGAATTCATGCAAGTTAATCAGCTTCTGTTCTGTGCTAGGAGGCATGGGATTGTCCCTTTATTCCCACCAAGGGGCTTTCAGTGTTCAAGTTAATTATTCCCACTGATAGGAAACCACAAGGAATGAGAGTGGCAAGATGCTGACAGGGGTGTATTGCTTCATTTTGGGGGGAAATTTGGAAATAAGAAGGCATATAGGTAGAAAACCTCCTGTGCTGGCCACTTCTGGGCTGGGCACTTGAGCAGAGAGTGCCCCTTCCAGCCACTGCCGGGCTGCGGTGAGCGAGCAGAAACCTAACTCATTCTGAGCACACAATTACACGTCTGCTTTACTCCTTTGATGAAGGCTTATATGGCTCGGCTTTGCTTCTTTTGATGTTAATTTAATTCTCATCAGCCTTTTATTGTAGCTTAGGGCAACAGACATCAGTTCCTTGCAGGATGATAAATAGCAAGCAGCCACTCTCACTGTTGTGCAAATCCCAAGTTTCCTTTGTAGTTGTGGTTAAGCTGAAGATGCCATCCTCTGATTTCTTATGGGGCAGCTTTCCTGTAGTGGGCAGAAATATGGGAACCATTAATACATTTTGGACCCCTCTTCAGTAAATCAAGACGTGAAACTGACAGTTCATGACGAGTTTCTAGACAGAGGAAAACCTGGTGACATTTTCTCTGCCTGTTAATTATGAGAAATGTCTTCTTATCTTAAATTATGCCAAAGTGATTACTGGTCTCTTGGGGACTGCATCTTGAGGTGAGCTCTCCAGCGAGCAGCACCGGTGCTTCCCTAGTGCTGAAGGATCATAAATGATCAATTAGCTCATGAAATATTTCACCATTGGTCACCTGAGACTGATTAGTGCAAAGTAATTTCAGTCACAAAGTAGAGACAAAGCACATCCCTTGCCTGTATACTTCAGTGGCAGTATATTTCAGATATTCCACCAGCTTAGTGGATGACATGGAAACAAATGGCAATTTACCCTTCCTCTTGCTATAGGGCATTCTTTCCCTCCTTTCTCTTCAGCAATAATGTCATTTGATTTCTTGCTTTGAGAACTAGAAAAGCCACTTCCGAGTGAAGGAAAAATGTTCGAATGTGGTTTTGCCATTACTAGGTGCATCATTATTGTGTTTTTCTAATAGCTGGAATCAGCTCTCCTATTTCTCAAGATGTTATATACAAAATATACGAGATAATATGCAATATACTTAAGTACTGTCTTGTGTCAGGGCCTACTTACCTGCCTGCAGCCTGAGAGGCAGTGTTTGAAGAAAGGGTTAGTCTAAGGAGCTTTCAAATATTATCGCTCATATAATTTTTCTGCCCCTTTTTCTAGCTGTATCAGAAAAGACAAATCTGGAATTTCAAACCAGACCTTTACAGAGAAGTGTTTCATTACTTTCAGGTGCCATATTAAATTGATTTCATCAAATCTTGTTAATGACAATACATTTCAAAGTGCAAATATGCAAAATGCAGGAGAGGAGCTGGTCTGTGGCCATCAGGGAACATGTGGCTCCCTGCAGGTCGTGGGCTTCCCTAGATGCAAGGCAAAACCATCCCTTCCTTCTTCCTCCTTTTCAGCTGCCTAACTCTGGGGTTGGTTGCAACCATCTTGCTTCAGTCCCAGCAGCAGCCAAAGCCTTTCCCTAGGCTGCCCAAAGGGCTGCGGAGGAAGGTTGTGCAGATGCATTAAAGAGAAGAATAACGTATTGTTCACTTTGGCTATTGAAGCTAGGTCTTATTTGGGCTCTGCTCTGTCAGGCAATTAAAATGATAAATTTAAGTGTTTGATGTAAACTCTGTTACTTACAAAGAATGCACGCATGGGCTGATTTTTTCCAAATGGAGCAGGAATTAAAGAGAAGCCTCGTGCTCCCAGGTTCTGCTCCTTCCCCAGACAGCTCTTCAGCCTGAAATCTTCTTTAATTTGTTTTCTCTCTGTGGTATGTTCCCAGGTTGCCTTCTTCTGCCTGACCTCCTGATACTGCTCTGACTGCAGAAATCCTCTCTTTACCTAGGGCATTTGTCATCTGCCTCTGTGTGACCTGTGTTTTCATCCTTGGTTTGATTATTGGACCCCACAAGATGATTTTGATTATGTCTCGTATTCAGGCAGAATACAAGGTCTCAGCCCTTACAGGCCTGCAAGCACAGGTCTTTAGATTTGCGTTTACCTGAAAGCAACAGGGATTGCTCATTTGTGTAGGAGATGAATTTGAGCTACTCACCTGCCTGTGCTGGCAAAAATACAGGTTTTTAGGCATATTGGTCTTCTGTTTCTTACTCTTTTCTCTCTCCCATGCACTTAACACATCTGCTGACATGCTTCTGTCCATTCTTCCTCCGAAGACTCCCCTCACACCCACTGCTGGGAAGCTGCTCTCCATTGAAGCACTCTCCCAGCCTATGCACCTTCCTCTTGGCTGTCCACCCTCAAACCTCCCTCCCCACACACTGCCCATCCCACCCTTCACACCCTCGCCTGCACCCATCTCTGCTGGGCAGGAGGTTTACTTACTCTTCTGCTGTTCAGTGATTACTCATTTCTGTTTTGAACCCCTCTGTAAACAGACATTCCCATGGTGGGGTGCAGAGGCAGAGCATCGCAGGCTGAATACATTTTCACCTCCCCTGAAACCATACTGAAAGCTCCCTCTCCTCTATCCCTTTCCTCTCCAAATCAGTCACCAGCCAAGTCCCAGCTGTATATCCTCCACAAACATATCACCAGCACTCCTCCTCCTCCCCCAGGGAGGCAGGCTGCCTAAACCGGGAATAATAATGCAAGAAAAAGTAGGTCATCTGCTGTCTGAGAACATGAAATACAGAATTCAGCCACCGAGTGCTGGATGAGCGCAAGTAAGAAAGTTAAATCATCTCTCAAATCAGACTGATACAGAGCAGAGGTTTTCTGGCTGCTTGTCTGGCAGGAGTGGGGCAGTGCTGGCAGCTGGGCGCTGCCCGCGCCTCTGCCTGTTGCAGGCAGCTCCCCCTGCTTCTCCTGCCCACTGGACGCAGCAGCAAGGACTGTGTCACTGACCTGGGTTTCAAGGCGCATAATTAGACTGCATGCTACTGTTTTTCAGTGTGGCCAAATGCTTTTTCTCAAAAACTACCTTTTGTGGCCTCTTAATTTTGCTGGGAAGCATTCTGTAGTATAATTTAATTTAAATGTGGCCAGAAGCCACTGAATTTTCCCATGCAGAAACAGGGACAGGTAAGGGAAGGGAATATACTATACACAAGAACTGTAGTTCTTCCATTCCAGTACCATCTCTGCTGGGTCGATATGCCTCTGAGAAATGGAGAAAACCCATTAAATAGTCAGAATAATCTGTTCACCAAGAATGAGTCTTTCTAACTGCCATTACTTGGCGGCAACTTATGCCCTAAAGCTTGAAGCTTTATTGAGGTGCTTGTGCAAAGAGCTTGAGAAAATTGTGCTGCATTTGACAAGGCTTTGATCTTATGGCCAGGCAGAGTGAGTGCAATGTCATTGTGTCTGGCCAAAGAGTCCCAATAATATTGAAAGACATTATTAGTGAATCGGTGAGAACTTCTTGGCTGTTAGCCTGCTGTGAAGCTTCTGAAAAAACATTTAATGGACTCTGGAGATGGATTTCCACTGCTGTGTGATTGGTGCCTGCCTTTCCCAGCGTGTTGCTCGCTGCCTGCTCTCCTTGATGCTCGCTGTCCTTCTCTAGGCAGAGCTGCCTTCTCTAGGCAGACCTTCTCATCTTTGTGCCTCGCTTGCTCCACAAGCTTTTTTCTTTGCAATGTCCTCTGTGTTTTTTCTAGTTTATACCAGACCCATCTCTTTTTTTGAAATGTGCATTTTCTCCCTTTCATTGAGCTAAATCCTGAGGAAAAAGGAACATCTGATGTGATGGTTCAGCGTTGTAACAGCTGAGGAGACGTGAACAGTGTAAATGATCAAAGATGAAAGGGGAAGAAAAGCAGTTGGCCTTATTTTTGTGCTTTCATCAAGACTGTTCATAGTGTCTTTGACTTTGTGTTTTCCTTGAGAATTTTGTAGAGAAATTATCGATAGCGTGAATGAAGTTATAGTTATCCTATACAAAGCAGGAGGTACGGCATATAAAATTAATGATTCCTGCATCAAACATTTGTCTGGAAGGTTGGTGATTCACAATTTTTGAATTTTTTTTTTATCCTAAAGGAATGTGAGCACAAGGCGTGCTCTAAGTAGAAACCATCGTAATGTGAGAATAATGCAATTCCCCATGTCTTTAGAGATGGTCAATATGCTGTTCACTGCAGGTTGCCATAGAGATGCAATATTATTTTCTTAGCTCAGTGATGTGTACTGAATTCTAATACTTATATAGGAGTGGCATAAGTTAATAAAAGACTTTATGGTTCAAAAAAAGCTTTTCTTGCTCATCCTTCAAATAGCATTTGAAATCAAGGGTTTGTCTAACACACAGATTCCTCCAGTTTGACTAAAATGTGGTGACAGCCACACTGCTCAGCCTGGAGAAGAGAAGGCTCCTGGGAGACCTTATAGCAGCTTTCCAATATATGAAGGGAGCCTACAGGAGAGCTGGAGAGAGACTCTTTGTCAGGAAGTGTAGTGGCAGGGCAAGGGGTTTCCAATTGGAAGAGGGGAGATTTAGATTAGATACCAGAAAGAAATAATTTACTGTGAGGGTGGTGAGACAGTGGAACAGGTTGCCCAGAGAAGCTGTGGATGCCCCATCCCTGGGAGTGTTCCAGGCCAGGCTGGATGGGGCTTTGCACATCCTGCTCTAGTGGGAGGTGCCCCTGCCCATGGCAGGGGGGTTGGAACTTAGTGATCTCTAAGGTCTCTTCCAACTCGAACAATTCCATGACAGAATAACATGATTGCATGTATGTAACTGTTGAAATATTCTGACACACATTTTGACTTTGCTTATAAAAGATGCTGTTGTACAAAAATACACCAGCTTCAATAAAACGGGGAGTGGGTAGAAAGAAGGAACAAGAGTGATGGAGAAAACAAATCTGTAGCTTCCAGACTAAAAATGTTTGCAGTTCCTTCCACATGGCTTGAGACTGCACATGGCCAAGTGCTTTCCGAAAGACCCTGAACAATATTCAGATTTCGATAGGAGTCTCAGAGCTGCTCAGCAAGTGCCTTGGGATGCCAGCTTTGAAACTGCTCCCTGAAATTATGAGTTGGTGGAAATAAAATCCACTGCTGCTGGAACAGGGGATCCAGGAGCAGGCACAGTGCTGTGGCCAGGCCCCTCGGTGGCACATATGATGTGGCAGTCAGCAGGGATGAGACTGAGATGCAAAGCTCCAGTGTGGCTGCAGATGTCAAGGCCCCTTATCCAAGGAAGGAAGGAAGGAAGGAAGGAAGGAAGGAAGGCAGGAAGGCAGGAAGGAAGGCAGGAAGGCAGGAAGGCAGGAAGGAAGGCAGGAAGGAAGGAAGGAAGGAAGG
>VZRU01016174.1:236821-306990 GCA_013398155.1 Pedionomus torquatus | reverse complement strand
GGGCTTGCCAGAGCTGTGGTTTGGAAGTATTTCTGGTGGCAAACCTGGGCGAGGGGAATGTGCAGAAAGCTCATACCCCTGAAGGAACATCTCTGCTATTTGGTTTTGTTTGTTTGCTGGTGAAGATATTATTATTTTACTGAAATAAAGCACACTGGCCAAACATTAGGAGGCTATAGATATCTGTTGCTGAAACTGTGACTTACCCATTTGCTTGTCCCTAATGGAAATGTTGATCACAGAAGCTCTCCAGACTGTTTTGCACCACCACTATGATGGCTACCTGTGCCTGCAGCTGCTGGGATAGCAGACCTTGAGCTAATTAGTACTAAATACCGATATTTAACTTGTCGAGGGTGATTAGAAAAAGTACAAAAAGAAATTTTATATAACATTGAAGTCACTGCCAGAGCCTGAAATGCAGAAACATTTATTGGCAAGGAAGATCTGTACATCCCCAAGCAACTCTTTGCACAGAAAACCACCAGTGTGTGGTTGCTGGCCAGTTTCCTATGTTCTCCAGAGATGGAGGATGTTTGCAGGGAAAGGTGTGCTGAGCCTTACCAGCAGCCCACACATCTGTCCAGAAGCCAACTTGCCATGCAGTTGCTATGCTCACCACCTGGGCAGTGCTACACTGCAGTGCTGGGGCTGCTATGGGTGGTGGTGGGGAACCCTAGTGCCCATGCACCCTGCCAGCATGCTCTTTCTCTGCTATGCACCCTGGGGACAGGGGGAACTGCTGAGTGCAGCAAGAAGCTTGAGCCCACCTGCCCTGTGCAGCCCACAGTCACCGCCATAGCCAAGGACAAAACCTTCTGCTTCTGCCCCTTACCAAGGGGGACCCCCCTCTGCCAGGGCTGGGGTGTTACCTCCAGGAGGGATGGTGTGCTGCTGGCTGGGGAGGCAGTTTCCAGAAGCAGATGTGCCAGCACAGTAGTAAGCTGAATACTCCCCTTGGAGCCTGTGAAGTGGGTGGCTGCTGGCGTCTCTGGATGACTAATGTGCCAGGGGAAGGCTGGTGCATGCTGATGTTTATGAGGCTACTAAACAGCTCCATTTGAGCCTTCCTTGAAAGCCTGCCATGGCTGACCTCCTTGCTTAAGGGCAGTGCAGAGTGAGGTTGCAGAAGAGCTCCAAATTTATAATTTTAAATTGGCATGCCCTGGCTAAGCACTATCCCCACTCTAAAATCCAGCCATTAGGTTTTCCAGGGGGTGTTCCCTAGAGCTATGTTTTTATGTTTCACAGGGCCAGCCTGAAGCTGTTCTCTCAAGTTGCCACTTTTACTTGAGAAAAACTTGCTTCTTGTCAGTACTGCCAGGGTGCTGAGGCTGTGAGCTCCCTGTGGCTCTGAGCTGGCTCAGGAACAACTCATCCATGATCCAGGACAGGTAGCTTAAATGACATGACGTCTTCCACAGCTCCCTCCTCTGTGACTGGCATGAGCTGCCCCTGAGATACTCCTGAGGACCTCATGTGGCTTTCCTCAACCCTTGTGAAGTGACCTGCTTGGTGGCTCTCTCCCAGTCTCCTGCTCACTCTGAGCTGCCAGGGATGGGGGATGCTTCAGCAGGAAGGGTGGTGATGCTGTGTGATGCCGCACAAGGGATCCTATGCTCAGCAGCATCCTCATGGTGGGGGCATCCCCTGGGCACTCCTGGGAGTCCCAGGGCCCCTTACCATCAGTATTCTGGTGTTTTGGGGAATGTTGCTCTGTGATCCTGTTCACATGGGTGTTCATTGTGCTATCTAGGTCACTGTGTTGCTTTTATGTCCACTTACGCATTTTTCAATGTGCACAATGATAAATAGCAGGTGACGGAGCTTTTGTACAGTCCTGGCCTGAGGGATGAAAAAGGTATTTCTCTTTTTGTGTGGGAAGCACTTAATGCTTGATAGAGAATTTTGTGTGGTGGGTTTTTAATGCTAGCAGATCTGTCAGAGCGGGAGCCGCGCAGGGGTGGGGATGCTTGTCTCCCTTCAATGGCAGCACTGGGATGGCAGGTCCAGCCTGGGGCTGCGCAGCCCATGCACATGCTGCTGCAAAACTCCAGAACAGCTTTTGCTCAGGCTCTGTCGCTGCCAGGGCTGGTGCCTTGCAGAATCCCAGACAGGGATTTCTTTGGCAGAGTGCTGCCTCTTTGGTTAGTGGCAGGTGGATAAGGACCCTTAAAACATGAGAGACAAATGTAGCCAGAGTATGAAAGCAAAGCATCCTGCCAACACGGATGCTGCAATGTCACACGTTTGGGGGCCAGGCTGATGTGCATGCTATCCAGAGATGTGCTAGCAAAGAGCCTACAGCTCTTTCAGCCCCACGGGAATGCAGCACCACCATGTGCCCATGACATCTGGGCAGATGTCAGATCCTTCTTCAAATGCTTTCATGAATGTGTGCTCTATGCAGCTTTTATTGTGGGTTTTTTTTGGTGTTTTTTTTTTTTTTTAAATTATAGAAAGATAGAAAAGTTAGGTACAACCCAGCACAGCAGATGTGTGATGACCTGAATGTGCCTGTGATAAACAAAAGTTGCTAGCCCCCCATCTGCAATGAAAAGTCAAAGAAGAAGTTAGGTTTGTTTTTAATGCCTGGTTGTTCTTGGTCATTGGAGCATTATTTCACTCTATTAGAACTGCTGTCATTTGTTTATATACCAACTTACAGTTCTCATGTTATTTATTAGCAGGATCCTAAACTGTTAAAAGACTGGACTTGGTCTAGACTGTAAGCATAGATATGATGGTAGGCTTCCTGTTTCTTTAAAAAACCTTAATTTGTATCAGCTCGTTTGACTTCCTTTGCAGATAACATCAGCTCACTACTTTTTACATAGGGAGTGAAATATTGGCAGTGCCTGGACACTAGTATTACTTCATATTGGATTGCAGAATTTGTTTACATTTTCTCTTGTGAAACCATCTGCTAAGAGGATTCTTGACCTTTTTTTGGTAGTAATCTAATTTAAAAGGACGGGGCTTCACAAACTCAAAACCCCAAAGTGGTAGTTGGCATGTCTTCTCTTCAGGGAGTTACATTCAAAGGGTTATTAAAAATGAAGTATTTCAGGAATGCAAACTCAGGCTTAGAATCCCCACATGATCTGCAATGTATTTTTCTTCTTTGCAATGCACATTAGCAAAAGCCAGAACTGTACTTTCCCCCCCTGGAGTCTGTGAAACATCCAGCAGCACACGAGTCAGCACAAGGCATGCTGTTTCTGAGGAGCTTTACTATGGAAAGAGGTCCCTGATGAAGGACACCCCAAGAGTAGGAACTTTTGTTCTTGGGTTCATCACTCCCACTGACCAATTTGATTTTGTTTTTTGAGCGAGCCCTTCTCTGGGACCCTTCTTTCACTGTACCAAGTGCTCTCACTTCTCACTATCTGTGGGCTTGTGGATGAGCTCAGTACCTTTTAGTGAGACCTGAGAGCAGGACTGTTTCATGGTGGATGGGTGTTCTAAAGCACATGCTAAAGCCTGGGGTTTCTGCCAGGCATTGCAGACTTGCTCCTGCCTGCTGTGCAGCAGTGCTGCTGGAGCCCAGTGAGGTCTGCACTGCTGGGAAGATGCTGCAGGCTGCGGGGATGACTGACAGAAGCTTAGGTCTGGTTTTTTTAAGCTGACTTAGCAGCATTCACTTCATTTCCAGTGCATGTCAATAAAATCAGTCAGGCCTTCTATCTGACCTAAATCTGTGTGACTGCCGCAGGACTGGTACCCGCTTGCATCAAATGAGGGCTTCCGCTGCTGCATCCACTGGAAATGTCCCAGATCAGCTCAGAAGCCTGAGCACTTGGTGCTTTAGATGCTTGTGGGTAGGATCCCGGTGGCTTAAGTCCTGGAATGGCTGAGACTCAGCACCTCGCCTGCAGAGAGTGACCTGACCTCCTGTTCTCCCAATCTGTGTTCCTCTGCAAACCATTCCCCATGGCATCCTTGGGGTGCATACCTGAAGATCTCCCCACTGACCCAGGAGTGCCGACGCTGGGCAGATGGGCACCTTTCCCAACCAAGGTTTTGTTGCTGTTCTTTGGTTAGGCGGCAGCTCAGCTCTGGTTAAGCCCACTGGGGACAACCAAGTGAAGTTAAGAGCATCAGTCTTTTACCTGTGGGTGCAATGGGCAGAACAATGATGCAGGGAACAGAAAGCCTGGGTTATACACTCAGAAGTCTTAATAAGACAAAACCCTTTGCCAGTAGGTAAGCAGGATAAGATCTCTGTAATTGCATTCCTCCTTGTAGATCTAGCCACACATATGCTGCAAAACAAGAGCAACCTATCCTACTCCTAGGGCAAAACTGACAACTTCATATCAGTAATCTCTGCGGTTGTTTAAGAACACACTTAAACACTGGCTTCACCTGTGGATTTGCAATCCAAACCAGAGCGTGGCACTGCTGTGTGGTGTTAAAACTGCTTAACGCTTTTCTTAAAGCATTACAATTTCTCTTTCTTTTGACTTCGCCAGTTTTCAACTGTTAGGTCAAAATTTTGCATACCAGATGTCAGCCTCAGGCTGAGAAAATTTCATCCAAAAATATGTGTTCATTTGCAGGGATAAAGTAACAGGAGCATTCAGCAAGCTGCCCATCCAAGGAACCCTGGTAGTGTTTTCTCTGAACAGCTTCTACCTCCCAGGTCTGGGAGCAGGGTCTCTCTCCCACCACGTGTCAAGTAGCAGATTTCTGCCTGCCTCAGAGACAAGGACTCGAGTGAGACCAAGTCCATGCAGGCACTGCTGTTCCAGCAGCTGAGATTTCCCAAGCACGGTGGACACCTCCCTAACTCTGAGGCTTGACAGCGATGTGTATTTGCAGTCCTAGGCACCCCCAGGACCCTGAAATGAAGGATGAGAAACTGCTTTTTCCTTCCTTTCACAGTCATGTTGTAGTGCCAGAGGAAGGTGCTGATCCTGGAGGAGGTGCAGGATACAGTAAACCAGGGGGACAGACCAGTACACTCATTTTGCTTTCAGGACTACCAGAAAGAAGAACTACTGATCCTCATCCTGTCCTCCCTCCGTGGGGCAGCACATGATGTGTTCTTCAAAGGAGAAAACAGAAAGTGCAGACATTGACCCAGGTTGCTACTCCCTGGTCCGGCCCCATCAGCAGCATTAAGCCCATGTGCTGCTTAACTCTTCACACCAGTCCCTGCCTCCCAATTTCCATGTATGCTGGGGGAGGCAGATGAATGCATTCAGGTGACAGAAAGGTGGCAGCTTTGAGCCTTCAGAAGCCAGGGAGCACCACAGGTAGTGCCCGGCCACCTTCTCGACTCCTGTGCACCCAAGTTGTGATCACCTACCCCTTCCCTCTGCACCCGATCTGCAGTAACTCTGCTTCATGGGGGCTCAGCCAGTGCCTGCGATTACCCAGAGCAGTGCTAGAAGTACAGAGAAGAGATATATTTCCTAATATAGAGTAAAAATTCTATTCTTAAATCAAACTAGAAAGTCTGCCAGCATGGTTAGTAGTTTAGCAATAAGCTCTTTTTTTGTTGTTGTTTTTCCCCTTTTTCTTTCCTGTTTCCCTGTGACTGTATCCCGGCTACAGTTCCATGCATTGGCTTTTAGAAAACATCGGTACTGCATCCAGCCAGAAACACAAGCAGGCATGGCTATAGCAGCTGTGGGCTGTCATTAAGGGGTCAACCCAAGGGCCCACCATCAGAAAGTGGCAAAGATGCAGATCGACTCAGAGGATACTGCAAAGACGCAGCACTAAAATCAATGTCTTCTTTCTCTGCATGGACACACAGAGCCCTGCGTGTGCTCCTGACTCCTTCCACTGTCTGTAAGGCTGCTCAATACGACATTAAACCCAGCTGTGGAAAAAGTGGGCCTTTTTTTCCCCCGAAGGAGAGATCATTAGAGTACCCAAGGGTTTGTTTTCAACACTGTGTGTGTTCTCGCCTTCCTCTCTGCTTCTTTTTGATCTCACCAGCCTCTTAGGCTGTGCTCTCAGACCAGCCTTGCTCATTCTCAAGTTCCTAGTTTATTGAATTATCGTATTACTGGCAGTGAGGAAGTGCAATAGCCTCTTTTCTACCTGCTGCTAAGAGTGAATGCCAGAAGAGAGTGTGCGTGTGTATCTGTGGCTTGCAAAAGGGAAAAAAATGTAACAAAGCTCTGTTGCATGGAAAACAGAGATTGTCTGAAACATTCCCTAAAACTCTACAGTAAATTACAGAATATACTGTGTAAATAAGAAGGGGGTGTGTGTTCTACTGCAAAGGCTATATATAGGGGAAATAAGTTATATTACTAAAAACATATTCACTTTTTTTTTTCTGGTTTTTGGGGGGCTGATTTGCTTACGCTTTCTAACTTGTTTCTGTTCCTGCAGAGTAACTCTCAGGCATAAATCCTGACCACCTCATTCTCTCCAGAGAGATCTCAAAGATTTCCTGCTATAATCCTGCTGTTTTTTCTCATGCTGACCACAGCCTTTAGGCATCGCCCCCCACACCCCACCACAACACCCACCTGCCTTAGCACTCTCTCTCACTTGCGCTTTGCATTGTGATCCTCATCTTTGGATCCAAAAGCTGTTAGAGGATGGTAAAAAATAAAGCAGCTTATCAGTTCCTTGGCTGCACTTTAATAGCAGTGCTGATCACCAGAACTGAAATCACTTTTTTCAAATGCAATTTAGCTGCTGTGTATTGGCCATCCTGTTGGCAGAGCGGTGGACTGTCGTGCAGCCCCGACTCTGGAATTGAAGTGATCATACCAACCTTCACCTTTAATCATTTTCTAAATTGTTTCACTTTTTGGTCTCAGTGCTCTGTTCTCAGCCCAGCTGTATTGTCAGCAGTGACTGCTGAGGGCTGGAGGGGATTTCAGTCACCACCACCTTGGCATAATGACAAAAAAAGACTGAAGAGATGCAAAGCAATAAACCCAAGGGGCTGTAGCTCCTTCCCTGGGGTTTTCTCCCGACCTTCTGCCTTTGCCTTGCTCTTGTCCACCATCACTCCTGTGGTGGCCAAAGCCTGCATCAGAGGTGCACCCTGCTCTTGCCCTGATGCCTTCTCTGGAGGTAACCTCATATCCCTGGTAACCCCACTGGAACACTGCAGAGGCTGCAGTGATCATGGCTGAGATCTGATCAAAGGTCCTTTGAAAATGTCCACAGAGACCTGCTCCCCCTGTGCCCATTGCAGCCCTGGTTTACCGGGACTGACAAAGTCCATCTCCTCTGCTGTGTTTTCCTCAGGACTGGGACCTTTCCTGTTAGTAGATGATGGGTGGAAGAGCAAACACACACATCTGGGGCGCTGCTGCCTTCCCAACTCAGGTCACAGGCTTTTTACACTGCTGACCCTAGAGACATTTTACACTTCTTGTAGCCTGGGAAGCTTGACACTGCACTGATCAAAGCTTTATGGCCAGGGAGCTGGAAAAGATACTTGGTGATTTCTGCCACAGGTAGGATTGTAAGTCTTTCTGGAAATACATTAGAGAAGGGTTGGCTAGGTGAGATCTCCAGATCTTAAAAAGGTGCAAGAGACAAATCCTGGTGGGATTTTTCCAGCAAACTTTTTTAAGATCTCTAAGTACACCCCAGCTTAATGTGTGTATGTATGTATGGATAGATAGATAGATAGATAGATAGATAGATAGATAGATAGATAGATAGATAGATAGAGGCGAGATATAACATAGGGGTATATACATAGAGGTATAACATACTGTATTTACATAATATGTAACATACCTACATATATTTATACCTAGAGGTATACCTGGAGGTATACATACACCCGGTACAGAGGAAGTGTAACCTGAAGTGTGAGGTAAATGAGGAGGCAAAGGGAAATACAACCTTTTGGTTATGCTGTTCTCCCAGCTGCCTGCAGTGAGCACCTTTCACTTCCATCTTATGCATCATTCATATCTATCTGAAAAAGAAATTGAAAGCATATAACTGAAAAGCTGGTTGCTGGCTAGGGGAAATCTTTACACCTGTCACCTCTGAACAAATAGCTTAAAAAACTAAACATGAAATGCTTTGGGAAAATTCTATTCTCAGAAATCTGAGAAATATTCTTTTTGGAACTAATTTTTTGTAACAGGGAGTTGAAAATAATTGTAGGCAGAACTTAGATGATGGTCTGATTTGTGTGTGACAGCGAGAATTTGTTGGTGTAGGAATTAAATCCTGCAGATCAAAAATAAGACAAAAAAAAAAAATCATCTGAAGCAAGAACATAGAGAAGGAAGCCAGATAAAGTCTGGGATGAAAATCAGATTTCCTGTCTGATGTCTTCTTTAGACTTCTATCTTTTTAAAGAGAGAAGAGACTAATGAGTGCAATAGCAACTGGTAGCTTGCTCTTGGCCATTTTAAAGTATTGTTGAGCTCTGAAGCACTCAAATGAGATTTATTACATCTGCCAGAGCAATGTACAATGGATCCTCTGCTGAGGCTTTACGTGCCTGTGGCCTTCAGTGGAATATTTCTTTGGTTACACGGTCATCACATTGTTAATAGAGACAAAATGCTACCCAGTCAAAAGTAAACACTTTAAACTAGCTCAGCTCTTGTTGAGAGATTTATTTGAAAACATGTAATTTATCAGTTAGGGACTATTTTGTTTTGGGTGATTTAGCGCCCACAGCACGCTCCCTGATTCAGCAGGAAGATTGCTATCAGGATCTCGTTTTGGAAAAGCTGTGTCTTGAAAAAGAACAAATCAAATGAAGAACTAGTCTTAACTTTAAGCAGAAATTGCAAATACAGTAGAGGTTAATGTGACCAAGTACCGGACACTGCTCTAAAAATAAGGAATTTGTGCTAAAGATGTATCTTGTCAGAGCTTTAGGCTACACTGAGGGAATTATGCTGTTGGTTCAAGACTTGCCAAATACTTTTCAGACGAATGTTGAAATTCTCAAGGGCCCTGTTAAACTCTCATCATTTCAAACACTGAAATTGCATATAGCAGGGTTGAAGGTGCCTTCAATCTGATGAGCCTCAGCTTCCTTTGGCCTAAAAATAGCCTGGCTGAGGCCCCCCGTCACCCAAAGCAGCGCTGCTGCATCTTTCTGCAGCAGCCCTTGCTTGGAGAGGGAAGATGCACAGCAGTCCTGGGGAACAGGGGACCTCTCTCTCCATCCAGCAAGCAGATAAGCCCAACTTGCAGCTCAGCCCTTCTCTCCACAGGGAGATCAGCATAAGGTTTAGGTCACATCAGTAGTTGGTGTCAGAAGGTGCTTTTCATGGTATTGCAAGATCCCAGCTGTGCATCATGAACAGCCACTTCCCGAAAGAGGCCTAGGGTTAGAAAAGAAACATATAGTCTTCTGAAATTATTTTCTGATGTGAATAGATAGGGCTGAGGACAATCCTTCTCACTAGGAGGCTCCCCAAGCTTTTCTCCTGGAAGCGCCCAGGTACCAACCAGGCTGTGCCACGTCTGGCAGCTGGTTCCACAGACATCACCCTGTTCCCTCCTGGGCCATGGAGAACAGGAGCAAGCAACAGACAGCACAGGCCAAGCGAAATACTTCTCATGGATGCCTAGAGTCCAAGCAAGGTCTCCGACTGCATTGCAGCTCCATGTTGTTAGGAAGCCAGCACATGAAGCCTGTGGCATTTGCCAAGAATTGTACATATTGATTTGTCAGGAAGATAGATTCTGGACTGGGCTGGATTTAACTTTATGCTGAAATCTCAATCCTTTGATTTATCTTTGCAGGCTAGAAAATATCAGAGAAAGTCCTTAATGATTTTTTTGGTTATTACATGCTCTGTGATAGACCCGTTGATCCCAGTAACAAACCAGGTCACAGAGCCTGTAAACTCACAGCAGCTGGTCCACAAGCCCTGCATTTTTTCCTTGTAAGTAAAACACCTGAATTGTTTTCCACTATATGATATGCTCTAGGAAGGAGATTTCCATGGCCATCAAGTCATCTTGTGGATGGACTTTTTTTTAACACACCCTATTCTGCTCTCAGATCACTGTTCAAGGGTTGATGATGGCAGAAGTTTGCATTAAAGCAATTTGCAAAGGACACCAGCCCATCTGTGAGTCAGCATGTAGGTTCCAGAGCATTTATTTCTGATGCTACCCTACTGTGTCAGACTGGTGCTTGGGACTGTATTTTCCAAAGTCTGTGAATGTTATTGTCTTTGACATTTTCACTAAGTGGACCAGAACATTACACAGACTTAGGGAGAAGAAATCTGTATGAAGTGACTTTCCTCCTGTACTGCTGCAGAAGGATTTTTCCTCCTTGTGGCAGTTTCACTCAAAGCACTGACAAGAAAGAACTTCATTATTGTTCCTCAGATGGCAGCTGCTAATGCTGAATGAAAATAAATAAATTTTTAAAAAAGGATAAATATCTATTGTATTTGCTAACTCGGTGCATAGGAGTTATGGCAGCAACCTGCTTTGGGGTGCCTGCCATTGATTGAATGGCACAGTGCAGCACCGGGGCTCTTTCCTCTATTTCATCCCTGTGAAGCCCTCACAGTTTTTTCTCCAGCCTTCTGATATCTTATGCCACTTAATTTTTTTTCTCTAGTCATGAGTGTCCTTTCACTTCTGCCAATATTTCTGACAAGACAAATGTTTAAGCAGGTAAATTAACTTCATGTATTTCTGCTCTGCATTGCAGCCCTGATACATGCTTCACAGTTGCCTGTCTATGGGAATATAGTCTCCTGTGCTGTGCCCTGTGCTAAATATGAGGCTGGCAGTGGTGTCTCAGTCACATCCAAACAGCTGCCCTTGGAATCAGGATGTTTTACTGATGAGATGTTTATACGGGTGCTCATTATTATAGTATGCTAAGTGCTCATTTTGATTAACATTTATTTTACTATCACAGCTTTGATTGTTTATGATACAAAGCTTGGAACAGATCACCAGATTTATTTAAATCATTTTCTTGTGTGTTATGTTTAGGTTTCCCCATTTATTAAATAGGTTAATTGCAGCTGATGTCACTGAATCATCTTTGTTCTTGAGCTTTGTTTGTCTTTTAAAAAGGGCAAACGCATCTTCTTCAAGTTTTAACTAAATGTGAAACATTTTGCCCCAGAGGGGAAGCATCACAAATTAGGATGAAATAGACAAAAACTGCTAAGCACCATAGATATCACTAACACCATACGCTACCTGCTTTTGGCTGAGGACTCTGATAGCACAGAGAAGTTGGGAGCTGTTTGGGCTGTCTGGCTGGGGCTGGTTGTGTTCCTGACCGTCCCGGTAGAGCTCAGTTTGTGTCTCGTCACTGAGTCGCCTGCTCTGCAGTGGCTGAGAGGCAGCAGATCTACAAGATCTATTTGTTTGAATTAACACACCCACTCTGCCTCCTGTGAACACCCGTAGTGGGAGCAGGCTCTTGCATGGTCCACCAGCGTTCAGATCCTGCTGAGCAGGGTGTCTACGGACTGGCATCTTGTGAATGTTATTTAACCAATTTATTGCATTAGGAGGGATACAAGATTCTTGACAGGAGAATGTGAGACCCCTCATCACTTCTGTTTGACTTGTTGCAGTGGCAAAGAGCTGCAGCAGCTATCTCCAGGCTGAGATGATTGACTAGAAGTGATTTTTCACCAGGTGACGTTTGCAATAATTACATGGTGCTTTGCTTTCTCAGGAGGAAATAATCAGCATGACATTCAGAAGGTTCTGTGGAAAGCAGCTCTTGTAAAAAACATTATTTGAACCGCCTACTATAGCTGCTCCTGGCAGAGCTGGGAAGTGTCCTGTGTGTATGGTGGCTGCTGCTGGATGCAGGAAAGGTAAATAGAGAGCCAGGTGGGACAAGTGGTGAGCTTGAGGGACATCAAATTTCCTTCTGAAATCCTGCATGTTCTCAACATCTGCTTCTCTCCTCTAGGTTGAAGAAGGTGGTGAAAAAATCAAAACAAGAGGCTGGGGGAGCGAATCTATTGCACAGGCTGGGGCAAGGCTGTGAGTCCAATCCCTCTGCTCCAGACTGGGGAAGAAGGTCCTTCAGGTACCCCCCATTATCTCAGATTTTACAGCAACATGTGAAACAAGTAATTACCTCATATGCTTTTCTGCCCCAAGGACAGCACTTTCCTCGTGCTTCTCTCATTCTGTGTCACTGGTGAATGACTAGTTCACATCATGGCAAAACTGGGAATCCTACTGGAAAGCTTGTGGTGGTCCCAGTTGAAAATTGAGCTGGGTTGTCTGTTAAGGTGCCAGCCTTCAGGCTCACTTGGTTGGCATTTCAACAGGGCATTGGCTGCCTAAACACCTTGTAAAGAAATAAAGGGTTCTGGACAGCTTTTATTTCTGCCTGCTTATCCCAACCCCTGTCCCAATATCTGCTGTGAAAAGCATCCCCACGCCAGGTACCTCTCTCCTGTAACACTGGTCTGCAAAGATAAAGATGTTGGTCCACAAGTTCTGGGTCCAAAGGCAGCTGCTTGGAACCCAGGGAAACATATGCCAGCCCAGATTTCAATTGCCTGAACTTTTTTAAACAGGGTAACGCAATCCAAGGCTAGTGCTCTCTTGCTAGCTGACTTATTGAACAGCCTGGCAGAAACAGCAAGAAACAAAGCCACCCAATATTAATAATTCTTCTGACATCCCCACACCTGTCTTCTCTTTGTCAAGCCAAGACCAGCCTGAAATATTTAGAATGACAATTATTTTCAATGAAATTATGTTTATTCACATTAAAAAAAAAATAAAAGAAACAAAGAATATGAACAGACTTTAAATAAACAAATACATAAATAATCATTCTCAAGCTGAGAGAAAGCTGGGAGAATGACTCATTTTCAGTTGATCCTGAAAAGGAAGCCAGAAGTCTCATCTCCCATTCCAGCCAGTAAAACATGCTGTCTCATCACAGAAATCTAATTAGGTTTTTGTTTAAACAGGGATTGCTAAATATACTGTGTCAGATGGCACCAGGACAGCCTGGTGCTTGTCTAGGACCCCCCTGGGCTCCTGGGACAGGTCCCAGCCTCTGCCTCCCAGGCGAGGTGCTGGGAAGGCAGTCTGTGGTGCAACACTTGACAGGGAAGGGACATCACTTTTGCTTGTCAGTTGTTTAAAAGAAAGCTTTGGGCCTCCCCTGGGCTTTACACATGCTGTGGGAATCCCTGGCACCGGTGCAGGGCTGTGTGACACTGCAGGAGTTGCTGCTGGGTTGCTGAGCAGTACTGGCACCTCATTTTGCCAGACCTGGCCACCAAGTCATCCCAGCTAACAGCAGCTGAGGGGTGTTGGGTTAGAGATCTGGCCAAGGCACGGTGTTATTACTGCACTGCCTGTCCACAGAGATGACCTTCACATCAATAGGGCTACTGGCTGTGCGAGAGCCAGCAGCTTGGGTAGGGGGTTACAGGCACATTTCTGCCTCGCCTTATCTTCTTAGCAGCACCAGGATGAAATTCTGCTCTGTGCTGTTTGCTTAGCTCTTTAGAGAGCACTGGCTGCACTTGCTTATAGCTGCCCTGTGCAAAAGCTGGCTGCACTACAGTGGGAGACCCCAAGCTGAGCCTGGGATGTGCCCTCTCTGCCGCCTGGGAAATGCCCCTTCCTTGGGACTGCGCAGACTTTCTTCCACTTTAGGCCCTGCTTCAGTAAAGAGACCCCCGTGGGCCAGAAGAGCTTAGTGCAAAGTCCGTGTTGGGGTCCCCCTGATGCCCAGTGTCCCCATTAGTAAGATATTGCCCATCGTTTTCCAAGGAGCGCGCCCTTGTAAGGCGATGGATGAGGTCTGTGAGCGTGCCAATGCTTAGAATTAAACTCCCCGCACCTTCTGAGCTGGAGCCCAACCATCTGCTGTGCAACTGTGGATTGGTCAGAAAACTGCTGGTGACTCAGTAGAGGAAGCTGAGGCATGGGTGGTCTATTTTTAGCTGTCAGTAAATGTACTGAAGTGGCTTACTGCTGAGTTGAAGAAAGGACGGACAATCCCTGCTTGCCCTATTTAGGGAATAAATGTGAAATACTTACATCCACTTCTAGAGCCTAAATTATAGGTGCTGCTGGGGAGAGGGGTGCTGGAAAAATCTCTGGCTATCCCTCTGCATGGCTCAGGACAGGCTTTGCCTTGCTGCCACAGCAGCAATCCAACAGGCAGCCAGCAGGCTTGCAGAAGGAGTGTGGGGACTCACATGGAAGCGTGCTGCGGCTGCCGCGTGGTGCTCAAGTCCGCTCAGCCCTTCTTGAAAAGGATGTAAATAAGCGATGGGTAGCAATGTATAGTAGCAAAGTATAATAGACATATATAAAAATAAAACCTATGTATGCAATATATATATGCAAAAATTTTCTGTTCACCTTGTATCAAAATGCAAGAAGATATTCTGGGACACTAGAAGCTTGTAGGTTTATAGCCAACAAAGGCCTTGTACGCAACCAGCAGAGAATTAGCCTGTGGTTACAGCAAGCATCAAGAGTATAGTAAGGCTGCAAGAAGGATGAGCAGTTAGTGTGTATGAAAGGACACACATGGAGATATTAGTAAATTTTATCAAATCCCACTTCTGCCTGAAATGTCTTGTTACTGTCAGTAGTAACAGAAGTAACTCTGTAACTTTGATTGAAAAGAAGAAGAAAAAAGTCACTTTTCTTTGTAAGTGGCCTTGCCCAGTTCCTCCTCTGGTCTTTCTTTTCAAGGCTTCCACATGACAGGAGAGTGAGAAGCCTTTCACATGGGGGACATGCTGGGGGAGGGATGTTGGCAGGTATGAAGTGCCATCCCCACTACTGCCATAAAGCTGCCTTGGGAAATGGGCTGAGCAGGGCAGTTGCCAGGGTAAGAAAACATGAAGGAGTGACAGGACTGGCATGGGAAAGGAGCCAGCTCTGAAGGAGGGCTGCAAGGGGTCTCAGCAGGGCATTGATATGAGGGTGTCTGGGGCTAGACCAGGATCTTCCTTCAGGAGGAATTTGCCTGGTGGGAGCTGAGGCAGAAACTGGGTGAGACACTTGAGATTCGGTCTGCGGATTGTTGCTGCTGTTGCATCTATTCTCTAAAAAGAGACTAAGAAAACCTATTCCACCTCCATCTGTCAATGGCAGTGGGAAAGGCTGCTCTGCCACAGGCGCTGTTGCTCCTTAAAAGCTTGCAAATGCTCCTCTGCTGAGATGTTGCTGAGGTTTATTTCTTTGTGGTGGCTGTGGTTACAGAGCAGTGTGATGGGCTCACAGCAGTAAGAGGCAAAGCATCTGTACTAAATAAAGAAATTTGATACACCTAAAAAAAAACCCAACTGGTGAAGAACAGAAAGGATGAATGATCCCATGACCCCTAAAATGGAAAAGGAAGAGCATAAACAGCCTCTTGGGTCTGTCTCACTATTTTCTAAGCATTAGCAGTGAGTAAAAGGGAATCTGGCAGTGACCAATATTCTATGGGGGTGTTAATTAAAAAAATTAATTTTCTCTTTGGTGCTGTTGTGTGCTGGAGCTGCAGGGATATCCTGTTCGTTCTTCAAGACTGTTCACCACACAGTCACTTGCAAGTCAATCACTTGTGGCTTTACCTAGCAGACACTTGTGACCCATCCCTGACAGTGTCCTTGCAGGCACTGGAGCGGATGGGTAAATTGCTTGGGGCTGCTGCCGTGCCTGTGCCTGAAGAGGTGTCTGAGGGCAGTGCTGCAGGCAGCCGACGTGAATCAGCCACTTCCAACTGCATGCCACCCTCCTGGGACTTGCACGGCTGACATTTGGCATGACATTAAAATGTTCCTCATCTTCGTCTGTCTTTCTCTCATCGCCTGCGTGGCTGGAAGAACAGGGCTTATTTGTTTTCTCCAGCAGAGGAAGACGCGGGAGCTACAGAGAAATAACAGTTTGTGTTCTCTGTATTCTAATATAGGTGTGAATGTTGCTGAGAAACTGAAGACTGAATGTTTAAAAGTATACTCTGCATGGGAGGCATTAAAGCCTACATGGGTTTGGTGGCTGAATCACCCAATGATGCTCTCCTTAACTTGCTGGGCCAGGATCATCACATCTCAGGAGTCACATCTCTAAGAATGTGGCATAATGAAAAATCAGTATTAAAATTAATATTCTTATTTTTTCCCTGCAGAGACTCGGTACGGGGTTGCATTTCCCTGTGGCTGGTCTTTGACCAGATGTTCTTCATGGAGAGCTGCAACCTCTGCTCACTCCGTGTTTCAGAAGCACAAGCTCAAGGCTAGTGGAGGTGAGGTATTCAGCACTAAGGAAGAAACCATACATTTATAACATGCTGATTCCTTCTTTCTGAAAGTAGCCTTGCCATTGTCTTCTCTCCCTATCTGTACAAGACATGGAGCTGGATGTGAGCTGCAGTGCCCAGCCTGGTGCTCCTTTCGTGTGCAGCTGGAGGCAGCAGCACTGGTGCTACCTCACAGCACCCAGTGGCTGCGGTTGCCTCAGATGCACCGCTGTTTTCCCTCCTGTGTGTTTGGGGCATTTAGTTTTCAAAATGTACAGGGCTGCTCTGCGGCAGACACTGACTGATTTTTCCTGGATGGCTGCTCAAACCAGGTTCATTTGAATGTTTGCATTTTTAGGGACTGATTTCAAACCTCAGCTCTGACTGCCTATACTCTTTATTCCTTACTGGATCCTGAATTAAAAACCATTTCCCTTTCATTTTGCATTAGAAGAAATCAAACACAGGTAAGAGCAGTGCTTCTGGTCAGTGGAGGTGGGGGAGATGGTCTCTCCTCTGCTCCTGCTGCATCTCTCCCATCTTCGCTCCAGCTTCCACCTGTGCAAAATCGGAGAAACACCCCAGCACACTGCGGTGGAAATGTCTTCCTCTCTGGGTCTTCAGAGACTTTGGATGGGAATCTTGAGTTATACCAGTGCTGGACATTGCACAGTACAGCCTTATCTCTGCTGATACGTGAGTTCCTGCCTGAGACCCAGGAAGATCATCACACATCACATGACCCCTGGAACCTGTCTGTAGGATATTTTTGGCTTTGAATCATGCAGTTATATAATTTGACTCTTCTCTTGCACTTGTCAGGAAGTTGCATAGTCTGGGGTGTCTTGCACTGGGATATTTTCACTGAAGTTTTCTTCTGGCTTTAGTTTTGCACAGTTTTACATATATAAAACCTTTCATGAAGCTGCCTGCTACTGCAGGCACTAATTGCTCTTGCATGTATGAACACTGCCACTCTAGAGAAATGCTCTGAGAGTATCTGTTTACTGTTAAATATGGTGTTTGGTTAGTTTTCGCCATTTCTTTATAATGATTTTTACTATGGAGGAGGAATCAGTTGTCCAACTGCTGACTCAGTAGGAAATGTAGACCTGGATGTTCTAAGCAGTTGCTTGTGGATTGTTCCCACTTGCCCTCCATCTTTAGATGTTCATTTCCTTCTAAAACTCTGAATAGCAGCATTTTAGTCAATTATTTTTCTTCTGTTATGTGGGAAAAGTCTTTCTTGTTGGTCTGACCACTTGCACTTTGAAACATTTTCCCTTTTTGTCATTGTATTGTTGTATCTTGGCTGAGCCACTGTGGCTCAACAGCTTTGATTGGTGAGAAAGCACAGGGTGTGTTTGCTTTTCCCTGAAAACCATTTTCTGCTCCATAACAAATTTTAAAGGGCTATAAAATGCATTAATAGCCTACCCAAGTGCAGCTGCTGCTGAGGAGGGCAGGGAAAAATGTGGCCTGCCCTACCACAGGACAATGGGGAGCCCACTGTCCTCCTCCAGCTCTCCAAAGGCACTGCATGCATTTTGGGGCTGGAAATGCTCATTTGATTAATGACTCAGTGAGCAGATTGCCCTCTGCCTATAAGTTGGATTTTTCTTGGAAAAGGAGTTAGAGTATCTTCAGGAGTGGATACAAGCTGCCTTTCCCCTGGCAACCCCTCCACAGCTGCCACCACAGGGATGGGAGACACAGGGCTGTCTGGAAGGGGGCTGTAGTTTCCCCAGGGAGTTTAGTGGAGAGACAGTATGATTTCAGTCCTCCTGGGGTTTAAAGGAATAGAATTTGTCTTTTTTTTTTCATATGGTTGCCAGTGCTGCTGGTTGTGCCCATGCTGGACCCAGACAGCCCCAAACTGCTTAATAAAGACGTGCAGCCAGGGGATGAAAGATTCACTCCTCACCCTCAGCTAGGTTTTCTCTCTCCCACTCTGCTACAGTACCATGAGCCCCCCTTGGGTGTGCTCAGGTTGACTCTGGACTGGGTTGTGGACAGGACCAGCACTGCACAGTCGAGCTGCCTGCTGCTGCACTGGGGACAGCAGCACAGGAGGGGAGAAATGTCTGCTGGGGAAGAAGCTGGCATATGCCTTGTAGCAGGGACAGTGAACATTTTTTGAGCGTCTCTCTGCTGAAGACACAGGGATTTCCTTCTGAAGAAGAGTTTAAAATAGGAGGTTTGGACTCCTGTTTTTTCAGGCTGTGGATGAATGGATTCAGCAGCTTTGGTGTCGCCTGATCTGAGCTGAATTCTGTTTTGTAGCCCCAGCCTAGCCCCAGATGACCACAGCTCCTCCTTTTCTGCTGCCTCATTTCTTTCCATAAATGTTTACTTAAAAATATTAAAGTCGTAGTGAGTGGAAAGGTCAGTGCCTTCAATGCTTTCCTCTGGGATGCTGCTGAAGAAGTCCTTCAGCCCCTTCACACCTTCCACTCCCACTGCAGGAGATCCACAGTTTTCCCGGGCATGGCTACAGTGGTCTCTTGCTGTTTCCTTACTGATTTGTCCAACAACCAAAGTCTTCTTTGTGTTCTTGAATGCTCTGTATTCTCGGGGACTTTCAGGACTCTCAATTACAAATTTGTTTCAAAATATTATGTTGCTCAGACTGTTAAACAGTGAAAATAGCAGAGAAAAGTGTCATTATTGCATTTCTTAAGTGTGACTTGCAGGAATATAACTGCACAAGGGATCATCTGGATCTATTGAGTTGGGACCCAAGCCATCTAGCTTTCACAGCCCTTGGGGGTTGATGCAATGGGTCTGCAGGGTGGTGCAAGTGAGCAAGTGTGGGGGTACGGATTGAGGTGGTGTAAGTACATCAGAAGGGGCAGAAGAGAAACCCTGTGGCTGCTGGATGCCAGCAGGATGTCCTGGGTGCAATATACTTTGGGAGGAGATAAGCCGAAAAAGCCTGAGTTGTCCCTGTATGTTCCTTGCAGAAGGACAAGTCCACTTGCAGGAGTCACAGCTGGGGTCTGGTCTGCACCGCATATTGCAAGGTGTTCATTGTTGCCATGATGGGCAACCTTCAACTCTTGCCCTGCTAGAAACCCAGATGAACTGCTCGGCACTCATGCTGGCGAAGTGGCAGCCGCAATTAACATACCTCTGTGTAATTACAGTGCAGCACCTGGCTATGCTTATGAGGGTTGAGCAGAAGCCAAGCTGTGTGGGTGGAGGGTTTCCCCAGAGGCCCTGGTGAATGCAGGGTTGGGCGATGGATTGATTACAGCTGTGTGTGAGGAGGTTTAAAAATAGCTCTCCAACTTTCCAGAGGAATGTATTTGTTATAGAGTCACTGAAAGGCTGTAGTAAGAGACCCAGGAGTAAGCAGCCGCTGGGAGCAAGCCAAGAGACAGAGCTTCTTCTGGGCTTGGTGCTCCCTGGAAAGGCAGACTTGGGCTGCTGAGCAAGGAACCTGCTTCTGTTTGTTTGCTCTCTGTGTTCAGGGAAACAAGACTCTGTGTATGTTTTGTATGATAAATAAACATCTCTGCACCAAGGAAATGCTTGACTCTTTTCATCCATTGTATTGTAGTGGAAACAACCTGGCAAGACCCCGCGTATTGGGTAATCCTCAGGCCAGATAGAGGTAACAATATGTTTAAAATGGTAATTAGCTACTTCATTACATGTCTGGTTTTCTGGCTTTAAACAAATTGCTAAGAAGTCTTATTTAAAAAATACATTTACTAGTGCATTCTGGTCCACTGTGTAAACCCACAAGATCTCAGCCTTAACATCAAAATTGTTAGATTGGGTGTAACAGAAGAGCTAATCACTAACATATGGGAAGTGTGAGCCAAAAAATTGCAGAGGGCCAAGGAGTGTGGCAGGGAACTGAAATAAGGGACACAGACCCCATTATTCTAAAAGAAAAAGACAGTGCCTAGAGATTTCCATTTTTTACATACACAATGATCATAAATAACTCTTTGTGACAGTGATGCATGAGGATAGAAGGGATTCCCATAAGTGTGGGCTTAATGCACAGATTCACATGAGTGTTTTCCCAAAATGTTCCCTAAAATACATCCTCAGCGTACACTGGGATGGGAGGGAAGGAAGCAGAGACATTCAGGTTGGTTAGAGCAGAAGACCTGTTTGACTTCAATGGGAAGGACTGTGACCCCTTAAGAAGGAGGGAACTAGGTGCAAGGGTTATGGTGAGGCAAAAAAAGGGGATGGAACCAGCGTGCAGAGCAGTGAGATCACAGAGGCCAGGCCAGAGGAGATCTTGGTACAGCATCATGGAGCTGCAGGGTTTTATAAGCTCAGGGCCACAATAAATTACAGTGAGTGTAGGCTTAGCAGTGTAGAGCAGCAGAAACATCATCTGTGTGTGCAGTGCAAGGTAGTTCAGTCCTAATTGGAGGGAAAGCGGGCTGAGAGGGAGAAGAGTGGAGTCAGGGCTGTAGTTTACCCTGCATAAATCCATGGAGTCACACCAGTGTGTGTGAAAGATCTGTCTGGAGGCCTTGGAGGCATTTGTTGTAGGAGAAGTTGTTTTTTATTTCAGCGTTGAGTTTGCAGGGATGGTCACAAGGAAAATAACTTTAACTTACAAGCAGTAGGGGTTTGCCTGGGTGTTTCCAAGAGACAAGAGCTCTTGCAGTGTGCACCTGAACACGGACTTGCAGATAATAACCTCCTCCTTCGGCCAGATGCATGCTGTGATTTTGCCTGCAGAGATACATCTCCTCAGGGGACAACATTTTTATATCTATAGCCACATAGACTAGATGCAAGCCAGGTGTTGGGGCATCTGAAGGCTTTCTGCCTGCCCTTGGGCAACTTTTTCAGCTAAAAATTTCCTCCTGTTGGTGCATCTTTATCCTACACCGCAGAAGCTGGCTGGGAAAGCCACGGCAGCAAAACATCCCTGCTGTAAACTGTGCATCCTTCCAGCAGCACCAGCCTGGAGTATTTATTTAGTCTCATATTTCAGGCAGCAGATTGGCCTGCTGTGTTGAAAAACATGGAGGAAGGGGTTTCTCACAGTTAAAAGAAACTGGTCTCCATCAAACAGCTTCCAGACCTCCTTTAAGGAAAAGTCAATGGACAAAGGAACAAAATTAGGTCACAGAGAAGAGATGATTTTGGGGTCTTGTGTGATCAAGTGGCACGAAGACATGACTGCTTCTTCTCAGGTTGAGCCTTGGCTCCTGTTTCACGGAGTAAGTGCACCCATGGAGGTCTGAGTGCTCCGAACTTGATGACATCACCTTTTAAGCTATAAATCAGCATTGTCAGCAGCACAGTGTTAACTTTTTTTTTGAGAAGTGCCTTCGAGCTGTCTCAAAGCTACATAAATATTGCAGAATCTTTTTTTTAAAAAAAAAATCCCAACACTTTTTAACATTTGCTGCATCAAAATCAGTTTGAGGTTTGAGACTCCAGAGGGATACGTTTCTCCCTTCCAAGGCTTTCTCCACCTTCCCCCCATAGCTTGGTGGATGTAGGAGGGGCATGAACACAACCTTGGGGTCTGTTTGCTGCCACAAATGCTGGCAACAAGCCAGCGTCATTGGGTGAACAAGATCCCCCACAGCATCTCCCTCCCAATCTGTCGTTCCTCACCTTGTCCTTGATCACCCAAGGAAAAGAACATGCGGGAAAAATATCTGGGTGAGCAGAGAAGTAAAATAGTGTAAAAATGTAATTTTAAGTCATGGGTTAGGCAGTCCCAGGGCAGTTAGCCCACCCTGCACTTTCCTATCCAATGGCACTTCTGCCCTAAGAAGCAGCCTGTTGATCAGACACCTGGCACGTTGGTCAGCAGAGCTCTACCTAACCTCAAAAATAGTGGTGATGACAGGGAAAAAAGAGCAGGAAGGAAAAATAGCAAGTCTACTTTGGGCGTATCAGTGACTTAGGCGTGGCATGTTTTGGAAGCATTGCAGCAAGGTGGGTTTTGAGGAGTTTGAAGGTTGCTGGGTGCATTTTTCTGGAGTGGCCTTCACCTTATTCTTTTTTATGGGTAAAAATGGAGATAAAAATAGAGATTTTATGTTGGCTAAGCGGCAAGATGCTTGCTGTGTTGCCTCAGAACCCTGCAAGGGCAGGAAGGGAAAAACCCATACAGCAGAAGTGTTGCTTAAAAAACCAATTCCTTTCACATTATTTCGCATTATCCGGAATTTTCCATTGCTGCCTTTAGTTACATAGAGGCCTTTCATATACCCAGGTCTGTTGATCTCTGATAAAATTGCACAAAGGAGGCAGCTCATTAACTCTCGCTTTTGCACTGAGCGTGTTTTGATGTGCAGATTGCTGACAGCACAAAAAATCCTTTCTGGCTTTGTAGGTAGGGATAATAGTGGTATTGACAATGTTGTACCTGCTGCAGGCAAAACACAGGGGATTCGCCATCTCCTCAGCATTTCATCTGAAGAGTAATGACCAGAGAACGTGAAGAGTGATTGTAGAATTGACTTAATACAAAGCACTCTCATGAAATGCCCCTTGCCAAAATGATGATACAGTTTGTGTAATTCAACACTCATTACAGCCTCTCAAGTCAGACCCCTGAAATACACACAAACTTTTAAAAATTCCTGCCATTACCAGCTCATTATTGATGAAAATAATGATACCTTTTGTGTTTTATAAAGGTTTTCAAGCTCTATTGTGTACAGAAAGCTTGTCAAACATTTAACAATTCAAGGCATGAATGGTTTATCTGAACATTTTGCTTGCAATGCTGGAGACTACAAACAAAACACTGTTGTGTTAGTGTGGGGAGGCAGACAGCAAAACTAACCGAAATACTTCAGTTATCTAAACTGACTGGAATTAAACAACATAAATGAGAAGAAAGTTACATTTAATGTATCATTTTTTAACTAGAGGATGTTAGACATCAAAGCTGGGAACTTTTAAAAGAGAAATTGTTGGCAGAACTTGTGTGCACATGATGGGCATGCAACTTTGTGGTTTTGCTTTGATTTCTTTCCCTCTGTTCTGAAATCATAAAGAATCATGGAGAGAGGTAAAATGACTCCATTAGAGTTAAATGCTAGTGTTCACTACTGGAACAAAGATGAAAAGCAAACAACAAATGCATTACTGTGATGGCTTGGCTGCTTCATCATCTTAGATAGTGTCCTTCTTTTTTCCCTGAGCTAGTAGAAGGTGGTTTCAGGCTGTTTAAGGTGTGACCAGTCTCACCTTTGTAGAGAAACATGACAGCTGCACACTGGGACACAGAGATAACAACTGGCTTAGCAAGTCTGGGGTGGATGGTGCTGAGCCAGAGCCACTGGGCCAGGAGAGCCCATCGGTCTACTCTCCCCTGCACTGACCCAAACCCACGCAAGCACCTGCTCCTGCACTGTGTGCGCCAAGGAGCATGGCAAGGATGCTCACCCACAGGCAGTGATGCTGGTGAGGGACACCCCTCACAGCAAGGAAACAGTGAGTGCGCAGAGAACTCCCCAGGTCCCCAAAATTCCTTGAGCTATGCTGGTGGTGCAGCTCTCTGAACATAGAGGGGAATGAGCTGCTTTGCTCTTGCCCGCGGTGTGTGCCAGCCCCACCGCAGCCACAACATCTTGTGGAGACAGACAGCTATGGTATGCATCTGCACGGCCCAAGTTCCCGGCTCAACTGGTCCAAGAAATTTGGTCTTTCCATGAATGTTGGCTGAAATTAGACCTGAGGGAAGTTCATCTTTAATGTCAAGTGGCACTGTTTCATTAGGCTGATTTTTCAGAGCTGCAGCCAAATCAGTCCAGTGCCGCTTAATTGCTTAATAAGAAAAATCATGGCTTTTGCCAACTGCTTGCCTAATTATGTATTTTATTCATTGTAAACATCAGCTCTGAGAGGATGGAAGGGAGGCTGCTCAGGGTTTCCACAGCCAATCTGATGGGCTTGAGTACAGCAGCTGTCTCTGAAGCTATATTTAGCTGGGTCTTACTGATGTGACTGAAATGGACCTCCAAGAAGTTATATTTTATACCCCACCCTTCAAAATAGGGACCCCCTTCACCATTTATTCTTGTGTTCCTGAATCTATTATAAAAAAGTTATTGATCTCATCTCCTTAGGACTTGCATACTTTCACAAAATATAATTTGGCCTCTTTCCATGTTCTCAGTCCAGAGTTTCAGAGGTCAGGTCAGCTTTTTGCCAAGACACCTCCATCTCAATTCCTGCTGCATCATCCCAAGACTCATTGTGGGTTTTTTTGTGGATTTTAGTCAGGGCCAAGTAATTCTGATAAATCAGAAAAAAACATTGTTTCTGAAGCCACTAAAATTTGAATTTCAAGTCTGAGCAAATTTCACTTTTTAAAGCTGGAAATTAAGGGATAGGTTGAAGGTGGCAGAAACATGATGGTGCTAAGCACTATTCAGCCCAGAAGGGCAGAAACTTTGCTCTTGGGAGTTCACAACCTGCTTGATGTGAGCAGAGAGGCACTTGCGTGTGCAGGGTACGCAGGAGGAAGGTGCAGGGCAGTAACTGGGGTAGGTGTGATCTTGGCCTGCCATCAAACCTGTTCCTCCTGTCAGGGCAGCAGCTCCAGAGCAGCACTGGTGGAAGAGGCAGGATGAAGAGTGTCCCCTCCTCCATCCAGATACAGGGTGTTTGCTCACTCCACTTCAAAATGATTCCCACGCAGAGCACCCCATGAACAGAATGCAGCTTTTATCTAAAGAAATGCTATTGAGGTTCATACATATTAATGCTCATAGACTGACTGCTCTTTCTGATCTGCTTTAACTGAAAGATAAGCCGAATTTCTTATCTTGTTCTTCTGCAGTAGGAGTTCAATTTTGAAGCAGTAAATTTTCCTGCTGTGTTCCAAATGCATTTGAATTAAACGTGGTCATAATAGTGGAGAAAGCATCAACCTCTATATAAAATCCGTTTGTACCAAGGGAGCTGTATAATACTGTACTTTAAGGTGATCATCATTAGAAATAACTCTCTGGGACAGTCTAGTTGAGGAGAAAAACACCCAAAACATCCGTATTTAGCGTGGTAAGTGTCTCTGTCTTGTTTACAAACTGCTGAAAATGGAAAGTGTTTAACTTCAGGGGATTTAAGTCACTCGATGATTTTTTTTTACCTCTGATAGTGCATGAGATGAACCATGCCCATTAGAAGCTTGAGCTAAGAGTTCCCCTCTTGCAGACGCCCTACGTTTTGTTTAGAGAGAGCGGATTAGAGAAATGAAGACCAGAGATCTGCTTACAGAAGTATGCGTACAAAATGTGGTCATAGCTGCAGAAACAACTACTAGAGTCGCAGATGACACTTGACCAACTCTGCACACAGTTAGGTAAATGGGAAGTTCCCCTTGTCCAGGAACTGCAGGATGGATGGCTGCAGCTCACTGAACTGCAGCTGCAGGGCACCTTTGGTATCTTTTTTGTACACATCCATTTCATGTGAGCTGACGCCATGCTTCCTGTGTTGAAAACTACTTCAAAACTGATTTATTTCCATAGAAATTCCAAAAAATTATTAGATGTATTCTTGTGTTTTTCAAGCAGCATCTATGCACTTCCTGGCTTTTTTCTTCTTTTCTTGTTTCCCCCCTTTTTCTGGAGTAGCTGAATAATTAATCATAAAAAGAGACACATAGATTTTCATTTTTTCTTTTAGTAAATGAGTACTTCAAAGCAAGCATTGTCAGAGGTTTGTTCCTCGTAACTCAGATTAAAAAGGCACTGCAATATCTCTGGACTCTCATTTTAGGATGGTCATATGCTCCCCATTTGGAAGTCTGCCCTCAGCCTTGTGTTTTCTCAGTATAATCTCAGAAAAAAATGTCCCCAAATTCAGGGAATTCTGCTGGCACAGTCTCTGGACAGTTTGCCTGAAAAACACCTTAGGATTATGGACTTTCATTCTGTGGCCACAGAAGAAATTTTTAAAAGGAACAAGGCTATGTGCTGGAAATCCATAACTTGTCTTGGAATTTTCTTTGGTGTTAAACACAGAATCACAGAATCATCAGAGTTGGAAAGAACCTCTAGAGATCATCTAGTCCAACTCCCCTGCTAAAGCAGGATTGCCCAGAGCACATTACTCAGGACTGCATCCAGGCAGGTCTCCGGAGGTCTCCAGAGAAGGGGACTCCACAACCCCCCTGGGCAGCTTTATTCAGGGCTCTGCCACCCTCACCATAAAGAAGTTTTTCCTCATATTTGAATGAAAATCCATGCATTCCAGCTTGTGCCAGTTGCCCCTTGTCCTGTCACTGGGAACCACTGAAAAGACTCCAGCTCCATCCTCCTTCAACCCACCCTTCAGATACTTGTAAGCATTAATATGGTCTCCCCTCAGCCTTCTCTTCTCCAGAGAAGAGGAGAGTCCCAGCTCTCCCAGCCTTTCCTCATAAGGGAGATGCTCCAATCCTTTAATCATCTTCGTTGCCCTATGCTGAACTTTCTCCAGTAGTTCCCTGTCTCTCTTGAACTGGGGAGACCAGAACTGGACACAGTATTCCAGTTGTGGCCTCGCCAGTGCAGAGTAGAGGGGATGAATGACCTCCTTCAGCCTACTGGCCACACTCTTCCCTATGCAGCCCAGGATTCCATTGGCCCTCTTGGCAACAAGGGCTCATTGCTGGCTCATGGACAGCTTACTATCTACCAGGACCCCCAGATCCTTCTTCTCAACTTATGCTGAATAATTTCCTAAATTTCATCAAAATAATTAGGTTTTTCTCATCAAAATAATCAAGTATTTTTTCATCAAAAAATGTCACATTAGACCCACACCAAAAATGGGTGATTCATCTTCAGAGCGAAGGCGTTGGTCAGCATGGATTGGCTCTGAAGTGCTCTCCACTGTCAGTGACCTTTAGCTCTAAAATCTGTCTTACACTTGAGTTCCCGGTAACCTGCCATAAGCCCATAAACCACATGGGAAGTGTAAACAAAGCGGGTCCTTAGCAAGACGTAGATGAAACGTTGTGCTACTGACAATACTAGCTGGAGTGAAAGGGTTGGGGGACTGAAGGACTGTGACCTCCAGACATGGTGCTGCAGCTCCACTGACCACATAGGCTGGGAAACGCTGTTGGCAGAGCTTGCAAAATTCTGATGGAGTAAATGGCAAATGTGTCTGGAAAAGCAGAATAAACATGAATTAGTTTTGCAGGTTACTCCCATGCTCATTCTGGGCGCTCCACAATACAGATGTAGGATTTGGGTACAGGATGCTACCAGAGATTATTCCAAGTGTAGCACAGAGAGCAGTATCTCACATTGAGTTGGGGAGGGTATATTTCCATAGGATCCCTGGATTGAGATGAGTTTAAAGTAGGTTAAATATTTAATGCTGTAACCAGTAATGGTACAGTAACTCTTTTGTTGTGCTACTGGCTTGCTGGGGACAGAAAACACATCATCAAGGACCCCAGAGCTTAGCCTTGTTTTTGTCCCGTGGCAGGAAAAGACCACAGATGGGACCAGCAGTTTTGATGCCTTCTGATTCACCATGACTGGACACTCCATCCTTCAGAGCCTCAGGGGTAAAAACTCAGTGTGTGCTTCTGTCCTGGGTTGAGAGGCTCAGGACTAACTTTCTTTCTGAGGCTGGGAAAATTGCACTTTTGAAGGATTTTAGTGTCTGAATTCATGAAAATATTTACTTTATGGCCAGCATCAGTGTTTTTGAGCCTTGCCAGGTGCAGGGATGAGGAGGAGCAGGGGCTGGGCATTTGACCCAAGCTGGCCAACAGGATTATTTCATACCATGAAGGTTACATTCAATATAAATTAGAAAAGTTTGCTGCGTAGTGGGCTCTCCCTTGATGGCTGTGATCCAGACAACTCCTTGCCCCAGTGCCGGACCCCTGAGGCCTCCCTTTCTTCCTG
This sequence comes from Pedionomus torquatus, assembly GCA_013398155.1. Taxonomy (NCBI): domain Eukaryota; kingdom Metazoa; phylum Chordata; class Aves; order Charadriiformes; family Pedionomidae; genus Pedionomus; species Pedionomus torquatus. The sequence continues at coordinate 278,952 of VZRU01016174.1, read as the reverse complement.
AAGCCCTTGCACTCACAGTGTCCGACATTTGCTGTCCACTGCTGTGAGTGCACAGCTTCTGCTGATAGAGTTGGCTGAGTATACGTCTTGTAAATCTCATATTGGTGTCAGGATTAATACTGGTTCTTTAGTATTGTTGTTAGTTATTTAAACTTATTCTCTTATTCTATTAAATCTATTTACATTTCAGCCTTTGTGCTTCTTTGAGTCCCCTGATTCCCCTTTCCTGGGTGGGGAGGGGTCATCGGGTGACAGAATAATTGTCTACACGACAATAATTTGTTATGGGTTTTCTCAAACCATAACAGCTTCTCTTTTCTGTGGCTTTGAGTGTGGCTTATCCTTGAAGGACTGGAGGACCAGTGCCAGTTCTTGCTAGTAGTGCAAGAACTAGAAGTAGTTCTGAACTTAGAAAGACCTCTTCTCCATCCCTTTACCACATGGAAATGGTTAAAATATGTCTTTTACCATTTTAAAGACTTGTTCCGAGTTCTGAAGCCCAGAACTATAAGTAAATTGACCTTCAGGTGTCTAAAGATACTTTCAACTATGATCCTTCAGCTGGTTCAGAAGATCCTTTGGGAATCTTCTCGCAGCAAGAAAATTTTATTCAGACCTTGATAAAATGTAAGTAAAGGTAGAAACAGTTCTCAAGGCTCTTGTTACTTCCTAAACTAGTCTGCATTGATTTGTATGAGTTCCTTATAATAGTGTGATCCTTGAAGTCACCTGGCTGACCTCTGTCCTCCTCAAAAACCATGTGGAAGATGAGGAATGAGAATGTGCATTATCTTCATGTGGCTGGGGAAAGTCCACACATATGGAACCATCACTACCCTCAAGAGTCCCAGAGATTTAGAGCCTTTTCTTTAACAAAAATTACAGTTCTTGGGAAGCAGTAGCATCTAAGCCTGTCTCCAACCTGTGGACTGCTGGCCACTAGGACCTGCAAAGCTCCCAAACCTGCAACTGTCCTCTCCAGATCTATATGCTGGGCTCTACAGTTCTGGTTTGGTTTGCTGGAGGTCTCAAGCCATTTCATTTAATTTTTTTTTTTATTTCTCTAGTGATGTCTCATTTACAAAACTGATGTCTTCCAGCAGTCCACCTCTGGTCTCTCAGGACCAGCACCCTGCACATCATAGCTAGTCAGCCCATGGCTAGTCCCTGAGCAGTAGTCCCCATCATTGCCGGGATTTCCATCTCATTTGGTAGCCTACAGAGTTAGGCCATGCCTATACCACGTAAGTGCAGTCCAAGTTGTGGGAGATAGCACAGTCTGGGACCCTGTGTATCAAGCTTCCAACTGCTTGTCCATGAGAACTAAGGTAGTTGGAACAGACAAGGTGACAAGCCATGTAGAGACATGGTGAGAGATAATATATATGCATCTCATCTGGTAAACTGAGGCACTTGTTCTCCAGTGTGAATATGTCATGCTTTCCCAGTGACTCAGGACATCAAAGAGTGGTCAGCAACCAAATCAGAGCACAGCCACCTTGCCTTGTGCATGACATGCCCCTGAGCAGCCCTGGACTCATGGAGTTTGAGCAATTAGCAAACAACTTGTTTGTTTCTGAACATCAGCAGGGTCTTAATCCAGCTTTTCCTTCGAGGTTTCCCTCTAGTTGGCCTATGCTGCAGTCTAGTCCCGCTCTCAATACATTCAGAAATTAGATCACAGTCCTGGAGTCTGTGTTGAGCTGTTCTTCAAGACAAAATGCCAGACAATGGAGAGGTCTGAAATACTGTTTCTGCAGCAGGAAAATGCTACTACTTCTAACTTCACGGTCTGTGAGTTATGGGATGTTAACCACAGTGCATGCTTACATAGGGAGCAGGGAGAGGCAGTTACTCTCTCTTCTCCGGAGCTCTCACAGTGTCTCAGCAAATCTAAACCTGACAGGGATCACTTTAAAGGCTTGGGATAGCTTTGTTTTTTGGCTCTTTTGTTGTCAGCTGAGTTCATACTCAGGTGTTCAGTGCACACATCTCAGATACCCCCTCTTTTTTAGTATTTACCACTTAAAACGCGCTGTTCAAATAGCTATCTTTTCTCCAAAAGGTTAGCAAATCCTGCTCGCCTGCTGCATCTCTGGGCGTCACTGGGGTTTGTCAGGGGATCTGACAGACTCAAGTGCGCTGCTCTTCAAGGTGCAGAGAGATTCTACTCTCCACCGAGAGCTATTATTCAGGGCTCAATTAATCTTTTGTTCCCATTTTGCCTTCAGCAGCCAAGCGAAGTTCCTCTCAGTGCACACTGTGCCGTGAAGTAGATTGTTGCAAGGACTGTGGTGGCCTTTGTCTAACACGCCGGCTCGGCTCGCTCTCTCTTGGATTATCTCCTGTCCCGGCAGTTCTTACCCAGCCCTAGCTGTCCCCAGGATTTCTCAAGCCCAGCAGTGCATATGGTGTTTATGTAGGCTCGGAGGGGAACTCTCTGTTGCAAGTGCTTAGGGGTTGACAGGGTCCTTTGTGTCCTCCTTATGCTTTGCATGTGAATTTTGTATTGTTTCCAGACAAAGTGAAACTCAGTTGTGGGTGGTGTCAGGAGCCCGATACATTTTTTTCTTTTCTTTCTCTCAGAATGTCAAATTTGAAAAATGATGTTATGGTCTTTTTAGAAGAATCTGAGCTGATTTATCTGACTTCAGTGGCGTTACATGGGCTGTGAATGGAGCCCCTTGTGTTTGCAGAGCAGCAGAGGGTTAGGCACAGGGCTGCAGGCTTAAGCCAAAGGCCAGCTGTGACCTGGGGTTTTCTCACCCAAACTCTCCAGCTACAAGAGCTGAGGATGTTTTTTAATGGAAAAGTGAAGGGGTTTTGTGGAGTTCAATGGTATGTTTGTGAGGTGGCTTTTACTCACTTTAAGAACATTCGAAATACATTTTGAAGCAAATAACACCTCAGTAAAGTGCCCACAATACTTCAGGACATGAGGAGAGAGACCTCAGAAAAATGTTATTAATTAAATTAGTTTGCTGTGGATCTTACTTTAAAAAATACAAAAAAATCAAGGGTATGTGGGTGGCATTCAAAAGTGTATTGCAGTAACGCTTACAGCCTGATCTTAAAAGTCTTTTCCAATCAAAATGACTCTATGATTCTATGAACTTTTCCTTGTAAAAGTAGGTCCCCCATTTGCTTTCAGGCTGGGGTGGAAGGTGGGTTACCCTGAGCCACGGGTGGCACCTGGGCAGCTCACTCTGCCACTTGCCATCTGGTGCCAGCCGCACAGCTCGACACATTGCTTTGCAGGTGAGCAGGGCAGGGGTTTGTGCTCACCTCTTGCATAAGCAGCAAAACTAAATAAAAATATTTAGTCTTTGTGACTGTCGCAAGCTTTTGAGTTGTTCATGGTCTTGTGTTTCTTTTATGGCCAATTTTGTGTATTATGCAACAGATAGCAAAAGTGTTTTCATCTGGTACAGCAGAGATGAGTGCCCTTCTCTATGCAGCATCCACTTGTGTCTGAGCCAATTAGCTCTCCCTTTAAAAGCTCTCAGTCTTCTCTACAGAAATAAATGCCAAGACAGGTAGGAGGCAGGGCACAGAAAATTCTTAGGATACACATGTAGAAATGCTTAGGACTGCCTTCAGGCAGGAAAACATACAATCTTTTAGTACTATTCCCTCTGCTCCCTTGCTTGTGGCTTGTTTCCTCCTATTTCTGTCAAACCTAAGCTGCAAACTGAAAGTAGCAGAGTGAGACAGAGAAATCAAAAATCTGGGAGAAAATTAATCCAGCTTGTGACACCCTTGGGAAATCAGTATTATGGGAAAGCTGATCCTTTCCTTCCTCGCATTTTCTAATTGCAAATGTTGGCCTCATCCTTCACTTCCTTTGTTCTCAGTTTGCTTGACAGACAAAAGAGCAGGTCCTGCTCCCCAGAAGCTCCTCGTGAGCTTTCCCTTTTTGCAGGCGCTGAGCAGGAATGCTCTGGAAATGGGATTCCCATCTGGGGCACCTCAGAGAGCACAGCCAGTGGCTGGGAATCTGTCCCGTTCTGTGGGTCAATCAGAATTTCAAATTCCCCTGAGATCATGTGCTTTATCTATGCAGCAACATCCAGGAATAAGGCAAAATATGGAATATAAAAAACATAGCAACAGTGTGTGCTAAAGGAAATCGCTGGCTCCCTGTCTTGGGGATAGAGGTTCCCCAACCTCTCTGTGGTTGTGTTTGATACCACCGGGAACCACACTGGCATCAGGTTAAACAATGCCTCTTGTCTCCAAGCTGTATGTGGTCAAAATAGCGGGCATAAGGACATACCCGTGCTTGCAAGGGACCACAGCTTTGTTCTCAGGCACACTCTCACCTCAAGGAGGTGTATTGATAAAGGGCTGCTCTGCAGGGTCAATGCTGAAGTTTACTTCTTATTTTGGATCTGATGTGAACGGCTTCCCCTGCCCAAAATAAAGCCATCTCCCTTGAAGCATCCCATATCATAAAGAAATTTTTACTTTTTCCTGGTGCAAACCCTGTGGCTGGATACAAGGTGGGAAAGAAAGAGGACTTTTCTTGCCTTGCCACCATAGGCATAAAATCCTACACATTTGACTCTTACTGGTGTGATAGGAGACACTGTCTCTGACAGATCAGGCTGGTCGTCCAATGTGAGGCTTACCCACCCCAGGATCTCCCTGCAGGATGGACATCAGCCTAGTGGGATGGGACACATCCTGGGGGATGGAGATGATCACCTCTGCTTGGCTTACCATTAGCAGCAGCACTAGGGAATGTAGGGAAAGGAGCAGCTGAAAACTAGCATAAGTTTCCCTAGTTAGAGCTTGTTCTTTTCGTTTCCTCTCTTAAACACCAGCACCAGTCCCTGCCATGGTGAGACGTATGCGATGGACCGAACCAGGCTGTGGCCAGAGGAATGCTTCCCTGCCAGGAACTGCTCTCCCGGTGTTAAATGAGACATCCCCGAGGCCTGTGCAACGCTTTGTGTGTCTGCTGTGGTGGCTCTCTGGTTTCATATGGAAACAAACGTAGCTGATGAATACTTTGGCCTGTTTGATTTTTCTGCTTCCCTGCTACAGTACTGCTTTCTCCTTTTTTCAAGGTTCTGCTAATTCTCTGTTATCACCTGCCCCCCTGAGCAACTGCTCATTTCATCTTGTGAAGGAAATTAATTTAGCAGTGTTTTTTTAAATTTTCATTCTGTGTGTGATTATGTGAATAAATTATGTGCTACCAAAGCAATATGTAATTAGCCTACTGTGCTACTAAACAAAATCTTAGCACCCAGGGTTTTGATGTCAAGTAGGAAGGCTTTTGTTACTGATTTTTTTCTGTGCTTAATTTTTTGGTCATATATGCTCTTTATCTCTGGTATTATTTGACCAGTTGATAGCTTTCATTTCTAATGAAGAAAATTGCTCTGTGAATCCGTGATAACCAAAGGCCTCAGATAAGTGAATTCCACTGGGTCATTAAATCATAAAAGCCCTAAAAAAATAAAATAAAGAAATCCAAATATCCTTACTGTCATGCAGATGAGGTAGTGGCTGTGTGGCTGAACATCTGAACTTCCAAGAGTGTCCCTGTCTTGCTAAGCAGCCCTTGAGTTCTGGCTGATTATTTTAAATATTCTGATTTTTCTTCCCTTAAGTTCATAAAAGTGCACTACTCATCTTTAAGACTAAAGACCTGTCAATTTTTGTATTTGTTCTCTTTCACTGGTCTGGATTCTGACATTAACAAACCTTTGCACAGGCTGTCGAAGTCCTCCTTCTGCAGCAACCTCCTGCCATTATCCTGGCAAGGAAAAAAGCTCTGAGAAACCTTTTCTGATAAATCCAAAGCCATTTACACTTCCAAAATAGCCTTTTCAGTTCCAAGAGAGAGCAATAACTATTTTAGCTACATGCTCCATTACCCTAGTTATGATTATGAATCACACTAAGGCTAACAGCTAATAAAATGCACAGTTTGAGCCTCAGGAACATTTCTAGTAGTGAAGAAAATATGAGTATTTATCAGGGGCCAGATTTAGCTCTTTTAAAAAGAAAAAATAAAAATAAAAAAGGGCTAACCATGTACCTGAGATAAAAGACTGACCTAAATGACCGTTTTTTTACCCTGACTTTTTTGCTCTGTGTATCTTTTTAATTTCCAAACCACGATGATTAAGGAGGATGCTAAATGCAGGGCTGCACACACAGTTTTCAAAGCAGCCTGTGGTATCACAAGTTGGGCTTCTGTGGCCTTTCTGCTCTGCCTGCACTGGGGAGCTTGGCCTTGCCTGACAAGCCGCCCATCACTGCCAGCCACTACTGAGGCCAGAAAAAATTGTTAAAAATATTTGTTCTGCTGCACAAGCAGCCTGCATCTCACACAGCCCTTTGGGACAGCATATGTTAAATTAGCTGTGAAGGGCTGAGCAAAGACAGGGAAGGGTTTTAGAAAGTTGTGGGCCAGCTGGGCACATGTTCTCTTTCTCTCCTTCGACATCTGGTAGCATTTCGTTTCCATCTCCAGATCAGATATGCTGGCTGCTTAATAAATTCAGGTGGGGGACTACAGCTTGCCTGATGAAAATGAGTAATTATATTTCACTTTCCCTGACTAGAATTTTGATTGCCACCGACATGATTAATAAGACCTTTCCTACATTGCTCTAAAAAAAAAGCTGTAACCCCTAGGAAATTATTTAGTATATGACAAATGTAAATAGGCTTTAAAGCATCAGCAAAGATAAAGGATAGCAAGTGACTGAGGGAAAGGCATCATGAAAGGAGGCTTAACATTTTATAAATGTCTCAGTTAATAAGCTGATGGGAAAGGAAGCAAACAGCCCAGTGACTAACTGGACACACAACACTGCATCAGGTGGATGTGCAGAGTTCATTCAGAGGAATGTCAGGGACCGGGAAATAAAATTGGACCTGAGAAATCTCAGAGGAAGTAACATCACCCCTTCTCTTATCAGCAGAAAGCACAAGCCTGGGGAGAAGTTAACGAGCTAGATGTTCATATTATTTTTTAAAGTAACTGTATTTCAACAATTAAATACAATTGAACAAACTGTACCTGATTATCAATATGCCAAACATGAAGGAATTGCATTGGGTTCTCAGAAAGCACATTTGAAAAATAACCATTTTTAGCTCTTCTTCAAGTTCAAAAATTCTAATGCTCAGTTTTGAACAGGCACTGTGGAAAAAAGAAAGACTTCAGGTTAAAAAATGGTGTGAACCATGGTTGTCATCAACCTCTACAGCTGTGCAGCCTTCCCATGCACAGCACCCTGCATGTGGTGAAACCTGTTAGTCCAAACAACTCCACTGGCACAAGAGCTATTCAAGCCTGGGGAACTTGGGCCTTTTGAGCACTTGACTTTGATGACCAGGAAAAGGCTGGCTTTGGCAGGAGATTCTCCTGCACTGAGGTCACCCATAGGTGTGCTGTGTCAGTCCAGGGTTTGAATCTGTCCTACATGTCAAGTCCAGAATCACTGGGGGATCTCCTGTGGGGAGCAGGAGGACTGGTGGGGAGCACCAGGGCTGGTGGGAAGCTCTGCCTGGCTGGCTGTGAGCTCAGAGCTCCTTCCTGCTTCAGGGCATTTGCCACCTTCTCATCACTCTCCTTCCATTTGCCTTTGTACATCTGCAGTGATGCTTACAGTGCTCTCTTTCTTGTTATCTCAAACCGTATCCTCTCCTTATCTCTTGGCAAGGCAGATGAAGAGTTGTGGGCCAGCATAATCAGTGACCTCACTTCTGCCTGGTAGGGAAAATTTTCTGTTAGGAATGCAAGGAAAAGCAATGGGCTTTTTTTCTCTCTAGTGCAAGTCTCTTCTGTTGACCTTTTCTCAGTGCTAGCAGGCAGGATTACCTCTGCCATTAGGCTGGGACATGTTTTGACAGACCACCAGTCTCTCCTAATTGAAGCATCAACCAACAGAAGTTGCTGGAGCCATCTTTGTGGGCAACATGAACTACAAAATGTGGTAGTCTCACCTGGGCGCAAAGAAGGAGGAGTTGTATTTCATGATTTTTTATTCCCGTGTCTCCTGCTCTTGCACTATATATTGAAATGATTATTTCAATTCTTTGTCAGTTGAAATGTCTTTTGATAGGATTCCTGCTTGCCCTTTGTTATTCTCAGGATTATATATTCCTCTGCTTGCACCATTTTGCTCTTTGCTCTCCAGACCCCATTCAAAGCCTGTTGAAGCCAATGAGAATCTTTCCACCAGGTTCCATGGGATCTGGATTATGTCTCAGACCATGTCCACACTCTCCTATCCACCTCACCCTGCTGTTGCTTCCAAGCCTGCTTGCCCCAGGGTAGTCCCTCTGTGACCCCCAGGCTCCCACACTAGCCTGCTCAAGCCCTTTGCTGTCCTCACCTCCACCCTCTTTCCTACATTTCTCTGCCCATGTGATGCATGGTCTCCTTTCACCCCCTGCTGTGAATGGGTCACTCACCTTTTCTGCCACCCCATGGGTGCCCTCCCTCCACCTGACCCTTACCCACCAGCCCTGGCACTTCCTCCTCCTCAGCTACGGCCAGACAAGTCTCTCTTCCAGGAGCAATTGGGTCATTGAAAACTCATAGCAAAGAGACATCATGTTCCCAGTTTTTAGGGGCTTGACTCCAGCCCAAGGGAGTTCCTGGTGTGCCTGGTTTCCTCAGAGCAGGTGGAAGTGCTCCCAGAGAGGTTACCAGTTACAGTGTCTGGCTGGGACAGGAGCAGCCAGTGGCAGGCATGCACCCAACTAGGACAGGCTCCCAGGAAAGCTTTAGTTGTTGAGACCTCACAGCTTTTCCCAAGGATGTGCAAGTGTGTTTTTTTCAGGCAGGACAGGTTTGCAGTTCTGCATGGGTAGGAGGCAGCCCAGAGCTGATGGTGTTGGTCTTGACATCTCCAGATAGGCCACACATCAAATTAGAAGGGCAGGCGGGGTCAGAGACTTACAGGAAAAAATACTAGAAAATCTGTTGCTGAAAACCAGATTTTTCACAGTCTTGTTTTTGTCAAAACAGCAAGAGCACCTTGGGTTTGTTTGCCCTCCAGAAAAGAACAAAAAACATAAAAACATTCAGCCTATAACAACCAGAATGGGAATTTGCAGCCCAAGAGGACAAGAGCTGCCATTCTCCTGAACATCTCACCATGGCACCTCATAATGAAAATTTTAGGCAGCATTAACAATATCAAATGTATTTGGGCAACCTGTCAGAGAGATTGGATGTCAGCCACAGAACAAAATACAGCTCCAGCCTAATTGTGGGCCTTCAGGAGGAGCCTCATGAATATGTATAAATAGTTGAAAATCTGCTGTGACACCCATCTAGTTCTTCAAAACAGATAAATGTGCAGTCATGGTGAAGACTGATAAAATTCATGATTGCTTGGAAAAGGGAAGTCACTTGTTAATGTTCAAGCTGAGTTAGACACGTGAAATAATATGAGAGGGTTTTCTGCTCAATAATAACATTCTTCTTCCAACTTCAGTGGTGGTGGCTCCATGATGCCTCCAAGACATTTCTCTGAATTTCCTGTGCCGGATATAATGCTGCTGATAAAATATTGGACTCTGTGTGGGAGCACTTTAAAAATATCTATGTAAGACCAGAAATGAAATACTTCATCAAAGACAAGTATTTTCTTTACCATTTGTAATTGGATAGAATGGAGGTAGCTGGCAAGGTATGTGTATGGATGTGGCAGGAGCAATGGATGTGACTGGGGGAACTGGAGCGGTTCCAGAGGTTTGAAAAAGATGCAATTAAAAGTCAGTTACATTTCTGCAACCTGTATGTGCTCCCTCTGCTAGGACAGAGGAGGACCCCTTATCATTGCGCTCCTACTGCTGTGCTCCCAGGTCTGCTTGTCTAAAACACATCTGGAAATGCAGAATTCTTTTGAAATGTAGTATACGTTCAGGAAGCAATCACAGCTGTGTATGTACAGTCAGCACCACTCCAAAGATATGTTGCAACAGTTCTGCAGTACTAAATTCTTCTGGAGACATTTGTCACTATTTGGTATTAATATATGTCTTTAAGGCATATCTGAGTATCCTGTTAAGATACCGAAATGCAGAAGCGAGGAATGAAGCTGTTGAGGTGGTGAAGCTGTTGAGGAACAATCCTATGGGGAAGTCAGATGTACTAAAATATCCTCAGCTGAAATGCATCAGTCAAAATTCCTATCAGTTCGAGCTCTGCTGAATGACCCTTTGTAATGATTCTTTTTTTTATCATTCCTTGCATGTTGTGCTATAAATTGATATTTTTCCTAGAGCGATCATGCAAACCTCACAGTAAATAAAAGTTGTAACGTATCATGCAGCAGCAAGGAAAACACACTGCAGATTGCCATGTTCTGAAGGAGGAGGTTTTGAGTAGAGGCTTAAGAATTTCTGCTTATGAGGTTAATTATTTTGGATCATATACTACTCCACTTTTTCTGAAGACCTTTTGTGGAATTCACTGGACTGCATTTCTCTTTTCACAAGTGGCACTGAACTGTTTTTGTTACTCTGAATGACTTGTGCCTGCCACACTAGACATTCGAGGTTTTTCAGTTTAACGGCTCTGGAAAGAGGAGCGCAGTATGGCTCTCCAGGGTCTGCCCATCAGTCTGAGGCTGACGTGGAAACAACAACTCAAGGAGCTGAGGGTGTGTACATCAGTTCACAAATAAACCACTGAAGCCGTAACAAAAGATGCTTGTGCTCCAGATCATAGAATCATATAATATTTTGGGTTGGAGGGAACCTTTAAAGTTATCTAGTCCAACTTCCACTGCAAATGAGTGGGGACATCTTCAACTAGACCAGGTTGCTCAGAGCACCATCCAACATGACCTTGAATGTTTTCAGGGATGGGGTGTCTCCCACCCCTCTGGGCAATCTGTTCCAGTGTTTCACTACCCTCATCATAAAAAATGTCTTCTTTATGCCTAGTCTACATCAACCCTCTTTTAGTTTACAATCATTACCCATAGTCCTATCACAACAGGCCCTGCTAAAAAGTCTGTCCCCATCTTTCTTATAAACTCCCTTTAAGTATTGAAAGACTCCACAATGTCCCTGGAGTCTTCTCCATGCTGATTAACACCAACTCTCAATCTTCTTTCGTAAGACATGGATCTGGCGGAACAGGTCCAGAGGAGGGCTACAAAGATGATCAGAGGGCTGGAACAGGTTCAGCTGTTGAATGTCTTGTGCTCCCTTGCCTGCCCTTGGAGAGAAGACCACATTTGTGTGGAGCTTACACATAAACTGAGGAGGGCAGGGTGCTGTCTTCTTTTGCAGTTACCACTGGAGAACAACTAATCTGTGCATAGGACCAAGCCAGCCCAGTAAGTCAGTTATTGGTAGATCAGAGTGTGTTACCAAGGTTAGTTTCATTAGGTAGGGAGACAGTATTTGGGATTGTGGTTGGAAGGTTCCTAAAAAAATCCACCTTTTCTTATTTGTTTTCTTATTTATTCATGGGGACAATTACATTCCTGTAACTCTAAGAAATAATGCACACACAATCTGCATCACATTTTCTGAACCAAAAATGAGGCCAGAGCCTGGTCTAGAGAGAAATGCATCTGTCATCTCAATGGGAAATGAAGACAGTGCAGAAAAGACATATTTTAGTGTGGGCTCCAACCATTTTGACACTCTCTGATTCTGCTGTGGGTTTTTCTCCATGTCAGCATCTTCTGAGTTGGCCCTACAGTCTAACACAACTCCCATCCCCTTTGTCCTCTATGGAGTTGGAAGAGAGCCTCCATTTTCCTGGAAAATGAACTTTCTTCCTGCTGATGGTTATGCAATCCCAAAATTTGGCTCCTTGAGCTTTTCCTTCCCCAGGTTCACAAGCTCTGTCTCTGCTGTTTAGAGGAGGGGCCCTGGAAATGACAGAACAAGTTGTATCCTTGCTCCTGACGTGATTGATGCAGACTGATGCCCTCAACACAATGAATTTGGGTACACAGGGTCCAGTGTGTCTGGTTGCTGTCTGCCAGTGTGAGTCTGGTTATGAAGGTGGCCTTTTCCCTGCATGGGTGGTGGAGATACAATGACTCCAGGAACCACTGCTGACTGAGATCTCTTGTAAGAATGTGGCCCTGGTAGTTTTTTTTTTTTTTTGTTGGCTGATATATACAGATCTCCATCTCTGCTTTAAATCTGCTTGCTTTAACACTAGTATCTCTCCTCTAGTCATCAACACAAATCCACGATGCCTAAATCTTGGCCTTCCACCTAAGCTGCATCTTCCTCAGGTATTGAACAAACACCTTCATCCTTGCAGTTGCAACATCCTTCAGGTTGGATGTCTCTACAAGTCCTCACATCCAGGTAACACTTATGCCTTGAAGAGTCTTTCACTGCAACTTCTCCACACTTCTGTCTATTCCAGGTTTTCAAATGTCTCAGTTATCGCAAAGTTATTCCCCTACCAATATCCACCCAGATCCTGTTATGAAGCTTGTTTTCCAAGCTCTCTCTTTTGAACATGCCAGTTCTCTCTATCCACCCCACCACCAGTTTCCTTCCTCTCTTACAGTGATATTCCATCCCTTTCCCTGGCATCATCTCTCATTTACTGTCAAAACACTAGTGCCTGCCCCAGCAGGATCGCCTCCCACCCTCTCTCCCACCATCACTCACATGTTCAGTTTTGTTACTAGCACTTATGCACTGCTTCTGCTGGAAGAATCTCCTTGAAGGTGTCCAAAATGCTTCTTTCTCATCCCTGAAACCTTTCTGAGCAACCTCTTTCACTCTGATACCTGTAACCAGCTTAGGACAGGAAAGCAGATGGGATGGGGAGAGGGGAGAGCACTTCCTGTAGTGTTGACTTTTGGGTTACTTCCCTGTATCTTCCTTTTTGTATATTTAAGGTGCATGTTGCATTTGGGCTTTTGAGCCAGTGGTTAGAGCAGGGGTTAGTTGTCCTAAGTACAGTGTTAACACCAACAAGGCTAGCAAAGAGCTATCCAAAAGCACCCCTCCCCGATACAGTTTTGAGAACTCCCTGTTGCTTCCCTCCAACCTTCAGCAGCAGGCTGGTCTCTTTCCCACAGCAGCCTGCTCTGCAAGGCAACATCCTCTGGTTCAGAAAGACTTTGCTTCGGATTTTGGCTGCTTACTACCCCAGTTGTAGTAGCTCAGCATAGATGCAGTGGGTGGTGGGAAGTGAGAGGTGTGTGTGCACAAGCCACAAGGCAGCTGCCCCTCTCCTCCTCTGTTGGCACCAATCATAGCATGTCCTCCTGTGGCACACAGTGGGGCAGTGGGACTGCACCCCTAAAACCATACAGGCTCTGTGATCAGTCCTCTTCTACTTCCCTTATTCATCTATGGCTTCCCCCAGCCATGCATAACAGGGCCATAACAGCACTGGGACTTGTTAAAAGCACACGTCTTGCAGCTTTCACAATAATTAGAGGAGCTTTGCTTTTTACGAACCACTTTCTAAAGTTCTTTAACTATGGAAATAAACAAAAAGTATGACTAGATGGAGAAAATAATCTCCCTTTCAAAATGCACCCTCCGAAAATTTAATGTTTGTTAATACTAATCGTATGCATTAATTAATTGCCAAGTGTTGGATGCTTGAATAAAGTGCCTCTAAGAACATGGTACTATAAACCTTCATTTCAAAAACTTTAAAATACTTCATTCATTTATGTTTGCATAGCTCAATAGTATATTATGACATCTGGGTCGTTTCTCAACCATCACTAGCCCACTCAAAGCACCACCCACTGCCACGCTGTGCTACCACTCTGAAGTCCACATGAACCCCCAGATGGAGCTGTGTGGAGAAATCCACTCCATTTTTCACAGTTACTATGCTAAAGCATCTCTTTCCCCAGAGTCTGAGCAGCCCCTCCTTTCAGCACTGCCAGGGATGGTGACACCCCTGGACCAAAGTAAGAAGCCCAACTCCTCTGAGATGTCATGGTCATGAGTCCCACAGTTTAGCAGTGGCCAAAACCCCAGCTCTCCTCAGATTTCAGTACTGGTTTGAGCAGCCCAGCTCAGACATTATCTCTCTGTGGCATCCTGAAATGCTCCTTATATGTTCCACATGAATGAGAAGAAATCTTGGTTAGCAAAAGGCATGTTAATCATGTAAATGGATTAATTGACTTGGTTAGTCCCAACTGAGCAAGGAATCCACCTTATCCTGCAGTGCCTGATAGTGCAGCTACATGGATCTGGATCAGATGGCAGTGGATGGGATATAAGGGCTTGCCATCACACTAAATATGCATTGAGCCCTCTGCTCCACAAAGGACTTCATATCAGGTATATGTGCAGTCAGAGGTACTAGTGTTGGGGCATGGAATGACATCTCTACGGGGAGGGACTGAGCTGATCCAGGATCATCAGCCTGGAAATGGAACAATGGGGGAGTCCTTTGATGGTACACAATCCTCTGGTGAGCTGCAGGGAGAAAGAGGGTAGGAAGGATCACTCACTCTCAAAACACTTGAGTCACATTTTCATGGGCAGAAAGTCAAAACCAAACAAAAATATTTCTCTTTCATACCCTAATTTTAGCCCAAGATCCCAGTTCCTCAGGGTTTTCCAGAGACCAGCTGATACTGTCTTTAGCAGGAATTCAGTGAAATGCCTGCAGGGAAGGTCTGGTGGATGGCCATTTGGCACAATGGACAAGATGTAATCCGTGGCTCAGAAAAGTGACCTGCTTGCTGCTGGCAGTTGGAAGGCTGTCCCAGGGGATACAGGGCTCGCAGATTATCTGGACTTTTTACTTTTAGCCTCAGCATCTGCTTCTGGTTACTCTGGAGACTGGATGGTGAGTTGGAGGGACCTTTGCTCTGACCCAGTGTAGCTGGTCTCACACACTGACAAAGTCATATTTGGCTTAAAAACTGATGTTAGAGAGATTCAGTGCCTTTGCAACCATACCTATGATATCAGGTCCTTCTGTCTTCTAAGCTTCTTCAAAATTCAGGAAGGAAAAAAAAAAAAAAAAACAGGTACAAGAATTTAAAAGGCAAAAATCAACAAAAACCTTCCATTTTAAAAATATTTTGTGTATTTCTGCTTAATTCATGAAGTTTAGAACAGTTTCCTTTTGCATAACATTAAAATAAAAAAAAATGCATCAAATATCTGATCACTTAGAAACTGCATTTGGCTTTGGTTTTGGTATGGGATTGCACGCCTTAAAATCATCCTCCCATTTTCATCCTGCAGGCAGGACTGATGACTTTAGGAGGCATTTCTTCTTGGACATTCTAAAAATATAACCCAGAAATGTAAGTAACACCTCTTTTAAGGGAATGTTTCTGAAGATAATGGAACTTGATAAAACAGGACAGGGTGTATGGCTTCTGTTGAACTATCAATATTTTTTTGATATACATACAGGGAGATTTTGTTGCTACTTTGCCCTCTCACAGCAGAGGAGTCCCTGTTGCTGTGCTGGCCTACACATGCTCTGTGGCTCCAGGAAATCAGACACACAGTAGGTTTTGATGGGTTTTGTCTTGTAATGGAGATTTATTCCTGGAATGAATCACTCTTCCAATCTGAAGCTTGTAGAAGTTGGCTCTGAATTTTGGGGCATCCCTCTGTGCTAACAGCCACGTGAACTTCAAATATATTGTTATATAAAGTACACTCTCATATTGTACATTTTGGCAATTGCCACACAAAGGAGAAAGAATATAGTCTAATATTAACGTAAAGATTGCTTTATATAGCTTAAAGCTGTTTTTTGAAGAACATTTTATTTTTAACACTGCATTGGTTATCTCCAAATATAGACTGTGGTGAAACGCAAACAGGGCAGAGACAAATGAACAGATGTGCGTGGCTTTCCTGTCCCTGCACCACATTGGTGCTGCTGAGAGTTGGTCTCTTGTCAGGCTGCTCCCACTCTCTCCTCTCCTTCCCAGAACTGAGAATTAGACCTTGGTCCTGCACCCACCCTGCCCTGGGGCCAGCCCTCCCATCCGACATCCACATCCGGCGCGTTGCAATACGGTGTAGATGCTGGTGGGGCCGGGAGGAGGAACGTGTGGTGCAGCGATGGGATTTTGGCAGAGAAGCCGGTGAATCGGAGATGCAGTGAGGTGCAATGCTTTTCCACCCTGATCATCAGCAGGTCCTACCCTGCTTCCCACAGAGCCTGGGGGAGGACGGGATCGCTCCAAATGGCAACAACAGATCTGGACAGTGGCTCCAATCGTAACCCCCTTCACTCTTTCTTGAGACAGACTGGCTGATTGCACGTTCTCCATGACAGCTTGTCTTACTCCCTGGTCTTGCAGCTGTGGCCACCTTCATGTGTCACCCTCACACCCTGTCATGGTTTCAGCCAAATTTACCAAAAGGAGATTAACAAATGGCTCTTCCTCCCCCCAAAAAGAAAGGAGAGGAAGAGATAAGGAGATTTACAAGTCTAGAATGAACTAAACTACTTTAATGAAATATTAATACTAAAATTAATGTAAGAAGAAAATAATGAAATAGATACAGTACACACAAAACCATAGCAAGCTCCCAGGATGACGATCACTTCACCAACAGGCATTGGGAAAAGTCCCAGACTGGACCCCAGCGATCAACAGGAGCTGGGTTCTAGATCTGGAGTCAGGAATGCTCAGACTGGGGTCAAAGGCAGGCAAATAGACAAGATCCTCCTCAGACATTGGCCATTGAAGAAAGAGAGTTGACCCTTTGATCCCTCAGCTTTTATACTGAGCATGATGCAGATGGGATGGAATACCCAAGTTGGTCAGTTTTGAGTCACTTGGCCTGTCCACTCCTCCCTACAGGTGTGACCCCTCTATGCTTTTCTGCTTCCAACCCTCCAACGAGGCAAACAATGAAACTGGCTGACCTTGGTTGTTCTAGCAATAAGTATAAGCAAGGGCCTCTCTGCAGACCATCCCTGGGTATAGTCGGGTCTTATTGTGAGAGTGAACAGCTTTCTGAACAATGTGCTGTTAATTTCAGATTTTAGTTAGTTAGAAGAGGTGCAGCTAAAAAAGTAAAGTTGTAAAACAGAAAATCGGTTTGTTTTACCTCAAACCAGGTCATATCCACAGCCCCATTGGTGGTACACTTGGCTGCAACATTTGGGACAGGGCCCCCTCTGCACCCCTAACCACTGCCTGGCGGGAGAGATGGCACTGACCATTGACAGGCTGGAGCAGGACAGGAGGGGATGCGAGGTACAGAACCTGAGGAAGAAGGTGAGCAGGAGGAATTCTGCTTCTGTAGAGCAGTGATGAAGCAGCTCCCTTGAAAGAGGGAAACCCTTGTGTGGGTTTCTTCACCGGGGAGGAACAGCTTCAACAGGAGAGCTGGAAAGCATTTCTCCTCCCTTGCCTGTCCAGGAAATGGTGCTAGTCATGTTTTTGGGAAATGAACTATTCCATGCAGCTGACTTTTTTATGCCAGGGATGAAGGCTCTGCCTGGGGTGGTGACAGACCTCTGCCTGTGTCTCTGCTGATGATGAGCAGAAATACTGCACTGGATGTACAGCAAGAGCTTCACCTCAACTCTGGGTTTCAAAACTTGCTTTGGTATAGGTATCACAGGGAATTAAATTGAGGTTTTTTCAGTTTCATTTAGCCATCCAACATCATATGTCTCTCACTCACTTTTGACTCCTCATCCTGCTGGGAGCACTGTTTGGGCTCAGGAACCAGCCTGCCAAAGAAACAGCACCACATAAGCTGCAGCTCCCGGTCCTGGCTCAAGGGAGGCAGGCAGCAGTGCCTGGTGTGCTGTGTGGCACACCAAGTGTCAGCTGCCATTTCCAACAGATGTGGGTGGGAGGCCTGAGAGAATCAAAAGCCGCCAGAGGAATCAGAAGGGAGAACTCTTCTTATTATTAGCCATGTCACCCAGTGACAACTGCACCTCAGGGGTCCACCCACGCCACTTCCTACTCCTTTGAACCAGCTGTTCAGCTCAGTTTGGTGGGGAAACGCTCAGGCAGAAGCTGCTAGTCCGTATCTGATTCCTCAGTGTAAAATTAAACCACCCCATTACCAGAGCAAGGAGGAAGGCACGGCTGGTGTTCAGGCTTGGTGGATGATGCAGAGGAAGGGCTCCCCATGGCCAAGACAAAGGGCTCCAGGGAAGTCAGTGGAGCAATGACTTTGCTGGACACCCATCACAGCAAAGTCATTGCTGAGCTCCTTGGCTCTTCCCTGACCCTGATTTCAGCTTGGGTTTTTTTTTTTTTTTTTTTTTGTTTTCTCCTTGTCCTACATTTAAGCTTCTGTTCAACTTCGCACTTACTTCTAGGAATTCCTCAGCATTTGTGCTGAGATCCAGGATAGGGCTTTTTGTTTGCAAATTGATTTAGTCACCTCTCTAGTACTGTGCATTAGCTGTCAACATTAAATCATAGATGGGTTCTGCCAGGGGAATTAGAAATAGATGAGGAGTTGGAGGTATTTCAGGAAGTCTCCAATCAGAAAGCCTGGGGGATTGTCATGACTGTTGAGTCTAGTGAGGATTCCCTAGCGGCCTAGTAACACAGATTTTAAGAAAAATAATGCATAATTAAACTTTCCTTGAGCTCCCCTTGTAATGGTGCTGGTGTCCCTAATGCTGCAAGCATGTATCTCTAAAGTAACTCGTATGTCTTCAAAAACTCAGTCCTGCATGTCTTGTCACCTGGATCTGTTCTACGACATCCCACTCACCTGCTGGAAATCTCTGGGAAACTGGGGATAGCAATCCAGGGACATAAGATAATACAGACATTTCCTGACCTACAGAGAAAAGGGGTCTGATTCCAGCCTGAGCAGCCGGACAACACCCCAAGACATGGGCTTTTGAGCTGTACCTACACTGCTATACACCATGAGGATATGGGGGAAGGGAGAAGTCCTTTCCTCCATTTTCCTGTGCCTCAGGTTAAACCTGCTCAGCATTGTATTTTTATGCTAATAATTCGCATTGAAATGCCTGTTTGTCATTACGTTCCATGTGCCATGCTCCTGGAAGATCTCAACAGTGTCTCACCAATGAGAAGCAGGTCTTGGGGGTCTCCCCCTGGAAAGGTCAATACGTGGTTTGTAACTGCTGTCCTTGCAGCACCTCTGCTGTTCTCCTGGCTCCTGGGGCAAATGGTGTTTTCATCCTTGGGAAGGGTTTGGCAATGCCACCTAGACTTAGTGAGTGAACTTTTATAATCTATTAAGTATTTTATAGATTTTGCTGTATTTAAATTTTATAAGAGAAGTCTGGGCAAGAAAAAAAGAGTTCTTTACCACCCAAGTCCAGACTGCCCTGGGGTTTTGTTTGCAGAGGGAGGTTCAGCTATTTGGAGCAGGAGGAAGGAGCCCTGCTGAGCATCAGCCTCAGGTTAAGCTGCCTGAGGGGCAGGGAGGGGAGAGTAGTCCCTTCTCCTAGCACTCCAACAGCCCTCTCCTTAAATCTCCCTCCAAGGTGAACCTCCTGTGGAGAAAGAGGCCTACTTAGCTGCTGGTGAGTTACAGCAAAGACTTAAGAGATTTTAAAATGATCCCTGCCACTGACTGGCTGCCTCCTTTGAGAAGGAAATAAGTTTTCCTAATCACTATTAACGGTTTGTTGCTTGGCATGGAAAGCCTAACTGTGGGTTCAAATCTCTGTTTGGCCTGCATCTTGACCTGACCTCTATAGCTCTGTAATTTTTGTAATTTTTTTAAGTGTCATGACTGGGTTATTTAATTTCTGTTCTGTTCTATTCTATTCTATTCTATTCTATTCTATTCTATTCTATTCTATTCTATTCTATTCTATTCTAATTCTGACCCTGAGTGGAGGGCAGGGTGGGTATCCCTTGCTGCAGGAGCCCTGTGCAGGGTGGGAGACCATAGGGTCCTGCTGCCTGCATGTCCTGCACTACCTGTGCTGCCTGTGCTGCCTGTGCTGCCTGCATTGACTGCACCTGACACAGTGCGGGTGCCTGACACCTCTTCTGGAGGGCCTCAAGGCAGCACAGGCTTTTTTCTTGGTTGCACCAAGCCGGAGAAGGATGCTTTTATTTTAATGGCATGAATTCCTGGTTGCAGGAGCTGTTCAGCCAAAGTGTGGCTTTGAGCAAGAAGAGGATGGTGTTGGTGGGTAGATGGGAGATGGGAGGATGCTGGTGGCTGGGGCTCAGGACAGGTCACTCCAGTGCATGCTGAAGCTGTCCGTCAGCTGGACAAGGAAAAAGCAAAGTACCTGGCGTGCTTCACCCCAATCTTAGCTTGACCCGGTTTGAATAAATCCTCTGCCAGGGATTGTCTTCACTGCTAACTTTAAATAGCAACATCTTCATTAACCTAAGCCTTCTCTTGAGCCTCGTGGCTGGTCTCTCTGCCGAGCCTGTTCTATTACCCCTGTCTCAGACTGACTGTCCGATCCCTCCTACACCTGCACCAGTGCTAGCAGGGCTACAGGCTCAGGGAGATGGTTTAAAGCCCTGATGTGTGGTCCATGTGCTGCAGAGATTTGACCTAGGAAAATTTCTCCAGTCTTTGCAGAGCAGTATCAGACACCTCTCCTCAAACCAAGCATCACAGCTGCTTCTTTTTGTTTCTCTTTTTGTCTTTCTTTCTCTTTTATGTGCATAGGTGAAAAAAAAAAGACAATGTAGGTGTTGGAAAATCCCCTGGAAATACCCACTACAAGTCCAGATTGTCTTTGAACAGGCTGCATTGGGAGCATATTGGTGGACCTGGATGGAAAGAGCCCCTCAGGCATCATCCCTTGGTGGAGCGGGGCTCAGGGATGCCTTCTCTCCTGCATGGGGAGTCTGGGAAAGTGGTGGGGGATCAGTGCTGTGTATGTCACAAGGGTCAGCACTCCTATCCAAGAACCAGGGCATTGCAGCAAGTTGTACATGTCTTTGCCTTTTCCTTTTTTTCAGTGCAAGGAGACGTGACTATTCCCTTGGACTTCCTTGTGCTCTTTAGTGCCTTCCTGGAGGAACCGACGACTTTCTTTTGTGTAATTATTCTGTTAAATACACTGTGTAGCAGAGTCAGTTTTATTTGTCAGTTCCTGTTCAGGACATGTCAGACTGATGGTTGCGTCATTCCCATCTCCAGCCTCACTGTGGCTGCCATGGTAGGTACGAAGCTGCCTCTGGCCATAACCAGGAGACGGGGACTGGGGAGCCACACTCATGGTCCTGACGTGACCATGGTTGAGCTCCCTCTTATGGATGGCTACAGAAGGCCGTGTTAGGCTCAGACCTTTGGATCACAAATATTGCCGATTTCCACCTTTCCTCACATAGCACTCGTTTTGAATGGGGTAGAAAAATTTTCAGAGTGGTGTTATGCAATGACTGACTTTTGAGTCCAGCTTTAGCACTTGCAGGTGGGATTGTAACACCATTAGTGTCATGAAACAGGCTCTAATTCATTTAGAAATCATAGCTGCATGATGGAAATTGCGTTTTAAGATCAGAGGTTGTGCCAAATGAGATGATAGATAAAAATCAGAAACACACCCAGTGTTCTGCTCACACAAAATGCCAGACTATGTGTAGGACAACTCAAAGCTATTTGTGTCCTCTCTGCCCTAGCTCATTCCTCCATCATCCCCCATCTTACCACTATTCCCCTTCTCCCTGCCTAATAGAAAAACCCCAAACCAGTGAGAAACCTGTGCTGCCAAGAGCCTGAGCAGCCACATGGGTGCTGGGAAGCATGAGGTGGTTCTCACTGGGACCAGAAACCGTGACTTTGCTGGGAACCGCCTCAGATCCCAGCAGTCTCAGATGTAAGACCTCATGGAAGGGTGAAAAGCTGGCACCCAGGGGTGTTACAAACTGCTCACAGGACTCTGGACATATTTTGCTCAATGTATCAATTAATTAATGAAAATATTAGTCCTAGCCTCAAAGCTGGCCCAGGTACCCCAGACTGCTTCTGCCCCCACTTATCCCTCCATGTCTGCATGGCCAGGGGAACAAACTGGGTGGATTTAAGTGTGAGGTGCTTCACCACTTGTCTTGTACTTAAGGGGTGATTTCATCCCTCACCAGGCAGGTCATAAAATTCCATCCTTATGTATGTGTGCCACTGTGTTTTGTAAAGTTACAGCATTTTTTGGTATTAAGAACTGTGACAGGTGAGAACCCCATCTCACCCACTGAGTCTTTTGGAGAAGGAAGGAGATGGAGACTCCTGCGTGGGCAACCCCATGAGCCTACACTGGCAGGCAGAAATGTGAAGCCAGGAACTGCCCCCATCATCTCCACATGGCTACTGAGAAGGGTCCTGAAACTGCCCCAACACCAAAAGAAAGCTTGAAGGAGCTCCAGTGTATGTCTTGCAAAGCAAGACTCACAAACCCTACAGCTCCCTTGACTGTGAAGGAGAAGCCAGATTTCAACCCAGCAACGACAATTTACATCCACTTAGAGATCTGAGCTATAGTGTTTGTATCTCTGCTAAACTGCCAAATAACCTCTCAGCATACTGATGGGGGAGTACAAATCCACCTGCTGAGCAGGGTAAGTGCCATAGGAATGGAATAATTTAATTCCTCTCTTTGCCAGAGTGAATCAAGCTAACAAAAAGCCCATTCATCTCTTTAATAAAACCTTTCCTCCTTGTTTGTAATCAATATGGGTCAGATCTCTTTTATGCAACACAAGGCTCTAATTTAGCAGAGTAAAAAATGTAATGGAATTTTGAGAATCTATAAATGCTTTAAATGTGGTGTATTTAATAACATCAATCCTGGATAACTAGAGAGCAGGAAAAGTATTTATATGACCATTTGGGATGGTGTTTACTATTCCAGAGCAAACACTGGTAATTTTATCTCCCACTGTTGTTCACTAAATATATTGGCAAATACAATGCCTTCTGACAGTGGAGAACACATGTTTCCTAACCCTTTACCATGCTGAAATAGCCATTTAAAAATAACTTTTGAGGCAAGGCGTGATCTGATCCTTTCCATTCTTCTCCAAATGCATTCAGCCCCGGCACTGCTCTGTAGGCTGATCTGATCTTGAACAAATGCTTCACAGATTTTTGGTAGTTATCAAAAGCTCAGTTTCAAGACTAGAGAGCATTTCACTTCTAAAGCATAGCAAATCAGCCGGGAGAGCGTGAAAGCCACTCTGAGCAATCTCTTTTTTGCAGGGTAATTTACTTTCAAATAAGCAGAGAGAGGTGTTTATGGGCTCCCCACCATCCCTGCTGGCTCTGTGACAGACTCTCAGCCCTCCCAAGCCCCAGCCAACAATTCAGCCTCCTCTCAAGGACCATTCATACAGGTTGGAGGGTGGAGGATATCACAGCTCTGGGCAACTCCCTGGACCTGGCTGGGGTTGGGGCTGCTTCTGGCCCTCGCACTTCTTTCCACATCGCATGCAAGACACCAGCAGCACCCTGGGAATCTGCAAATCCTGGAGGAGATCAACCCAACTTAGCCTGTTCCCTAGCATTGATGTACCATTGGGTTTTGCAAGCAAAGAGCAGGCTCAATTACCCTATTGAGTCCAAGCTGTAGTTTGTTGCCTCTTTGCTGCCCTGAACCTGGCTGGAGAAATGGAGACAAACTGCAGAATTACTCTCAGGGCAGGAGCTGCCACCACCAGCACCACAGTGACGGGTCAGAGAAAAGGCTAAAGCCTTTCCCTCTGCACCTTAAAGCAGACTCCATAATTTAATTCCCTTTCCTTTGTATTTTTTCACGCATCCATGAAAGACTTTAACACAGATGCTCCAGCAGTCAGGGCTGCCAAATGGCTCCTCTGTAACTGAAGAGCTGCCCAACACTGCGGGCAGCACCTGCCTGTGGCTACTGGCCCGTGGGATGCAGCAGCTTGGCAAGCGAGTGAGTGACACCTCATCATACAGCTTATTGTGAGGGTTTCACTAAGTGGAGGTAATTAATGGCTGGAGAATGACATTTAAACATGTGTTGGATACTTTCTCCTAGAATTAGGACAGAATTACACTGCTTTGCATTTTGATTAATTCTTTTAGCCTGCAACTTAGTTGAGATTTGCATAAGCACCATAGTTCATGCTTTCTGCTACCAAAAGCCAAAAAGCAGGATATTTTCAGCTATTATTTTGCTTTCAGTATTTCAGTTAAATTTCCACAGTACATTTGTCATTGTTCAAGAACATACAAAGCATTGCCAGACCTATCATTAATGCCAGCTCAATAGTGTCAGAATGATGATGATGTCTCATTCGTATGAATTTCATCTCTTCTGATAAAATAAAAAATCCTGAGCCCCATCTGTATTTTTTTTCTGACCCTGCATGTTGCTTTCTGCCCAAAGGACCACATGGCTCAGCCTGTGAAACTGTATTTGTGGTTCCCCCCATGAGTGGGACACTTGCTTCTGTTGCTGGCACATTCCGTGCTCACGGTTTTAAGTCTGTTTATCCAAAACAGAAGCTTGCAGCTCCCATAATAGAAACATCACAACATTACAGCGTGAGGGCTCTGAGGTGGAGCTCACACTCCCTGCAAGCTCTCGTGGGATGCTCTGGAGTACGTTCATCTGCCAATCACTGCTTGTCAGATAAGCAGGATAGAAACAAAAGCACAGGCAAATTAATTAGGTAAAAAGACCCACTTTTTGCCCTCTAATTCAGCTTCTTGCCTAGAAGAGACTTCTTTTATTTCCCCAGCTCCTGATTCATGAAGTGCTTCTTCTTTCTGCCTCATGACACACATTATTCTTCATTATTCTGTTGCCCACCAGTAAATCCCCAAAAGAAGGGATCTCTTCTTCATTTGGTAAGTGCAATTAAAGGACCTTGATTTAAAGTCCATATGAAACTTCTGTGTTTGTAACAAGTAGCCCTTTTACAAGAAGCCACAAGTCGTGGCTGAAACCACGACACCCAGGCATGCTGCTAAGCCTTTACCTGCTGGGGAGAAAGAGAACTGCATGTTTTTCTGTCGAAGAGTAGATGCTTCCCTGTAAACACAGATGGGAGCTGGAGTGGAGACCCCCAGATTTTTCAGACTGTTGCTTGTCTGGGGATGTTGAAGGATGATCTTGTGTTTTGGAGTGCTGTAGTTGGTATTTCAATAGCAGTTTAAATGCCACTGCTCCAGGGGTCTGTGCAGTCCTCCAGCCCCAGTGTGCTGGCTGTCAAGGTCACCATGTTGGTGTGGGCCTCACCAAGGAATGAAGCATATCCTGGTTCTCCTATGTGTCACAGCCTGAGAGAAATGCTCCAACCACATCCTCCCACCACTGGTGACAGTGACAAATCTCCCTGTTTGCCCAAACTGGTATATGAAAAGCTCTATAGATGAAGTCTTAGCAATAGTTTCCTTGTTTACAACTAAGTTTCCAGCCTGTCTCCTTTAAAATAAAAAGCAGGGCTGGCATGTTGTTCAGCAACAGTTCTCTCTGATATAAGTATTTATAAGCACTTCATTACTTAGGTCATCAGTAAAACAACACTTTCTTGCTGTAGAGCTTATTCTAGAGATCAGTGATGCAGGGGCTCCAAGGCATCAATGAAAGGGTAGATTGGAGAACTTAGTTCCCAAACTGCACTCCCCAGAGCCAAGCTTGGAGGAGCAATGGACAACCCAGCAAATCCTTGGCATTGAAGAACTTGCCAACAGCAAGCAAGAGACCTAGCTGCTTTGCAAATCAAAGCCTTCAATTTGGAAAGAAGTGGGACACTGTGGCCAGAAGCGCTCTGAGAGCAGGGAAGCGGGAAACTGGAGGGCAGAGGTGCAGATGGCCCTGCAGGTGATGAGGAAGGACAGAGTTTCAAGACAGGAGCTGTATGAAACTTCTTCAGAATTTCATTGATCCAAAACTCAGGGCATGCACTGAATAAATCAGACGCTGACCTCCTCTACTCGGGAGGTGTCACCAGGCTCGCAGATTAGCAGGTTGTGTGCCCAGTTCAGGTTCACATCAGTGCCATTGTGTTCTGAGAGTCAAACAACTCTTGCTGGGCTGCAAGTCATCCAGCAAAGCCAAACCACAAACCCTCCCCATTGCCCCTTTAAGTTTAGACTGTCATGCACAGGAAAGACACCCAAGTGAAGGTTTATCCAGAAGCTCACACTGACATTTTTATCCCATTACAGTCACACACACACTCAAACAGCCCAAACACACCAGGCCAAAGGACACCACAAGAATTCAAACAGTTTCAGTCTCTTTGGCAACTGCTCAGCCGTGTTATATCTCAGTGTTCTCGCAGAATATTCAAGTCATAAATTCAGACGCAAAAGCTGTTTCTCCCTTCTCCTCCGTTGATTAAACTTCATGGCCAGATTAAGCCTGGGTACAAATACATTTGTACATTTGTATATTTCCATGTGTGAATGTCAACCTTTTCTGAAGAGCGCTGGAAAGCTCCTGAGGTGTGCTTTCAGATGCCTACATGCTGAGCTCTGAATTTACAGTATTGTTTATCAGATTTCTCAATATTTACACTTGGTTCCCATTCCAGTAAACAGATGGCATATATGATACTACTGTTCAAAAGCCCCAAGGAAATCAAAACCAGGAATTCTCTGCAGCAGAAGCCCACAGATATGGAAGATGCTGAATTTAGGTTCCTTCCAGTGCCTTTTTACTCTGTCTTATATTATAGCATTATCTATAAATAATTTATATATTTATAGATAATGTACAGTTTATACATATTTAGAGCAGGCACGAGCACTGTTGGCAGACAGAGATTGCTCAATGGGTTCAGACTCTCTGTATTTTTAACTCAGAATCTGTCTCCAACAGTGAAAATTTCCAGATGCTCTAGAAGAAAGACTTCTGTAAGAGATGATAATAGGAGAGCAGGACCCTAAATCAAATTCTCCTTGACTGAAGGTAATTGGCTTGTGACAAGGAGCATGTCAAGAAGCATGAGGAATAAACCCCGTGTTTTTTGAAACTCAATTGAGTGGAGAATGAGAAAATGTTCCTGTTTGTGCCTGGCCCTGCTCAAACCCCAAGTGGCTCCTGCATGCTCCGGCATCCTGGGGTGCTGAGTTGCCCAGGTAAGCGCTTTTCGGTGAGCGCACTTGAGATTTTTTTCTTCTTTTACTAGAGCATGGTGCCAGCAGTGCTTTTCATTTTACTTCGTATCTTCTCTGCAGTTTTCTGTTTTGACAGACAAAACTGCAGCGCTTGGTGGTGGCCCGCCCACCCACCCTCTGCACTGTAAAGCCCTTTGGTAGCAGCCCAAGACAAAACCTCTTCCTTAGACGGTATTTTGTCTGCACTTTAAAAGCAAGGCGGGCAATCCATGAAATAAGGAGGAATTTTCAAATCCGTGCTGCCTCCTGGGTTTAACCACAGAGCCTCTGCATGGCTGTGGGCTCTGGGTGGTGGCCCCAGCCCTGCCCAAGGATGGACAGGCTGTGGGTTCCCCAGGGGCATCCATGAACCACAAGGGATAATGCTGCCGAGATCAGATTCAGAGAAAGCAAACAAGTCCCTGGCTGGGATAGGTCCGTGGAATGTGGCTTTTGCCCCAGAAAGGGAAAATCCCTCTCGCTTAATTGCTGGTAAGTTGTTGTTACTTTTGTATTGTGCTCTCCTGCTCTTAATTAAATTGAATAATTTTACATAATAAATTGAGCAGTGCACCTGCAGTATGCAATATAGATCAGGAAAAATGCTCATTTTAATTACACTAAGTTTATTCAACCATGTTAATGCCAATAACTCCATCTGGCTGGAACAGAAAGCAGTTTGGCATTTATTTCCAGGTATACAAAGCTTTGGTTTCTGCAAACTGGAAGGAGATGAGCCATCGAAGAGAATTTGATCACAATGTTTGATTTAGCAAATTAATCTTAAGCTTCAAGAATATGATAACAGCAAATAAAGCTGTATCAACTTCACCTGCCTCAGAGTTATAGGGGGATGTTTCCTGCATATAAATTACCTTAGTATGGAACCAGTTTTGGTAGTAGCTCTAATTCAGTAATCCATACATCAAGGAGTTAAATAAATGAGGGAATTTTAAGTATTAGATTTGATTTAATATTAATGGGATACTTTTTCATAATACAAAGTAGCTGCTAAAGAATTCTCTTTAAATACCAGCTTTGAGCTCAGCCATGATAAGGTGCAGTGTGTGCCATTTTGTAATGGGGAATGACCTCTCCTAACAGGCTGTGTTTGGTGTTTGTACACTTAATTTTAAAATATCCCCACTTAAAGTGATTTTAGTAGAGGATCTGCCATGATACACATCAGCAAGAGGGTGACACGCCTTATATTTCTGTTGTGAGTAAACCAAGACCTCTGCTGCTGCTGTTACTCTTGTGTTTCCTGGTTTGTATTCATTCGCTTTTTGTTAAGAACAGAAGTTTTCTCCTTTCTCAGTGCACAGAGGAAGACAAACCATCCAAAGACAAGCACATTTGCAGAAGTAACAAAGCCATTGGTCTGAGCTCACTCATTCTGCATCTGGACTTTGAAGCATCTGCACAGGGATGAGGGACCTATCTGGAAGAACTGTGTGTTACTTTTTAAGGGAATGAGCAAATGGACAACCTCATTAACATGAGTTACTGTTGTTAAATAGCCAGGAGATATGAAAAGAAGAAGCAGGTTGGCAGGGCCTTGTGGTTTGCTTGCCAAATGAGTATGGAATTGAAGAGGTTGCCATGAAAAGGAAACTTCTTGCATAGTGATTTAGACTGCGAGTGCCTAAGCATAAACCAGAAATACTTTAGGGGTTAGGAAATACTGTGATTTAATATGCATTTCTGTGATGATAAAGTAAATTCTTCCTTTTTTAATAACATCTTCTGTAAAGCTTCTCTTTAAAGAGGTCAGTCCACTAGACATGCAGCAGATACGGGTTATGGAGAACTCAGCTTTTTAAAAGCCACTGCAGATGTAGTCCCTAGTCCTGGTATCTGTGGCTAATCTCACAAGTATTTACCCAGACTCTGCCCAAGATACGAGATTTACAATACAAACCATAATACAAAACAGCCTCTTTATCACCATCTGCTGCAGTCTGAGGTTTAAGAACAGAAATAAAAACAGTTACGATGCTTTGCTCTCAACTGATTTTGTGGAAACCCAGACACTCCTGGTCTTCAGGTCCAGCATATTTCACCATGAAGCTCCTGCTCCTTGGTTAAAGAATCCCAGTGCACAAGAAGCAAGAGTGATATTGCCTGTCATTTATGGGATGTAGCTGCAGGGCAAGCACAGTCCCTCTGGCAATGAGGCTCTCCTGGGCAAGGTGGTAATCCTGATGGGAACAGCAGTACAGGACTGTTCTATTCCAAGGAACTCAGCAGACTTGGGAAATGAAAAATAATAGGTGACTGCTAAGAAACGGTAAACAGAGGGATGTATACATTGTGTGGCTGACACTGGGCCAGGGCTCAGCTTCTCCATGGCAGGACACTAGTGACTTATGCGTCTGTCTGCCTTGCACCCCAGCGTGTCCCCAGGTCTTCACTGAGCACATGCCCAGCTCAGTACAGCAGTGATGGGCACAGTGGGCTGCTAGGTACCCACAGATGGGCAGCTCCAGGGCTGTGAGGCCTGAGGAGGAAGGGCAAGGACTGTGCTGGGCTCACACCCGTCGCTGCAGCCCCAGAGGCTGTGACAGGAGCTAACTGAAGCACGGGCTGCAGGAGCAGGCTTGCAGCAAGCTCATTGCCAGTGCCCTTGTAGACAATTCAGGTGGGAAATTGGATCCCTAAAGGAGATGACACTACGGAGGCAAATGGTGGAGCGATAGCTACTGCTAATAGCAGCTCAGTAAATTAAACTGGCAGGCTCAATTACCTGGTGCTCCCACCTTTGTGGGCGCTGTCAGGATTTCTAGTCTGGCAAATTAATGTGTCTGGAGCTGATGGGGTCACCAGTCAATGTCTGAGATGAGAGGTAAGGATGATGTAAGAATGGAGACACAAGTCCCACCATTGTAGCAAACGTGAGCATAGTCCCAGGGTATCCTTTAGGCACATGTTTTGGGTATTGGCTAGTAGGTCAGGGACCAGGGAAATACTTTCTTATGCCATGCTGTGTCTCTGAAGGAACAGGAAGATAATGGCAACAGCTGAGCTGCACCTTTGGATTGGTATTGGGATGCAGTGTCATAAGGGACAGAAGAGGGAGCAGGCTTCATGTTGGTGTCTGTCCTCGGGGAGGGCAGAATGTCCATCTCTAGTGCAGCACAAAGCATATGCTAGAAAAAGTCTTGAAAGAGAGGAAAGAAGGGGGCCTGGTTTGGATCATTGCTGTGGTAAAGTCTGCAGAATAGGACTGACATTGTGTCGGAGGAAAAAAAAAAATAAAGCCCTATTTGTTGGCCTCTGCAGAGCATGGAAATGGTGGGAGCTGAGCTGCTGCCCTGGCCCAGCATGCCCCTGCAGTGGCCTGTGCTGAGACCCAGATCATCCCAGAGAGGACAAGCACTTTTCTGTCTGCTGGGGCAGCAGCAGTGCCAATGCGCCTGGAGGCATACGGCAGCCCTGGCAGGACAGTGGGGGCAAAGAGACACCCGGGGCAGGGAGCTTCTGGTTTTATTAACTTTTTTGGGGGTGGATATGGGCTGTTCAATTCTGTTTGACTTGTTCTTTCCATGTGAGACCACTGCTCCTCATTGGTGTACTTCTTGCTGTGCCCTGCTGCCAGCTGTGCACTGCACACCGGGTGATGTGGCTTCGCTGCCGGCAGCCCAGGCCCCAGCCCTGGCTGCGCTCCCTGGCAAGGGGGCCTTCTCCTGCCAGGGTGGGGTCAGTGCTCTCATGGCCATGCGGGGACATCGTGCCCCTTCACTCCATAGATATTTTCCAGAGAATTTGCAGGAGAAGATGCAGAAGAGGGCAGAGGAGGGTTTCTGATGGCCTTGGGCTAGTGGCTGGCTACTGAGACATTCCCCTAGCCCTCAGTGCTTATTTTTGTTTAATATATTGCCCTTCTGTGTTTATTTTGCAGGTGTTTACTTTGGAAAGGGCTCTGTTTACCTTTCTGTTTTTACACAGGGAGCACATATGGTGATATTTGCTTTGCTGGGACATAGCATCCCTCCTCCTCCCCTTCCACCCAGCCCTCGCTCCAGCTGAGCTGCCGGGTAGGGTCCAACAAGTGAAAGTCTCCTTTCACTTTCAGCCTGAGTTCCCACCCGCCAAGCCCTCTGCCCCCTCACTCAGGCTGAGCATGTTTATGCTGCAAAGTATTTTGAAGTGCAGCTGATACCAGCACTCTGCACCCTCTCTGCCTCCTGCTATGCCACAGGACAGACATGATGTTCTTCACATGTAAGGCACCTGAACTGTGTCCCTGCAAAAGGCCTTTCTCCCTCTTGGCTACATCCTTGTGTGGAGACCTGGGCTCAGTGGATCACCCTGGACTATGCCCGCACAAACCTGGCTGTGCCTTTTCCTCCTGGTTTGTGCTGAGGCGATGGAAAAGTAGATAAATCAGATCTTCCATGTCCAGTCTGTGAAGTCAGGCAGGTGGAGCTTAACTATCTCTTCACAGGGAAGGAAGACACCAAAGACCTCACACACCAGGTTGCCTCCTGTGTGCCGGCTAAAATAGCAGAATGAGGATGTGCTACATGCCGGTCTTTTTCTTTTTGAGGGGAGCCTCAAAAATCACAGGTGACGTTTCTAGGAACTGGGAAATGATATTCACTCAGCTTTTGCTTGTGGATGAGCTCACTCTTTCATGCAATTTCTTTCTGCAGCAGGCTCCTGTCAGTAGCACCCTCACATGCTGGCAGCTGCTTTGCATGTCTGTTGTTGGAGGTTTTGTGTTCTCAGCCTCTTGCCCTGTGTGTGGGCTTTGTTTTGCTGTCCTTCTCTGACACTGTGCTACCATCCCTTGCCCTTTTTACAGTGGTGTCCAGACCATTCAGGTCAGAGCTCTAGTGAACCTGACCAGCTGGTCACTTGAGGGCATTGCAGACCTCTTCAGGGCAAACCATTGGAGTGATGCTCAGGAAGGGTTTTGTGAAGTTTTCAGCAGAAGAGATGAAACACAGTGACTCCTTCGGAAGAAAATCCAAGATGCCTTTATGAATCTTACTGGTTGATTTTGAGGTGTGACAATGAAAAAACTAGGGACTTCTATTTTTGTGGTTTTATGCAGTCCACAGGTAAGAGCTGCATATGGGTTACAAGCACACAAAGAGTTGTTCAACTGAATGCATCTGTCTTACAGTTTGTGCATGTATTTAGTACCACTCAAGCTAGCAAAGTACCTCTCTCATTTGAGTCTTTTTCCTCTATAACACAGCCAATTACCAAAAAATGAAAATATGATGGGAGCGCTTTCTTCTGTCAATCCCTTTTGGCCAGACAGGACAGTGTCCCAGACTTCAGGTCTGTACACAGTCCACAGCTCTTCACGTCAACGATGGCAGATGACATCAGCTATCTCCTGAGAGTCATCTCTTACTGTCCAGGGACAATGAGAATTTCTCCAGGCAGGGGAATTATGTACCAAGGCAGAGTGAAAGTGAAAATCAGAATGAACACTATTCTCTCTGTCCTCTGAAGAGTCCCTGAAAAACATATTGCAGGACCAATCTGCTTTAGCTCTTCCAAAGACCCCTCTCCTCATTTCTTTTAGCATCTGTTGGGTGCATGGAACCAGAACCCTTCCAGAAAGGCAAGAAGTGAGGAGCCACTGTGAAGTGGCTGTATACTGCTTCTCTGCCAGAGACAGGGATGAGTACGGGTGAAGGAAGAAGACTGATTTTCTAGATATGGAAGTACCCATAGCATGAGGTAAGATTTGGGTTTGTGTGCTTTGGTAATATGCAGGAGTAACAACCTGAGGACTGGTGGATTCTCGTGGTGGCCATGGAGAGCCTTGGACCATACAGCATGCAACCACAGTCCTTGCCTCACTAGCATTTGCTTCCTTACTCTCTCTAAGGCTGAATTTCATTTATTCAAACCAAGACTTTAAACTTACGGAAGGAATTAGGTATTTCAGGTAGTCCCTAGCTGGGAAGTGGGCACCCAGATCCACTATTTAGGTCCTCAAAACCACTCTTGGGCTGCCTGAGCCTGGAAGATGCCTGAGGTTCACCAGCATCTGAATTTTTTGCATTGCCCAGCATCCCAGTGGAATGTGTGTTGCCAGAAGCCTCATAGACCAATGTAGATGCCCATTCAATGTCTCTGGTGCCCAGACAACACTTAGAGTGACAGCATGGGCTCTTCTTCCTGGAAGACCTCAGCCCTGTTGTTGTCCTCGGAACCACTCCACTGAGGTGGGCAGGGGCTAAGTGCTTGCAAGAAGTGGAGGTCTCAACACTTGTCCTTCTGTCTGTCTAGTTTGGTCCCTTTCTGTCTGAGAGGCCACAGGTGCTGAGACTTCCTGGCTCAGGAGCTCTCCTACCACATGGGAGCGAGTCCTCTCCTGCCCTGGGGCAGCCCCACTTTGCCTGGCTCGCTCACAGCTCTGCTGATGCAGGGTCAGTTCAATGGCCTGGGAAAAATGGTGGCTGGGGCTTTCACTTATGAACCCTGGCAACCAAGCCCAAGAACTGTATAAAATATATATTAATTACATGCTAGAGATAATGTATATATTTTATGCCCAGGTGATATTTAAATACTCCTAGGTCATGAAACTCCTTAGAACTGGCTGTTTGCAGAGGGCTGTTTTTTGATGAACGCATTAAGTTGTTTAATCTTGCTTCTGAGCTCATGAAAAAAATCAGGAGCAAATTTGCATTCATCTCCTTCCCATCCTTGTCTGCTCAGAAGAATGAAGTAAGCACAGGGAAACTAATATCTAGGAAACACAAGAGGGGAAAGGTCAGGATTTGAAAACTCTATGGGAATTCAGGGATAAGAGATAGAGCTTTCATTCCTGATGTGCTCATGCAGCTTCACACAGCTTTATAGGCATCTCATTTTTTTTGTGAAAGGTTCATAGGTCTCCGCTGCCTGGTGGAGATACTGCTGATATCTTGATGCTGCAGGGATGCTCACAGTGTATGTCAGAGCCCTAGAAATAGTCCCCAACTGCTTTGCAGATTGTAGCATCAATGCAGAAACAAAGCAGGGAGGGCTCTCGATGTGATATCTGCTCGGTCATAAAGACCTGCTGAAAATGCAGCCATGTTCTATGATCTTTTATGAAAACACACTGATAAGAAGTAGTACAATTTCCTTGTGAAGTGTAACATTCAGCACAAACACAGGCTAATGACTGGTAGCCTGAAGATTCAGGACATCCTACTGGAGCTGATGTTGCTCTGCCAAGCCTGCAGCCCCCACAGGAGACCCCAGCTTTCCCCCACAGACCCAGTGACCTCCTTGCTGCTCCACACAAATGCCATTTGGGAGGACACTCTGACACTTGTCTCTCAGGAGACCCTGGGTTTCAGGAATTCCTCTGGCCCTGGCAACTGGGAGATGACCCCTCCTTTGTCCCAGCCGTCATCTCCCCCGTGGCCACCAGACCCCTCTGTTTGCTCCTCAGCAACAAACAGATGGTCGTGTTTATTGCAAGGGCATAGGGGGTCACTTTGGAGATCCTAGTGACCTCATACTGGTTTCAGTGGGTTTTGTGACATACACGGGACATAGGTGAAATCAAAATGCCTTTAACCACACAAGGAAGGGAGAAATCATGCTCTGCATGTTCCTGTCCCCCTTCTGTCACTCTAGCAAGGGCTGAGGCACCTTGCATAGGATCATGCCTTTTAGGGACCACGATTAAGCATATCTTATAAATAGTTATATACTCATACACTCATATATTTAAAAAAACATTTCAGACCATTGTTGATGAGCTCTGACTCTCAAAGATTGTGAAAAAAATCCCTGAGTTACGCTGGTTCCAGACGAAAGGAATGCCAAATTCAGAGTTTCTAATAGGATTTCTCATGACACGTTCTCGAACTTCGTATAACCTCTGTTGTGTTCACATAAATTGATTTCTTTTTATGCAAATTTATTTGCTGAACCACTCACTCTGCTTTCTCTGCATACCCCACCTGTATTCAGATAAACCTTTTTGGCTCAGAAATGGGACAGCTTTTGTTCTCTGCTTTCAGATTCAGTGTTTTTGCAAAATGCTTAGTGACAATAGACATATTTTAGAGTTAATTACTGAAGTGAAATTGAATAGGGTTTGGGTTTATTTTCAGATTTCTACAAATATGCCCCACGCCTCTATTTCAAATATTGTACTTGTTAGTCACTCAGGCCCTTATCCAACAACTTTTAATGTCAGTGGAAAGGCTGATGCTGGCTGCAGGGGCTGTCGGATTAGGCATTATAGTACAATAGCACTGACACTTGCAAGATTTTTTAAGCTGCTTTTATTCACATTATCCTCAGGTGTGGGGCTGGTCGCATCCCTGGCTCCTTGTGTAAGAAGAGGCAAGCTCAGGGGGGGGAACCCCTGGCACCAAGCCTCTCATTGTCATCCTGTTTCCCAGCTTCTCACTTTACAGTAATTAAGATATTTTGTCCCCACGACTCCAGCAAGGGCTGTTCCCAACCAACAAAATGATATAAAATAAGCAGAAACAAGGCTGGGCAATCTTTCAGGGCAGCCAGCAGCAGCAGGAAAACCTTTGTAAATGCTCCCGCCACTCACCTCCCAAACACTTCTCTAAGTCAACGATTAAGTGCTCAGGCAGCAGATTAGGGGAGGCTGCTGGGGACAGCTCAGGCAGCACAGGCAGAGGCATGAAGGGGTGCAGGCAGCAACATGTGTCTTCTGAAGGGCTGCAAATATGTGAAGATGGGCTCTCAAATCATCGTGTCGGTGCCTGAATCTACCAGAGGTGCTTTTTTTTTGGTGCTAACACAGGTTGGGTGAGGAGGAAACTGCAGCCAGGTCTTGAGCCAGCTTTTGAAAACCACCTCCAGCGAGGCGCTCCCTCTGATGCCACCATCCCTGCTGGAGCAGGGCTTTCATGTATTATGCATCTTCATTCTCACCTTCCTCTTCCCTCTCACTGCCTCCCAGCATCCTACCTCCCAGCAGTCAGCCACAGCCCAGTTCTCCATCTCCATCCCCATCCCCGGAGCTGGCCAATATTGGCAGTACATCCCTGCTCCTGATAGTTCTTAGGCTGCTGCTAATTTAGAAAATGTTCCAGAATTTAGCTGAAATCAACATTTTGAGTTTAAGAGGATTTGCTGTTCTGCAAAGCAACTAAAATGTTGCACAGGAGTCCTTTAGACGGAGGTTGGTCTGGGCTGTGGGACCTCCCTGGGGTACAGTAATCTGTCCATCGTATTTGGGTATTGGGCTCTGTGTGAACAGACTAGCTGGTCAGAGATCTGGGCAGGGGAACCCACCAGGGCCATCATTTCCTGTTGCTGTGTTGTTTGCAATGATGGTGGGTACTGGACAATGCTGGACACTTGGGTCCCACATGCCCCTGGGCTGCACAGGTTACAAGTGCGTGGGTTATTTCTGGTCCTTTCTGTCCTCCTGCTCCTGTAACAGCTGCTTGCACCTTTTCCTCCTGGGATGTATCTCTCAAGGGTATCTCTCATCAAAAGGGATACAGATTCATTTCTGATTAGCACTCAAAATAATAGCAATGCTCGGCCTAGGCAGGGATTTATAACGGCAGGGAGGATTGGAAACAGCAATATATAGATGCACAACACTCAGCAGTGTAGGCATAGGAGCAAGGCTGCTGGGAGGGGAATGCTAAACCTGCCAGTCCCAGCGTGACTGTGATCCTGCTGTCATGTTTCCACTGAAAAGTTCCCCAGTCTGCTGAACTGGTTAAGTATGTCAGTACAGTGGAACTGGGCTGAATCACCTTTAAGAGTCCAGCTCTGGATACATTTCCACCCGTCTTGGTCCAAAAGCTGTCTCTAGCTATGGTGAGCTAAGTAGTATGTGTCTGAAAAAACAAATCATTTCCAAATGTTTCAGGGTTGTTCATAAACAGTGTCCATATATAGAATTCTCTCATAAATATCCCTGAGACTTCCCTACTAATCTCAGATATATTTCATTTACTGAAATCAAGGGTTTGACTTGCAGCTGTAACTCTGTACCCTGAACCACTGCAGATGTAAACAAGGTTTAGATGGAGCAACATCTTCCTCAGGTTCCCTGAGGTGCTCTCTCAGGGTTGTTTGCGGCTTTGGGTAGCGGCATAAATCCCTTCAGATATTCAATGTGCCCTTCACAACAGCTCTGTTCCTGTCCCACAGTCTTTCATGCTGCTATTGATTAGATCTGGGCAAGCTTCACTGGGCAAGAAAACCCAGTAAGAGAAGGAATTAACTCTGCGTGTTGACGGCTCTGGCGGAAGGTAGGAGCTGCATTACAATTACCTTGCATTTCTGCAACAGTCTCTGGTGGCACCACTAATGAAAGTAACTACCTTGTTTAATACTTCAGTGCCTTCTACTCTGTTCCATGGTAAAAGTAATTTGTATCATAACAATCAGGAGGGAGCAGGGGCCTTGGGGCTGCCCAGACTCTACTGGTTTTAGTCCCGTTCAACACTGGCTCTATATGGTACAACTTGAGGCTGCCTTGGATCTGGCTGCTCTTTGGTACTCCAGGGAACCTCCAGTGATCTGGGCAGAGTTACTCCTCCTTTACACACATGTAAGGAGGAACGGGGCTACAGGTCATATATTTACTTTTTTTTTTTGAAGCTGACTAGGTAACAGAGCCAGAAACACAGACAGCTTTGGTTTTGGTGAGATACTAGATTTTTCCAGACTTCTGATACAGTTTTTTCCTGTGAGCCCAAACTTCTGGAGTGTCTCTAGACATGCTGTTTAGTAGGACACAGCAGAAACTAAGCACACACACAACAGACAGGAATGCCCTCTAAGCCAGGCCCTAGTGCTGGTGCTGGTTCAGCGCGGCTCCTGGCCAGGACTGCTGCCTCACTGTGCCAGAGTAAGGGAAGAACACGGAACAGAGAGCTGTGAGGTCCATCTCAGCAGGTTTGCAGGTGTGTTGCCTTTGATGTGACCCAATTTTGTTGGTCTGTACGTTATTTGGATAAAAAGTAGCAGGAACTGCTAAGCTTTCACTCCAAGACTGAAAGGATGAGGCAGCATCTGGCACTGCAGCACAAGCTCCCCATGCACATTGCCCAGGAGACCTTAGAGCAGCAAAACCCCCTTAGAAGAGAGACTTGAACTGATGGTGAAAGTAGGCACCAAGCTGAGAAAGATCATCTGCCTGAAAAGCTGTAAAAATGACCCAAAAAAATCTTTCTGTTTACATTGTCTCCTGCCTCTTTTGGAGAAGAAGGGTGAACAACCAGTTTCTGCAAGATGCCAAGGGGCTGTAGTTCTTCATTGCAGCATAACCACCTGAAATTCCAGGGCTTCACCTTGAGTAATGCTCCAGGCTATTCCCTGGGAGTACAGTTTGTGCCAGAGGACAGCCCAGGGACATGCAACAGGCTGCGCTTTCCAACACAGTCAGTCCCAGCTCCAGCGCTGTTGTACTGGATACTGGGTCTGACTGGGGCGGAGTTAACTTCCTTAGATCAATCCACTACATGTGTTAATGAGCTCTGAAATTGTTGTTGTGCACAGGGAGCATATTAAGCCAATAGGTTTCCCAACATGGAAATTCCTCCAGGATACAGAGGGCTCTTCTAAAGGTCTCTGCCTTTCTTGTATTATCCTGGTGTTAAAAATGCTGTACCTCATTGGAATATTCATATTTTTCTTGCCAACTTGCCAGTTTCAATAATTTCAACACCTTGTGGCTTGCTTCACATAACCTTTGGGTAAGTAAGTCATGTGCAGCTCCTAGTGCAAGTAAGGCTGCAGGAGATGAGCAGCTTGCTCAGTTACCTTCTGTGATGGCACTACATCAGGCTGGAAACCACGTCAAGGATCTACTATAATGTATATTAGCAGGAAGGGAAGACTGCTCCTTTTACCTATTTGCCAATCAAAATGGAATTTCTTTGAGCTTGCTGTCTCTCTGAGCATGTCTTTGTCTCTTCTCTTGCCCTCTGCACCCAAAATGCTTTTGAAACCACTGCCAAAATCCAGTCAGACTGGTAGAATGGTGGAGGAAATTTCAAGAAGAACAAGTTCCTCCATGTTTTGAGAAATCTAGTAGGTTATTAAAGGAAAATAAAATTGACAATCTCCTGCCCAAGGACACACAGGGAGAGTTCAGGTCTTCTTTATGCAGTTTAATCAGTTAAGACACACCGCTAGACTGGCCACAAAGCACATGATAAAGTCCAGGGTTGCCACCAGCATCGTTTCTGGTCCAGCTAACATGTCCAAAACTGTTGATGTGGAGTAGCAGAGGAGCTGAAGACAGAGAGTGACTGGCCTGCAGGCCCTGGGGGTGAGCTGGGTGCCCCATGGAGGCAGTATGGAAACAGCAGGGAAAAACTGCAAGGACCTTGGAGCTGTCTGCAGATGTGGGGGAGACTTGAGAGCCTTGTAGTGAAGAGTCATATGGGGGACAGAGCAGATCTGCAGTCACTACAGTTGGGAAGACAGGGGCCACAAGATGTGACTCTAGAAGCCACCAGGCTTCTCTCTTGGATCATGGAAATAACACTTTTTCAGTAATCAGACAACAGTGCGTTTGCTTTGGCATAGTAGGAAGAAAAGAAAATATTGTAATTTTTTTCCATTTGCTTTGCTCCCCTTTGAAAGGAGCAAAGGGGAATAAAATAAAATAAAATAAAATAAAATAAAATAAAATAAAATAAAATAAAATAAAATAAAATAAAATAAAATAAAATAAAATAAAATAAAATAAAATAAAATAAAATGGATTTATTTCAATCACTGTAGGAATCAGTTCCTACTCATCCTAGGAGCTTCCACTGTTACCCCTTCTAGCATTATTTTCATTGTAGAGGTACATTTCTAATGGCTTGATTTCTTTGCTGGCTCTTTTAAAAATCAAAGGCAATGATCATAATAAGGCAAAAAATTACTTTTTCCCCTTCATTTTGGCCTATCCCCCTTCTTCTGATCAGCTACCTCAATCTAGTCCTTGCCTGTCAGTGTCAGGGTGGCACTGACTTTGTTGTGTAAATGTCATCTACTGTGTACCCTAGCTTAAATGCTTTATGATATGTTTATTGTTGCTAATCCACTGAAGACCTTAAAATCCAATAAAATTTGTCCCTTGGCAATGTTAAAATCTCCCTCATGCAATTAATTTTCCAATACAGAATTTCCAGGAGATAAATCCAGGCTCGTTTTATATTGTTTTTGTTTTTGGATTGCCTAGTTATGAAATGTTACATGACAACAGTTTAAAATGGTGACTGATTATCAGTATAGTGGATATATATATATTGTTTTGCCTTTTAGGAATGATTTTTCCTGAATTTTTCCAAGACAGAAGTACCTTTCAGTAAAACAAATAGACAATATACAGAGAGCTAAGAGAAGTCAAATACTCGAACTGTTTCCACCCTTTAGCATGGATGGAAGAATTCCTAAGAATCAATGCTCTTTGCCAAACACAACTTATCTTGAAAAGGAAAGGTTTGAGCCTGAGCCTAGCCAGCCCAGCAGTAGGGTGAATGAGGAGATGCATCATCACCTCCTTTGTATCTGCAGGGCAACACCTGTGGGACAAGCAGGATGTATTTGGGGTCAGTGATGGCCACTGATTCCGTATCCTTGTGCTTTTTTTGGTGGGCATGTTTAGCTCAGCCACTCTGACTGGTGCTGAAGGTAATGGTGCTAAGGACTGGCTTTGCTTCTTCCAGACAGGTAGGCTTCTCATTCCCCAAGCACCTCCATCTGTTCCTAGATTGACTTTGCCTGTCCATCCAGCTCTTCCTCTCTGACATTGTGACAGTATTCCATGTTGGTAACATCTTCATCACCAGATTTCACCAGTACAATTTTGCTTTTTGTGATTAAATCAGAGCACTCCCAGCCCTGGTCCTTGAAGAACACTGCTGGTGTTTGCTTGCCAGCCCCCTCCAGGCTCAGCAAGTTGTTGCCCTCTGGCCAGTTCCTCCTCACAATTTTTGTATTAAATTGCATCATTCACATTTTAACTAATAATTTTCTACATTTTGGCAAGTTGAGTGGTTTAGCAGCATCTAGGTAAACCTACTTTCCTTAGATCAGTAAAATCCTTTTATCAAAAACAGATATTGGCTAAGCTGGACACGTCTATTTGATAAAAGTATGGGCTTGTGAGTATTACTTACCATACTTCTATTAGAGACAGCCTGAAGTAGGCCAAAGTAGAAATATTTGTTAGAAATACTTGTTGCAAGACTTACCATTTCGTTTACCATTTCTTTCATTACTTTGTGATTCTTTAGTATTGATCATCTGGTCTTTTGATTCAAACTCCTTGAATTTTATTCCATTTCAGGTTTGGTAATTTTCATTCCCACATTCTCAGTCTAATTAGCTGTCCTGTCTTTGCCTCTCTATTTCTTGTTCTCCCTTATCACAAACTGAGATTAAGAATTAAATTTGTTTTGTGACCATACCTAGGTCACATTTCATTTGGATCACCTTTAATTTGGATATTACTCTGTTTGCATAATGACTCCTCTCTCTCCTTGCTCTTGTCTTACTGGGCTGACTCACACCACTGATCTACTTGGGTGAGTTTCATTTCCAAAGTTTGGAGGCAGCTCTAACTTGAGCCATTTCAAAATGTTCATTCTGTTGTTCACCAACTTTTGGCAACAGTTCATCAAATTCAGCATTAATAAAACATCACAGTCCTACTTGAATTTTCCCGAAGCAGATAAAATATGCAGCTGTAACACCTTGCACAACCCCAGAGAGGAGATCACAAGGCTCTGCTCTCTGGCTACGTGTGGAGTCTCCAGGGACACTCATCAAGGCATTCCCTCCAGGGACAGGGAAGGAGCAGGGCATGGAAGGAGTAGGCTGCAGCAACCAGGTGCCACTCGGTCCCTCAAAGGGTCTGGGACCACGTGAGAGAGAGTGGATGAGCAGGACTGGGTGGCAGCAGTGCACAGACTCAGTGGGTCAGGAGCAGAGGTTTTTGCATCTGTCCATATTTGTCTTTTCTTAAAAAGTTAATGCATTTATAACCCAGGAGCTATCCTCAAACAGCCGAGTGGCATCCAACCCCTGAAGAAAAAAAAAAAAACATGAAGAGTTAATGGGAACACCAGCTGCAAAATGCTGCTCTTGCCCACACTGATGAGGCAATGGAGGTGAGGGATGGGTCCATGTCATGGTTTCAGCCAAATTTACCAAAACCTGATTGACAGATGTCCCCC
>VZRU01016174.1:169372-236732 GCA_013398155.1 Pedionomus torquatus | reverse complement strand
GATGGGATGGAATACCCCTGTTGGTCCGTTCTGGGTCACCTGTCCTGTCCGCTCCTCCTTGAAGGTGGGACCCTCCAACGGGCAAATGCTGAAAATTATCTGACCTTGGTTCTTCCAGCAATAAGTCTAAACATGGGCCTCTCTGCATACCATCCCTTGGTATAATCAGGTCTTATCACTGTGAGACGGAGCAGCTCTGAACAATGTGCTGTTAATTTCAGAGTTTAGCTAGTTAGAAGAGGCCTAGCTAAGAAAGTAAAACTGTAAAACAGAAAATTGGTTCGTTTTACCTCAAACCAGGACAGTCCACAGCACCCAGCTGCGGCTGGTCATCTGGCTTGCTGAAATCATGTCCCTCTTGCTACGGTGAAGGCTTCACATTTGTTCTGGTTTGTTTTGTTTTGTCAAGTTCAGTTGATGGGATTTACCACAGCTGGGTGACTTGTATTATCCTTCTCAGACATAACATGGGAAAACAGCCTTAGTTTTCATTTGCTCCAAGGAGACTGGGGACATCTGTTGTGGCCAGATAGGGTCATCTCAGCAAAGGACAGAAAGGCCCTTCATACAATGAGGCCCTTCATTCAAAAGATGACATGGTTCTTAATTCCTATTAAAAACAAAGGAGAGCAGTAAACACAGCAGGTATTGGTGACTACATCTCAGAATTTGTCTGTTCTTAGCCTGCTTTCTTTGATTCTTGGGGTATTTCTACATGTTTTAAGCAGGCAGTTGTTGACTGTATCTTACTTGTGCTCTACAGCAACCAGCCATTGTCTGAGTGTGGCTACCTTCTCTGCTTGGTTTGGTTTTGATTGGGTTTTTTTCCATATAAACCATATCACCTCCAGTCAATTCAGACAGGGGGCAGAGTGAGCTCCTACCTGCCTGCAAAACACCATGTATGTGTATTCCCAGAGTCAGCTCATTCAGCAGAAAGATGGATCGGGTTGATTTATGGGAGTCTAGCTTTAAGGTCAGGTTCATATAAACCACTGCCGGGCTCAGAGCATGGCCAGCATGTGCCTACCTGTTCACTGGGTGGGATCCAGCTGTGAAGCTGCCTTACATTCAGTGTTGGTTTTAAGAACAGGCACGCTGGGAGAGTACACTGTAACACCAGGTCTGGTTACAGGGCAGGGCACTCAGGAGAGACACAAAGCACCAGCTGGATCCTGGAAAGGTCTAAAACATTTGGCTTGGTGTCCAGGGTTCTAACAGACTCTATGTTTGTCATCAGATGTAGGGAAGGAGATGACTAGACTGGGGCTGTTGTGCTCTTCTCTCCTAGGAGAAGGAGAGCTTGGGTTTTGTTGCTGCCCCAGATGCCAGCAGCCAGTGCAGTAATCGACCCTCTGCTGTGTGCCCACCTCCCATTGCAGTTCAAGGCTGTGCCTGGGCTGCAGAGCCCGTGCTATGAAAACAATTTGTGCGCTTGCCTTTGTGCAAGTGCTGTGGCCTTGCACTGCAGGTATGTGCCTAAAGAGTGTCCACACATCTATCCTTCTCAGAGCAAGGTTGGGGACACAGGCAAGTGCAGGCAGTGCTCGCTGTGGGGCTCGAGAGAGGGCATCAGTGGGTGCTGGAAAAGGTGAAAGTGAGAAGACAAAGCGATACAGTCGGACACTGCTGCTGGAGTTGGTGTTCAGGCACAGCTGGGTCCTCCCCGTTGGCTTGGGCAGAGCTGGTGCTGAAGTAGCAAGGATAATCTGCATCCCAGCATGATACCCTCAGCAGCCCCTACTCTTGTGTTTAGGAAATGTATGACAAATTTATCACCATTTACCTCTTGGGTATCAAAGGGAGAAAGGGGAAAAGTGCATGTTATCAAGGAGAGGACAAAGATGGCTGGTGTAAGCCAGAAAACAGATGCCAAAAATGCTTTCATTCCCATCTCTTCAGCAGCTACTGACACTGGGAAATCTTTATTATCTGTGTAGGAAGAAGTTAACGCAGCATCTGCCAGAAGCAGCATATAACAATGCATGCAAGGACAGTGAGTTCCTCTCCTGAGACTGAAACTCTGGGGCTTTTTTCT
Source organism: Pedionomus torquatus (assembly GCA_013398155.1). Classification (NCBI taxonomy): domain Eukaryota; kingdom Metazoa; phylum Chordata; class Aves; order Charadriiformes; family Pedionomidae; genus Pedionomus; species Pedionomus torquatus. The sequence continues at coordinate 234,694 of VZRU01016174.1, read as the reverse complement.
CTGCTAATCTTTTTGTTCTGCTCCAAACCCTGCCTGCCCACTGATAAAAAGCCAGGCAAAGCCTAGCGATTCAGATTTTACCCATCTAGCACTGAGGAGCAGAGATTAGCTGCTGGGGAGGTGCTGGGTGACTGGGAGGGACATGGAGATGTCCTGATCGGGACTGGCAAGGAATTGAAGCAGTTTCCGTTGTTTCTTGCATACAAATTCAACCCGTGGGTAGATAACAACTGGGTCACAAGCTGGGGCTGGGTGAGGACAGGGCAGACAGCAATCAGTGCAGGCTGAAGCTCCCCCCTCCTGGGGTAGTTTTGGGGACAGAGTGTGGGAAGCAGCCTTGTTCGCAGGGATGTGCACATAGGCACCACCTGGCCTCCTGGGAGTGGACTACAAAATGCCACTATCCTCTGTACAGCAAAAGGGGTCTCCGGTGCCAAAAGCTGATTTGCCTCGAGCACCTCAGAGCCACAGAAGTTCTGGGACCACAGCATCTCCACGAAGGAAGAATAATGTCACACTCTTGATCCTGAGCACGGACAGTGAGACAGCATGTCCATGGTGTGCTGAAATTCATCCTCTAATAATTCAGGCTATTCACACACTGGTATATTTAACAGGAGTATGATATAATATTTCCATGTGAGGGTGAAAGCTGGTGATTTGTTATTACAAATTAAATACTAGTGGCTTCTCGGATAAGATAATCTGCACAAGTGGATGGCAGCAGGTCAAGGAGAGGAAGAAGTAAAAGAAGAGGAAAATGAGGGAGTTGAAGTACAGAAAAAGAAAAAACAAGAAAAAACAGAAACATTTGAAATTTGCCAAGTGCAATAAACGCCGCAAAGACTTTTTGAAAAACTGGAAATGTTCTTTTTCAATATAGGTGGGACTGAAACATAGATGACTGAATTCCTGTTACAGATTTCTATTCCTTTCTCCTTATTGGTGAAAGATTTATTTGGGAGCAAAAGGATATTTCTATCTTGTTTCTTTGTTTTTCTGCACTTGCTATCACTGTGTGCATGGTTGGTTTCCACGATGCTGTCAGGCACCTGGGCTCTCATCCAGCAAATACTTAAGCACATGTGTAACATCCCAGCCAGTGTAAGGTTATCCATGTGGGTCAGGACTTTGGGTCAGGATCTCAATATTGCTGTGGCTCAGATGTGCCTTCCACACAGCAAGGAGGAGACGCAGAAGAACCAGACAATTAGAAAATGTTATTGTGAGACCACAGAGATCCTGGCAAGAGGGCTCAGGGGGTGATTCGCTACCTGCAGTATTATTTTGATCTTGGGGAACCTTGGTAAATCAGTTATTCTCCAGAAAGTGCTGCTTTGGGGCATTTTGAAGCAATCAGCAAATTCAGTCCAAATGAGCCAGATTAGGTTAAACCATAAAAATAACAGAGTTTGAGAGCAGAGGGGTGAGCTGTGCTTCGCAGCTGAGCAGCCACCCAGGATGAGTGAGGGTGACTGCTAATGTGGCAAATGACGGTGACCCCTCCTGCCTATCTGCTCTTCGCTGAAGCCCCACTGCCGATTAAGACCTTTGTTTTCAAATATCCTTGGCTTGTTTTAAAAATGCCCAAAATGCTTACTTTGATCCAAATGGATTTTTTTTCCCTGCATGTTGCCAAGTAATCAATTCTTGTTTGATCCAGATGACTTCTCTGTTTTCTTTCAGTTTGGCCCCTGTATAAGTGCACACAACTCAAATGCATCTGTCGATGGAAACCGTCCACATTCTGCAGCAAACAAAGTCTTCTGGCTGGTCCCTTAGGAGGTACTGATCGCGATTACTAGATGATGGGATTTTTTTCCAGCTGAGAATATTTTCAGTTTTCATCTGCTCGCTTAAGATTTCTGAGCTTGTCTCCTGGTGCTTGTGTGCCAGCAAGGCAGGACCCCTCCAAGGGTGATTCCCATCCAGCCCACTTGCTACTGCCCAGAGGCCAAACATTTGACATGGTGGCCAATATCAACACTTCTCAGTCTCCTGCCTGTGGTTTGGGAGACGGCAGAGACTCAAGGTCCTTCCCAACAGGCAGGAAGGGATAAGGCAGCGCTGTTGGGTGAGATGTTCAGTGCCACAGGTACCAACAGTGCTATAGCACTGAATTTCTGGGACAGGAAATGGGCACTGGCTCCTTTTAGCTGCTGAAGTAGATGTAGTCCTGGAAGATGTGTAAGGTGGCAGAAAGTGCCTATCATGAAACCTGTGTTTCAGGATGCTTTTTCAATCTAACTAACAAGTAGTCCAGAGTGAGGGCAAAGAACCAGACCTGCGTTGCAAGGGAAATCCGGGAGAATGGACAGGGAGAGGAGAGGACATGAGCACATCGATGAAGGAAGGAGATGCAGCAGCCTCAAAAAGTGATCAGCTCCTGTGGGGATGCAGGGGCAAGTAAAAGTTTTAAAAGACCATGTTAGAAGTTATTGCATATATCTCAGGAGATCTCCCTCTGTCCTGAGGAATCTACTTAATACTGCCTAAAGGTAGATGGTAGCATTATTTATGTTCAAATGCTAGAAAAATTGTTGCAGACCAAGAGATCCATTCTACAAAATACATCATAAAAAGGCAGCTTGTGGTGCAAGAGCTCTCCAATATCCCACAGCAACACCCCTCAGTGGTGTTTGTCTAGTAATGGGTCCCAGCTGCCAATGTTCACAGTCTCCCAGTACTCTGTTCTGTTGGCTCTTCTCACTGCTAGGAAGGATGCTGGGGGAATCTCCAAAGCCACTGCTGCTTTATAGGAACCCAAAATGGACTTGCTCACCCTCCTTGCAAGCAGGAACTAGTGGCACTAAAGAGCCATGACAGATATATGGAAAGCGTAGGATTTTCTTACAGTGCCGCATTCCTGGGAAACCATCTTCCACCTGATTTGACTCGAACAATAATCCTTTCACTGGACCACCATCAGTGAATGGGGTGGGCTGAACCACTTTCCTCGCTTGTTTTTGTTTCAAACCCCCCTGTGCTGGTAGTGCCATGTCAACTGTATCAAAACTAAAATGTCTTTCCTGTGGGTTTTTTTTCCACCCTATTTTTCTACAAGAGCAAAAGTCAACATGAAAATGTTTTGCTGAGCCCTGTTTCTGTCTCTTTTTTATCTATATTACTGATGCCAATGGAAACATTAGCCATTCTTTCAAATAGCAAGGCTAGCAAAACACTTGTGGTTTGTTTATAGATATATATATATTACATTAAAATGAAGCCTACTTACTTGTTTTTCTTTCTTTTATTTTTAAAAACAGTAAAAAGTCATGGATTTTTGAGTGAATTTTTCAGGATGAAGCACTTTTCTAAGTGTTGTTTTGGTAAGAGGAAAGCCAAGAGTAGATTCTCAGCTGCTTACATGGATGTGGCTCCTATCTGAGAGTGGGGACTGCCACCAGGGAAGATCTAGTCTATTGTAGATCCAAAAATCAACCCATATAGGGTTTCTTCTCCTTGCATGTCTGCCATTTCATGGGCAAACAAATGTTGTCTATTGTTAGCTCTGCAGAGCCTAAAGAAGTATGGGAGGAAAAGGTGGATTGTCCCCCACCTTGTAGTACTGTATCTGTGTCTAAGTTATTATATAGGTCCTGATACGTGTATGTTACAGGTGGATTCAGGTATTAGAGATGTCCATGTGTACATTATGATATATATTTATATAACACTTATTACTGCAGTCAGTGGGTCACCGGCAGACTGTCCATCATGCTAAGGGCAAGGGAGCCAACTGACATCCCCTGGCAGTGCCCACCATGGGCCTCAGCTGTGGAGGAGCGGGAGGGAGGAAGAAGGTCCCAAAGGCAGGACAGAGACCTTTCCCTGCAAGGCATCATGTCCTCTTAGCAGGAAGAACAGTATGACTCTTTGTACCATGGTCCCAGGTATATGCAGCACATTTGTTTCTCAGCAGGCTTCAGCCTTTAAATATCTTTTAAGTATTTTTCCAGTCAGTGCCTGTGTCTCATTGCTTTGCGCTCACTTGCTTGATTGCCACTACAGAAGAGACTGATTTGGGAATAGTGGGTTTTATTATGGCAAAGTTAAGCTGTATCAGGGACTGTAGGCTTTTCTGCCGTTTTTTAGCAGGATTCTTTGGCCTTTTGCTTCCTTTTCTGTGCACATCTATGTGGTGTAAAGGTCTCCCTTGCCCGTACCTTTGTGGGTTACAGCAAGTGCAAGGCTAAAGTAGGGATTTCAGTTGGGAATTCAGAAGATTTTCCTGTGGAGGAGTCATCCCCAGCCACCATTGGCATGGGAGGCACAGCGGGAACTCTGCCGAGCCCTGGGAACTGGGAACAGCACACTATAGGCTGCCACTATCACATGCTTTTCAGAGCATTGGCCCTTTTTTTTTTTCACTTAGCATCTCCCAACTGGCTGAAAATTATAACCTTCACAACATATAATTAGTATGACCTTAGAAGCACCATGCATGGCCAAAAATCTCCTCTAGGCTCTTGCTCTGAAGTAGAAATACCCTGTAGAAGAGAGTGAAAGGGTTACTTTTACATCAGAGGGCAGAGGTGCTCTGCACAGCCATGTGTCAGAGGTGTGAAGGACTGGGCTGCATGGGAGTAGAATGGGCAGGGGTCCCCAGGCAGCTGCTGCTGCTGCAGGGAGTTGCAGGGGGACCCTGCTAGCTTCCACCGGCCCTTTAGGGCATCGGCAAAATGCTATCAAAATGTCTTGGGACCTTTCAAATGCATGTATCGTATTGTCTGCTTTTGTGAAAGGGTCTTTAAAAGGATCAAAACCATTAAAATCTCCCCCAGGTGCTCACATTTTTGACAGATTAATGGAAAGTAATGCACTACTCAGCGCTGAAGGATATCTTTTCAAAATGCAATCCCAAACTTTCTGTTGAATTGTACAAACACTGCCATTGAGTGAAAAAGTACATCTGTATGTTATGGTACAATTTTATTGGTGGGTGTTGACATAAAGTTTCAGCTTTCTATACTGGACAAATATGTGTGATTATACGTAAGACATGTAGTAATCAGTGGGGTTTAAAAAATTCATTGCATTATTCTTGTTCTGTTAAGCTGCCACAGGTTTCCCAGCTAATTGTGAATATTTTCTTTTTAAGACATGAACTTTATACAGTGGGGGCTGTCTTATTCTATTGTAATAACTCTTTGGACCCTCTTCACTTCTTTGCACCAAGGCCCGAGGGAGCAACTCGCGATCCCAGAGGGCTTTGCCCCCTAATACAAAATACCTCTGGAAGCCCCAGTGCAGTGATGGTGCTTGCCATGGTTTCAGCCAAATTTACCAAAACCTGATTGACAGATGTCCCTCCCTCCCCACTTTGGGAAAAAGAGAGGAGAGGAAGAAATTAAAGAGATTTAAGAGTTTAGAAAAAAAACCTTTTTTACCATTTTCCCTCAAACAAGGACAGTGCTGGAAGGGTAGTTTATAAGCTCTTCTGGAGGGAGACACGTCTCACTAAATGCTGCATAAACCAGCGCTGGATGTTGTCAACATTGAGCTAAAGATGTCAAGTGCCTGCTGCTCTCAGAAGAGAGACTTGGGAGAGGGCTGCAGAGGAGGGCGATGGGGCTCGCCAGTTCCCCAACTGCCTACCGGTCCCATGTCCCCGCCATCCTCCCTCTGCCTCGTGTACAGGGAAGCCCTCTCCAGCAGCCCTTTATGACCCATCCCAGGCTGTTTATTCATTTTTAAGATTTTCTCTTTCACCTGTTGCAAAGAGGCAAAAGCCAGCTTCAGCTGAGGATGCTCCAGTATTTGCATTTGCAGATCCCATGCAGCTTTACATCCCCTTCCACTTTCACCACAGCCATCTATTACGGTTGGTTGCCAGTATTTCCCACCCTGGGCACCAGTCAGTAACCTGTTGCTGACTCAGGTGAGCACAGGAGGATTTTCTTGTTGCTGACACTTTGCCTTTCCTCCCTGCTTCTTACTCCNAAATTTATTATTAAAATTTATTTAAATTTATTATTAAAAATAAAACAAACCTGGAAGTTTGGGGGAAGGAGTGAATTTTATCTAGAGTTACAAGGACATCTGAGACACCAGTGTCGTGTCTCTGGCTGCAGGATAAGGCTGCAGAGGTGAGTTGGAGCCAGGTGGAGGCAGGCACTACCCTGTCCCCCTTCCCAGGATGTTTTGCCATGAGCAGAGGGAGAAGCATCATGGGGCAGGCGAGCAGGAAGCGCTGCTGACCAAGGCTCAGGGACCTGTGGCCAAGCTGGCCAGGGACCTCTGGGTGCCAGCCCACAGCTCCACAAGGCTGCCACCCTACATCACTTCAGCAAGGACTGCTGTTGCCTCCCCTCAGGTCAGGGCAGAGATGCTGATGACCAAACATGCATGTCTGTGGCTATGAATAAAACATCAGCTGTGTGCCGTTTTGAAAGACCCTAATTTTAGCCAGCTGGTGCAGCACCCCGCTGCGCATCATTGAGGTCTCCCAGTGCATACAGAGTGCAGTGCCTTTGCCCCTTTGCTTGGGCAAACCAAAGTGTATAAAGGGTTTTTTTTCTGGCGAAGGCTGGGGATGCAGCAGGGAGGCGCGTTTTCTTACGGGGACAGGGTTAAGAGAGGGTCAACGATGGGACCAGCCCTCCCAGCGCATCCAGCCCCAGCAAACCCTCGGTGTTTGGGTTGTCCGGGCGCCCGCGACGGTTCCAATGTGCAAGCAGTATGACAGATGACCTATTGAAATAATTTCGGAGCAGTGCTGGGGTTGCCAGGACAACCAGTGCTCCCTGGGCTTGCGCTGGGCCATGTGACAGCCGCCTTGACGTCAGCTGGAGGCAGAGCCTGCGGTTTCGGCCGCGCAGCCAAAGCCTTGTGAGAACCTAGTGGATGCTGGATTTATCCCCGCCGCCGCCGCCGCTGCTGTTTCTCAGGGGCTGCCAGAGCATGGACTATTAAAAACTTGCATTTCTGCAGTGTGAGGTAACCATTTGCTTTATGTTCTTGTCAGGTATTATTTTTTTTTTTCCTTAAAAAAAAAAAAAGATAGCAGCTTATCGCGACTGATATTTTTTTCTCTTGTTTGTTTTGGCTGGAAGTTTGCCTTGATGAACAAACCCGGCACTATCAGATAAATGCAAAGCAGCTTCCAGTTACTAATTCTGTGAGCAGACTGCAAAGCGGAGTTAAATTTAGATTAATGATCCATGAAAGGAGAATAAAATGATATTGTTCTCACTTGACACTTTAGGAATATAAACAAACAAAAGTAATCCTAGGCTAATGCATTCGGGAGTTGAAAGAAATTATGTTTAGGTATTGCGTCGATTTAGGCATCTCCACAGCTTTATACCTCTCTGGAATTTGTAGGTTTGTTTAATGCTGCCCAGTTCAGGCAGGTTTGTGCCCAAAGTGTTCAGTGAGGGAGCAGCCAGCAGCTGATGGGGCTAGGAACAGCTTGAAATCCAACTCCCGAAGTTCGAGTCTTGAAATCATCTTTGTTCACAGAGTCCCCGCGCCCCGTGCGCTCCCCGGGATCTCTGCCCCTCTCCTGGGGCACGCTGCACTCTTGACATATAGTGTTTGCAGAGGGAAGGATCAAGAGCTTCCTGAAAAATTATCTTAAATATGCCAAGAGAGCAGCATCACTGTAACGCAAGCTTTTACTCTGTTTCTCACGCGTACACGTACAGCTTGGGTTTTGCTTTTTTTTCTTTCTTTCTGTTGTGGGTTGAGAGCAGTTAGAATAGCTAAAAAAAGAACTGCAGAATGAACAGCACCACGGTAATCGGAAAATGAAATGTTGTTTGGGTCTTTTTGTAAAAAGAAGAGGGAGTTTGAGTCTGTTTCTGTATTGGACTTAACCGAGGGGGCTGTTACGAGGAAGGAGATCCCAGGGCTGCTGAAGTTGAGTGCCACAGCCTGAGTTTGCTTGTGTGGGAACATATAGATTCATTTGAAGAACAGATTACAGCTGAAGCATCATGTGCGTTATTTCCTGGAAAAATATGCTTGATAGTTCTTATCTTCTCTAATTATGTACTACTGTTCCCTTCCTCCCAAAGTTCAAAGGGTTTGTTGGTACTGGTAATGATTTTCTAAAGCACTCTGAAATAATCATGGAGCTACAAAACAATTTAAAACACAGAGCAATTAAAGATTTTAAAAAGGTCATAAAAATAATTCTGATATTATTAAACAAAGCAGAAGTGATTGTTTCAGAAAGGAGCCAAGGCGGAGACTTCTGTAAGGAAAGTTATGGCTTAATGCTCTGGATTTCACTGCATTCAGCATTCATAACAGAGCAACAAGGATAAATGCATCAGAAATCCCTAAACAATTTCACTTGGTGTTATCTCATCTGTTCTTCCCAATTCTTGTGCTTAAAATATCGGTGTTTGTGGTGTGTGTGAAAGATTTTAAATTTTCTTTATTAAATTCTTCACCTGATGCCGCTGCATCAGTGCATGAGGAATCTAAAGTGCCTCTTCGTAGGTGAGTTTAACCAAGGGTTAGAGGAGCCTTGCAGCTTTGCCAAGAAGGTGTAAGCACCCTGCGCTCAGCCTTCCTGCAGGGAGCAAGACTCTCAGCATCCTCTCCTGGGTGAGCTGACTGGGCTAAGCTGGGAACAGCGGTTCCCCAGCCAGCATGGGGACCTGTGTTTTGGCTGACAGCTGTCCATCATCCCCCACCTGCATGTGAGTCCCCCCCAAGTTGAGGTGGTAGGGTGGGAGGGGAAGGGGAGGTGGACGATGCGACCCACCACCCTCCGAGTTCTGCTTGTTTGCCAGCTTACATCGATGGTACAAGTCCAGTGAGGGACTGGGGTATGGAGTAAAGGAACAGATTTGAGCAGAGCAGCACCTGCTATTCAGGAAAAGTCATTCACCTTCACATCTGGAGGGTTTGGCTGCACATATAGCTGTGGTTGCCTGCCAGGTTTGACTTGAATCATCAGTGTGACACTGATGCTTGGTGAGGACTGGGGCTTCACCTCATTCATTTACGTTTGAATACAGCATCCTGTAGCGTTTGATGCCTTGAAAACACCTGTAAGGTGAAAAATGATTGATGTAGCCCTTGCTCAAGAGCGATTCGTTTGAAATACATTAAAAACAGTTTCCTCACCTCCAGCTGGAATGAGTATATCTTGCTCTATCAATACTGAGCAAGTCTTCAAAAGGCACTAACTTGATTTGAGAAAGGAGGATAATAAACTGCTTCACATTTTACCAGAAGGGTAGATGCCATATTGTGGCAAATAGTCTAAGAGGCAGCAGCATTACGAGTGCTGCGTATGTTGCACAGGGATGTGTCCTGCTTGGCAGAGTGACCGGCTCTGGCCCCTTTCGTTGAGTCTTGGAGGGCTTTGGGCAGACCATCGGCCCAGGTGCCTTTGAGCCCTAGAGGTGGCGATGGCCGAGATGTGGTCAGACAGGCAGCTCACAGGCAGTGCAAGAATCTGCAACCGGAGGAAGAGATGCAAGTCCCTTCTCAGGGGAAGGGCAGGGGATGGTGTGTCAGAGTCATCCAGGGGCTGTGTTCCTGTGCTTGGTGATTTCATCCTCTCCTTTTTGCTGATCAACTGTGTACCAAAACCTTTTAACAAACACTTGGATTTTATCTCAGGAGCATGTGAAATTGCCAGGCAATGCAATGCTAAGCATCCTGCTGTCTCTGCCCTGCCATGGTTTCAACCACCATGAGAACAGAACAAACAGCCTGTAAGTTCCTTCCTACAACCAAGAGCCTGGGAAAGTGGCTGCAGCCCATTCATCTTCTGCCCAACACCTCAATTTACTCACTGCCAGCTTACATGGACAGAATCCTCTGACAGAAAGAGAAAAAAAATGAGATGTACACAGGCTTGGTGACACTACCTTCTTCTGGGGAGGTCAGCTTGACCCATAGATCTCCCAGCAGCCTTCCTATAATTTGTAGATGTACTCACAGGAGAAGGAGTCAATGTCTTCCTACAGTCTCCTTGTCTGCAGAGAAGTAGACAATTTCTTCAGTAATTCCTAAGGAACTGGAGCACGTTACCTTAGGAGAGACCTTGGCTAAAAACAAGACTGAGATCTCTTGGAGTCACTTTTCACACAACTGGATGCAGCTAGGGAAACTGAAAAACAGACGTGAGCTGTTGATGCCTCTAGCCTAGTAATAATAATGCACTCAAGCCTTTAGAGTGCTCTACCTTGATCTGCTTGAGTTGATGGGCAATGACAAGCTAAATTTAGGCTAGAAGCATAATAAAGACTAAAAAAAAACTTGCAGCGTACAACACTGACTTCTTCTTGCACTTTTTCAAGCAAAATGAGATTTCTGCTGTCTTTTTAAAGGTCCTAGCCATTACTCAAGGCAATACTTGGGGGGGAAATAAAATGCTGCATATGGGGGGGCGGAAATTGTCAGACAGTGGGAATTGTTGTAGCAGTATGGAGTTACAGGCTCTTAAATTACCTATTGCAGAAGTTGGTTTCCACCCTGCTAAAAATCATTATGTTGTGCTAATGCAATGTCCTGCATCAACATTAGCGACAATTCATTTAAATGACAACTGAGCTGCAGTGGAGATTTGGCATTTTAATCAAGAGTTGCTTTTCCAATTAAACCTAGATGCCACGTGTATGGCACTCTGACTGCAGCACAAAAGTTGACCTGATTGTTGGTTCCAAACTAAAGTAATAACAATCCTAATTCTGAAATGGTTTTGGTGGTCATATTTTAGAAATAATCTTCCATGGAGAGCCAAAATCTATGCAGACAGCTATAGTCAGATAACAGTTAAAAAATAGACTATGTTTTGGCTGTACTTTTGCTGCTGTTAAATAGCAGGGAGTATGAGTTGAGGTTTGAGAAACAGTAATTTTGTAATTATTTTACATGGATTGAATTATTCTGTCATCAAATTTGCATTTCAGACAGCATTACAGTATGAAAATATAATTAGAAACTGTAATTCAGGAATTGCTGAATGTGGTATTTCCCAGAGGGAGCACTGCGAAGAAGCTGCCCTCACTATAACTTTAGCAAATGCTGAAATCCTATAGGTGGAAAATGTGAAGGCTGAGTTGTAAAGTTCCTCTCCCTTCTGCGGTCTCAACATGCTGTCAGCTTTCTGCCGAACTTCATTTTTTTGTAAGATTAATTTCCACAGAAACATCTAATCATTAAGAGCTGAAGTGCTTGGATCCTGTTCTGCTGAATTTCAGTCTGGCTGTGCTGATGGTTGCTGAATTGCTTTCAGCCACAAAATGACACTGAGATAATGTAAGGATCTGATTTACACACAGAAAAGCCAAGAAGCTTGTTGTTTGGGCTGAAATGCTGGTTTTAATTTGCCCAGAATTCCCAGCAATGCCTCCTTTCATGGGAGAGAGCAGAGGATGGGTCTTGGTGTAGCTCTCTGTCTCTTTTTTTGTATTTCAAATTTTTTTGCTGTAGACTTTCACAGTGTTGTGCAAAATTTTAGCTGCATAAATCCCACAGATGTAAATCCTTGCAGATTTTTATTGTTCTTTATTATGCTCTTTGGCTTATCGTATACATATTAGCTGGAAAAGAGCACATCCTCTTTTTGTAGTTGGACTTGTGTTGACAAATCCCATCGAACTTTGTTTGAAATGGTCCTTTGGAGATGATCATTCATGGCCAATTTTTCCTACCACCTTTCTGGGGCATTGGACAAACCCATATGTGGAGCAAAGCCCACGATGCACAAAACAAAGCCAGCAGTGGGAGGAGACAGAAACTGAGTGTGGCATGTTTGATGCTTCCATGTCCTCCTACATCTCTCACAGTCCAGCTGAGAGAGAGAGACCCAGTGCTCCTCCAGAGGAAATGGCAGGAAAAGGAGAATTGTGGGCCTATGAACCCAGGGTTGCACGGATAAATGGCCTGGCCGGTGGCATGGTTTCTAGTGACTCAGGGACACTGTCACCCTCTGTGTGCTCTGAGGAACAAAACCCTTTTCCCATATCTGCCAAGGACGGCCTTCCTGCATCCACGTACACCCAGCCCTGACTGGGTGGGCACAGGGGAGGATGTCTGCTCCATCCCTCACATTTTGGGTGATACAGATCCTTCAACCTGGATCTGGTACTTGCAATGTGAGCAAAGGGCAGGAGCTGCAGGGTGTCGCTGCAGAAGACCTGAAGAGGAATTTTTGTCAGGGAGGGTGCAATAAACCAGGTTGGCTCTTTATGGAGAAGTGGCCTTGCCCGGGGACCCTTGTGCAAGTACTGGTTAGCAGGTGGGGCATGAGCTCCGGAGCAGCACAGCAGCATTTTTGCACATTTACTTACAAATTCCAGAGGGGCAGGAGACAGCGTTTCACCACCTTTGCCTGGGCATGGAAGCAGGTGTGCACTGGGGCTGAAAGGCTTTGAGATGGGTTTATACCTGCCACCTTGGTCACAAAGCCTCTTAAGGGTGTGCTGAATTTTACCACCAAGAGAATGGGACTCAGGAATGGGCCAGATGGGAGCTCAGGAGCAGAGGCAAGGCAGACCATGGGGCAAGTGGTGCCACGTGGGGATGGGAGAGCCCTGGGCAAGACTAAGTGACTAAGAAATAGAAGGACAAGACCAGAGACAGGTCTGCGACTTCTTGGCTGTTCTGGGGTCATCACTACATTTGCTCCAGAGGGATCTCTGGCAGCGTTGCCCAGTGTCACAGGTTATCTGTGGTATGGGCCAGCCAAACCTCATGTGAAACAGAGCTACTTGAGGAAGTCAGGAAAGCAAAATGCTGTCGTTCTGCCATTTTGCTGCCGTCTGATGTGACAGTGGCTAAAAGGGCTGCTGGCTCTGCTGGATGCTGTGTTCAAAACAGGGTTTGAGAAACACTGCACAGTCAACTCTCGCATGGTGCATGGTACATGCTACTGGAGAGCAAAGATTCTGACTTGAAAATCTTCATGCTTGATCTCATATTCTGGAAGAGATTAGGTTTTGAAGAGACACAAGATTATGTGTAGGGAGGTTTTATTAGATGAGCAGATCAGGTGGTTTAAAGTTAAAGCTGAAGAAGGTCAAAGTTACCTTCTTTCCTCGACAAATTCCCTCGCTCTGAGAGTGAGCAGATTTCCTGATTATGCCTCACATGGCCTTTCTGTGTTTTCTCCAGGACTGTAGAAACACAATGGATCTGGCTCATTTGAAGTGTCTCACTTCAGCTGAATAATACTCAAAGAGACTTCAGCCATTAAGCAATTCAGCCCCGAGAACCTTTAACTCTAAAGAAAATATTCTGTTCATGTTGTGTGCATGCTTCTAATGGCAAATCCAAGATGCCAGGGGGAAGCGAACACAAAGCTGTTGATTATTTCCACAACTGCTATATGTTTTCTATCACAACACTATTCTTTTGTGCAGAATGGCAGCATGATTGCAGAGTCCTCTTTAACTTTACCATTTTAGCAAGCCCGGGTCCAATTAGAGCAATTATATCTCAGCAGAAACACTGTCTGTTGTCCTCTGGACCTGTCCGTCAAGTGTCCTATTCATAGCTGTTTATCTTGCTTGAGGTTTTTCATATAAAGTCATTCTGATCCTACTAGAACAGTCTCATCTGAAGGGTAGCCTGCATTTTTATAGGCTTATTTCACAGGCTTATGAGGATGAGAAGAGTGCAAAATTACAGTTGGCCAAGGATAGATCTTTCAGTCTAACCACAGTCTCCTCTTGATTGAATATTATTGCTGATTTGACACAGTACGCAGATTTCACGTCACTCTTCACTTCCATTATTTTACTGCTAAAAATTGATAACATTATTAGAATTTTCAGTTCTCCCTTGCCATGTTGCAGAGTTTCCTTATTTAAAATCCCCAACACGAGTTGCAAGGCATGTAATGTTTGATGGCACGTGCTGTTATACCACTTACAGCTTTGAGGTCTGTGTGGGACTGTTCGGTCACAGAGTTCTTTAAGAGCCACCTTCTTGAAGAAGATAGTGGGCACTTCTGCACAAGGACCATCTACATTTTGCTTTACTTCTGCTGTCAGAGCCTGACGGAGAAACTGAGTGACTCCTGCCAAGGAAGTCTCATTTGTCTGCAAAGGTAGAAACTGAGAAGCAGAGCTCAGTGAAAGGCAGAAGTGCTGGGAAGGTAAAGGGCAATGGAAAGAGGAACTCCTCTATTTCTGAACAAAATATAGGTTTTTATTTCCTCATAGTTCTCTTGGAAGGGAAAATCTGGGAAGCAGAGTTTGGAGTTCTCTTCCTGAAACAAAAAGCACTTTTTTCTGAAAACTTTAGAAATGAGATTGCCTGTAAGAGAGCAGCCCCCACCTCTGCTGCTGGGTCTGTGGCATCCATGGGAGTCCCAGCCAACACGCAAGGCAGTGCATGCCAGGACAGTGTCACTTTAGGAACTGAAAATACAAGCTGAGACCTTAGTTGTTCTTCCTCCAGCATCATCATGGCAGCAGTTCCGCCACATTTATTCCTTATTTTGCCTCTCCCCTACTAGGTTTTAGCCCACGTGGGAAAGTGGTCAGTCCCTTTTGTTAGGAGTACCTGTGGAGCTGCCAGCTGCTGTGGCCCAGATGTCACCTGTGCCTTCATTTGGTACAGGATGCTCCAGGCAGGAGAACCATGCTGGTGCTGACCAGGGCTGCAAAGAGACCTTCAGACCTGGTCACACTAGCTGCAAGGGTTAAATGAGAGCTGATGAAACCGCAGTAGAACATGCTCCATGCCTGCTCTGTGGGGGTCTCAGTGAGCTTGTGAAGACAACTTTAGAATGTTTATGCAGATCTGCAGCTTTGGGAGACTCAGTTTCTTTTTGTGCAGCAGTGATGGCCTTTTCTCTGTGAACCACAGGCAGCAAGAGGCTGGGCAGGGTCAGAGCCCCCACTCACCATGTCCACATAGTGCTTGTTGTGCCCCAATTAGAAAAGTGCAATTTTTTCAGAGGTGACAAAAGGTGACAGAAGACCTAGTCGGGTGGTTTCTTGCCTGATTTTTGCTCTTTTCATTAAACACTGGGACCCTTGGAGAAAACCCCACCTCACTTAATTCAAAGTGTCTGATTGAAAATTGAAGTGTGTTTCAGTATTAATTCACCATGTGTTAGTTATCAGTTGACTGTGGTGTAGCTCCTGTCCTGGGACCCTGTAGTAAAACACCTCTTTCCTGCCCATGGCTCCCACCATGCCTGCAGATGGTACTCTGCACAGGGTGGTAAAGAGGCATCTGGGATAGAAGGAGTTAAAACAAGCTACGGTCACCCATTTGAGGCATTTTCAAAAATAGCAGCTTTTCTTTTGTTTGCTGAATTCCCCGCGCTTTTCCAGTGCTGTTCCCATTATTCATTTCTTTCCCAAAATAACATTTTTCAGCAGCGGAATGGCTGGAGCGGGAGCGGAGGGGATGTGCAGCCGAGCCGGACAGCTGCACACGCTCCTGTGTCTGCGCCGAGCAGGCTCCAAGCTGCCCTTGGATACTTGTGGCAACTACCAGGCAGGTGGCAATTCCCAGTATTTTGGGCAATTTTGCCTCCTTGGCGGTGAGCCTTGCATTTCCTTCCTGACAACTCTCAGTGCTGCTTCTCTGGGGCGCAAGTCTTGGGTTTGCACAGCTTGCAGCTGCCCTGGTAGAGAAACGTTTATTATTCTTCTTTCAAAGGGGAAGCCGGAACCCATCCAAATGGGTTCCAGCTACACGAGGGACATACTCAGTGTGGTGGGAAGAAGCCGTGGCAGGCAGTGTGCTCCTGCCATCCAATGTCTTTGTAGGCCAAGCTGACCAGAAGCATCCCTTGTTGGTGGATGCTGCTTTGAAGGAGTTGGAGAAGCCTTTGGGAAAATAAGCCCAAGGGAGCCTGGCCTCAGGACCAGTGATGCAGGCAGATCCCACTGAGCTGGGATGCAACCCCAGCCCTCAGAGTGCTTCAGGTGTCCCATGTTTGAAAGCTGACTCAGGAAAGCAGCTCCTCTGGAGGGGCTCCAGACAGGACCCACCAGGGCTGGCCGGGGACACCCTTCTCTCCTCCCTCATGGTTGGGCATGCAGCCAAAGACCAGGAGCTTCAGAAGCGGGTGCTGGCAGCCTTCCCTTGGGGATGGGGTGGTGGNACTGTGGAAAAGAAGCTCTGCGAGGAATTAAAAATTAAAGGCTCAAAGCAGCAGCTTGCTGCTGAACATCTCAGCAGTTCACCTTCACTGTGGCTGGCTGCTCAAGCACTGAGCGGGAGGAGAACAGCATGCCATCCTCACTGTCCTTGCTGGAGACCAGTGGCTGTCCTGTGACCCTGCCAGGGGGATGGAGAGGAGCTGCCCCTGCTTTGTGCAGGGGCTTTGGTATGCAGGACCCCCCCAACTCCGCTCCACTGGAGGCAGCAGCACCCACCTCTCTGTGGAAATCCCCAGTCATAGTGAAAGGTACCGTGCAAGGAGGTGGCCAGACCCAGATGAGTCACCTGCCACTTGGACAGATGCTGCTGCTAAATACAGGGTGCTGAGGAGCTGGACCTGCTGCACCAGAGCCATCACTCTCGCTTGGGGTCTGGAATAATCCCAGCCACAGGCTTGTTCAGTGGCGAGCAGAGGCTGAGCCCGCTGGGGCTGGCGTTTGGGGTGCAAGGGACAAGCCTATCAAGGTTGGTATTTGGGGGTATAAGGGCTGAGTCCCACTAAGGCTGGCATTCAGGAGTGCTACTGGCACATATGTGAAGAATGGTCTCCGTTGTGGTGGAGAGCAGGACCCACATGTATGCAGCATGGGAACAAGGCTCTGGGCTCTGTGGTGCTGTCAGCAGAAGGCTGCCAAAATCAGGGGTGCAGAACTACAGTGGAGATGCCCTGGCTCCTGCCTGCTTGTGTCACCAGAGAGCACCAGCGCCAGGCAGTCTGTCCCCCCGTGCCCTCCTACCGAGCCAGGGTTGCAACTGCCCATCCCACCATTCCCACCTCCCCTGGCCCTTTCTGGTGGGCGTTTTTCCTCTGTGCTCACCAGCAGCTCACTTGGCCCTCCTTGGGTGCTAGACTGGCTGCTCGGTCTGCAGGTTCCCTGAAGCCCCTTCAGAGCCCCAGCAAGCCCATCACAGAGCCCAGGGACACCTGCAGAGTCTGTCTCAGATGGTTGGGACTCTGGGTTTACTTCATAATCCCCTCAGTATGCCCTTCCCAGTAGATAAAAGCTTGCTTCCCCCAAGCCTTTACATTTCTTAGCATTAACTTTCAAGTAGGTGGCAAGTTGTGCAGATTCTTGTGATAATGGCTGTGTCTGTACTACAGCCGCTGGCTGTGTCCGTGCCGCATGAAACAGGGAGCATCCCCAGCACTGGAGCTCGGTGATGGAAACTGCTCTCTGTCCAGAGCGGTCCCTATCTCACTTTTCATCACAGCCAATTTATATCTTCCCATGGATGTAGCCTGTGCCACTGGGCCCATCCCATGGGGCAAATGGCACATGGTCACTATTCAGGAGGATGCAAAGTTTAGAGCATGGATGAGGGAGTTTCTGTGGCCAATTGGCCCCCTTGCTGGGGAAGGCACACAGTCACAGGTGATGTGGTAAATGTCATTATGCATAACTAAGTGAGAATTCTTGGAAAAAAAAACCTCAAAAACAGAAAAACAGTTTTTCTGAAGCCCAGACTGGGGTGAGCTCATGAGCTGCAAGCTCTCACCATGGCCACCAGCAGGAAACCAGCCCATTGAAGCATGAAAAAAGGCTGGCAGCTCCAGTCTGTTGAACAAAGCAGTGGGTTTTTAATGGGACTAGGGTGAAGGAAGTGAGGAACATGGCTAGAAGGAAGGATAAAGAAAAATCTTTAGTCTATAGAGAAACAAGTGTCTGCATAGAGGGACATTGTCTTGTACAGTGCTAACCTGGTTCTTTTCCAGGTTACAGAAGTTTCTTTTCCTCCTTGTGTGGGCTTGATGCTGATTTCATGTTTTTCCTTAGTACACACACTTCATACTGCCTGGCTCAGTACTAAACATTTTCTCATTTACAATCCATTTATTTTAAAGATGTGGAAACTGCAGAGGTAGATATCCAGTGCTACATCCCTTCTCCTCCTCTGTTTCTCCACAATGAGTAAATTGTTATCGAATTGACAGATTATTATAATACATATATTATTATTATTACATTATTAACCCTCTCAATGAGAACAACATGATCCACCTTTCTAATGCTGTATTGTGCCTAAAATCTGGTTTTTAATGAAGCAAGCACTACCACAGCCCCGTGGGCAGCACTGCCTCTGCCAGGCAGCACTGTCAGGTATTCCAGATTTCACTCTGCAAGAGGGAGGTGATGTCTGTCCATGTGCTCTTTTTTTGTGAAACTTCAGGCTTGAAAGAGGTAAAAAGCAAAGGAGATTTCTGAGTGTAGTTTTCTACTAGTGTTTCTGGTTTTGTGGAATTCAGCCTTTACATTTTTGGCCTTGGAGCATAATGTCAGTGGGAGTCAAGAGGGCCAGGGGAGCAGTTACCCATCTCCTTGCCTGCGGCTTTTCAAGCACATTCGATTGGTTTGATTACTTCCTGTGTTAGACTCAGAGTCTTTTCCACTTTCCCTCGATTTCCCAGTCAGATTCGCTGCCCATGCCTCTGTTCTGGGGCAGCGGTCTCCTGTTGTCCCTGGGGACATCACCAGCCACGTGGCCGGTGGGACAGGACTAAACCTGGACAGTGCTGCATGCTGGAAATGCACTTTGTTTATCAGACGCTGAGTGGAAGTAGGTTATGTCACTTGGTAGCAGGCAAAATCTGTCATGCTGGGACTCTTCAGGCTAGGATTTTTATTTAAACCACTCCACGCACTCACTTGAAACCCCAAGCAGATCATTTAATGTTAGTGGCCATCCCAGTTACATGAATGTGACCGCAACTACATGTCTTGGCAAGTCATAACATGGAAGCCACTGCAGCTTTACATCAATGACCTGCAGAGTGCCAGAATATTGGCTGTGCTTCTTTGAACTGTGGGGTTTGGTGAAGCAGGACCCCAGGTTTTAGTAAAGCAGGACATGGGCATGACTGCATGAAAGTGTCAAGTTTTCCCCTTTCACTTGCAAACAGAAGTTGCTGTGCAACTTTGCCCAAAATAATACAGGGGATTTGGGAAGACTAGCATTAAGGCATATTTTTCAGAGTCACTGAATATGTTTTAATCCTTATTCGACTTGAGCAATTGTCTCCCAGTGAACTGATGGAAGGATAGGTATAAAGGCCTGTCCTACACAGCCTGCTGTGCATTTATAGCTACACAACTGCTCTCAGTAGTGAAACAGAAGTATGTATTTCTAAAGGAAAGTTCAACAACAGGAAATTCAGGTTAGATATTAGGAAATATTTCTCTACTGAAAGGATTATCAGGTATTGGAATGAGCTGCCCAGGGAGGTGGTTGAGGCACCATCCCTGGAGGTATTCAAGAGAGAAGTTGACTTGGTGCTCAAGGATATGGCTTAGTGTTGGGTGGTGTGGTGTGTTGTTTATGGTTGTTGGTTTTTTTGGATTTATTTTTTTTTCCCCATTGGTTGGACTAGATGATCTTAAAAGGTCCCTTCCAACCTAGGTGATTCTGTGATTCTGTGAAATATTTCTTTCACAAAACTGAACACAAGTTTTCCTTCCAAGCATAATCAGATAAAAACAAAAGGTTTCTTAAATTTCTAGTTTAACAAGCAGCTGGCTCTAATGTACAATTCCTTGACTTAGTTAATTTTTAACCAAAATGTGCTCCTTTCCAAACGCAGTTGTTTCATCTGGTAATAAAAGTCTATTCAACCATTTGCGTGTCTCATTAGTGCTTGCATTTGTTATTCTGCATCATATTTTGCTTTTTACTTCAATTTTTCACTAAAGAATCAGTGTCGTCCAAATTGCCACTGCTCAACTGAACACAATTCCCTTTTCCTTACTACTTAAAGTTAGTTGTCTAGTTCTGCTCATGGGTAATTTTGATCAAGTTTTCACAGTCCACAATACAAACTAGACAGTGAAAGATTGTTCTCCCAACCGTTTCTGAAATCTCCCACCCCAGCAGTTGAAAAGACTGATGATGGCTGCCTCTCAGGTATCTGGCACAAAGAAGTGGCACCATTGTATGACATGTGATATTACTTCAGGTATTAGTCTTGAGAAGTGCTGGGTAATTGGATGGTTTGCCCTGTCTGTTTAAGCACATTATTCCTGAAACTGCTTCTCTAATCAATAAAAGACTCCATAAAGTTGTTTAAACATATTAAGAAAAATGTGATTTACTCCTGGAATCTTTATTGCATTTCATTATAAGCCACTGAATCTAATACACAAAGAAGATAATTTTAATTATAAGTGGACAAAAAGAAGATCCATCTTATGCTCCCACTAAGCAAATATCAGCAACATGCACCTTCTCCATCTAATGCACTTACATAAAATAATTAGGTTTGGTGTTTCTAATGGGAACAGTGGTTAACTGTATTACACAGCCTCCAAGAGGAATTGGTATCTGATGAGTTTGTTAGGTACTGTGGTATCTGTTCTCATCTATTTTTTCCTGCCCCAAGGAAACTCACAAGGTAGCCAAAATGTGGGCAGAGATTTCAGACGCTGGAGCGTTGATCTCCCTGTCTCATCTCAAACCAGTTTCACTGCTCTTGATGCTGCCCTCTGGAAGCCCATCAGATAGCAGAGGCCCGTTCCTCTCTGCTTGCAGACCTATGCATGGCTAGCTTTTGTTTTACAGAGTGAAGTGCACTGTCATTTACTATGGCTTTGTACTTTAATACTATTTCAAATCCTGGGCAGAAAATTTTCAGAGAAGGAAAAGAGAAAACTCAATCCAAGATGGTGTCCTAAAGTAACAGTTCCCTTCCACTTGTGTTCTTCCCTGTTAAGTGGAGAGTTAGCAGCTTTCACACAGCTTTCATACATAGCAACTTTTCATACAAAAATCTTGACTTTTCCATATAAGCATCTGTTAGCTAAACAGCAGAATCAAACAACTCCTCTACCCTGCAGCATCTAAAGGATCTGTGTTACTTGCTGCAAGAACAGCGCTCCTTAAAAATGTCAGTTTTATTTGAAATGTAAAGAAGACACATCGAAGGGTGAATATTATATTATTTTTTACATTAAGTACTTTCCAGCCATGAATATCTGAGGGTCATTTTTCTCTGTGGAGGAATGTGTGTGGTGAGGTTAGCGGGGAAATAAGGAGGCCCAGCAGCAGAGCAACGCGTAATCTAACACTGAGGATGCAGGATCGGGAGCACAGGGATGCGAGAATGCAAAGCCCAAACGATGGAGCAGAGCCTGTGCACCATGCCCAAGGGAACAGCCCTGTGCATGAAGATGAGCAGAGTGGTTCCTCCACATCTGCCATGGTGTGGCTTGAGGGGAGCGAGGGGCGAGGTACCTCCCCACCATCACAGCCAGGACAGTCCTGGGCATGCCCTGGAGCAGAAGGCTGGCCGTCAGTAGTATAAGTGCCAACAGACCCTGTGCTCTGGTAGGATTGGGCAGTGCCCAATGACAGCTTGTCCTGTGCTACTGTGATCCAAGAACCTTGAAAACTGACCCCAGGAGCACAGGACCAGCTTATGTGAAAAGCTATCCAGATGTTTTAGAAAATCCTTTCCTCCCTTTTCCTGTGCATCAGGTCAATCAACACTGAAATGCAGCTCTGACCCAGTAATCTTTGTAGAGTGGCCAGAGGTCTTCAGATGAAAAAGCTATGTGGTATCAATAAGTTATTGTGTTCCCTATAGGAAACAGAGAGATCACATTATGGAAGAAAAGCTTTGGAGAAAGCATGAATCAATACTGCTCCGTCAATACTGAATAGAAACCAGGCATATGGTTCACTTTCAAAGAAAATGCAAAACTTAATATTTCACAGATTTGGACAACTGATTCTGTTAATCCTCTTGACTCCAAGGTTAAACTCAACCGGATGGAATTTTATTGAGGTTACTTGTAAATCTTAATTTCAATTACATTTTTTTGAATAATCATATCACAGATATGACTGACAGAGATGGCTGGCTCACCTGACCTGTCTGCTGTGTCCTGACACTTGCTTGTCTGCTTGTATAACTCTCTGCTCACATTCCTGCAGCTCTGCATTGCTGGTACGTGTAGGAGATTACATACTGCAGAGGAAGACAGAGACATCATCATTTAATGTTGCTGCCTTTGGCTCTCCTCTTGGTGATGCGTTGTGCCAGAAAGACTCTGCCCACTGTAAGAAGTGAATTAATTTTTTAGGATGCTGTTTCTCTTCCAGAGGAAGGCAGGACAGGAGAGAACCTCCTTACTCATCCAGTCCACTGCAGGTATCTGCATCATATAGGCCTTATTTGTGGACTTTTCAATCTCCATTTTCACATGAGCTACACAACTTGTCTTGTGATCTTTGGAGAAGGCTGTTCCACAGACTTCACTACTCCAGTGGTTAGAGATTTGCTTCTCATTCCCAGCCAAAACTTACTCATGGCTAGTTTATAACCATTTGTTCTTGTGCCAGCATTGTCCTTCTGTTTAAATAGATTTTCTCCTTCTCTAGTGTTTACCCCCTCTGATGTATTTATAGACTACGACCATATCCCCTCTTGGCCTTTCTTTAGTTAGGCTAAACAGCTGAGTGCCTCTGGTCTCCTCTGAGAGCACAGGCTTTCCATTCCCTTATTTGGCTTAACAGCCCTGCTCTGCAGCCACTGTGGGCTAAAATCCCTTTTCCTGAGCATGCTTTTCTAGCCATGTATTACACCCATCCAGGTGAGCCCTTGTATCTCCAAACCCTTGTACAACCTCTTGTGTTTTCACTATTGGCATTGGTTCTTCCCCCTTCCCAGACTCACCAGATCACCCTCAGCAGGTTCCTTTGGAAATATCATTTGTTGCCTGCAGGTCACATTGTATTGGTCTTTTTCAGTTATTTTATGGCTATATTATGTCAGCTTTTCCTCCAGCTCCATCATTTCTAGTTAAAAGCTTTCTATTCTTCTTCATATTCAATTCTTCCTACTGGTACCTCAGAAACTGCTTTTTGCAATAACAAGTTTCATCCCACTACACCATTCCAGTGGTAAAATCATCCCATTCTTCTTGTGTGGTAGCCTGGCTGTCCAGCTGACAGTGCCTCCCACCTTGGTACCATCAGCGATTGCACTGCTTTGAGATTATGCATCATGGTTAGCAATGAAAATCTTAGGCAAGATCCATCAAAGAGTCATCTTTGAGGAACCTTATTGTAACCATCTTCCACCTGAGATTTCCCTTTCAATTTCAGCCCATGATCCTTCAAGAAGAAACATCTGTATGACCCCGTCCAGCACATCCCCACCCCAGGAATTATTTACTTTGATTTTACCTAAGTGGCTTTGAATTAACCTTTCTATATACACCTATATATCTAATAGAAACAAAACTTATGTGCTAGTTTGAAAACCAGCGCAGGCAGACTTTCTATGGGGTTCCCATATAAGGTCCGTTCTGCCAAGAAACCTCAGTTCTAACCTCTAACATTTCTACAACTTCAGTCTGAGATCTCTCTTCAGCAGGACTTGCCAATTGTGGTGTTCAAGTCTGGGTGTTAGCAGACATGTTTTGCTATGCTTCAGTCTCCCAGAGGGTTATGAAGCCAAATTCATGATTCAAATGACTAAAGTCATTATTCAGGCTTAGTACACTTTTTAATGGGAATTTGGAATGGGGTGAAAATTCTTTTCTGCTCTGGCCTGTGTTGCTTAAATCTTGGCCTGCAGAGGAAAAGCAAAAACAATATTTGTACCCTTTACATTCAAAATGGGTGAGACTATAAATATCTTCTAGTCCTAAAACATCATTCCTGCTAGTTCTTCAATTAAGACTGCAAGACTTGTACCGTGCCATCTTCCTGTGATTCCTCACAAAGATCTGAAGATCTGACTCCCTTCTTTTCTTCTTTGTGCCAAAGGGTTTAGAGAATTTTGGAGGAGTTGGTGATGATATCCCACAAACCAGAGAACAGAACTACTTCTCTTTTAGGCTGAAATAAAGCAAGAGAGGAGAAATTACGGAATATTTGGCTGCCCTTTTGATGACAGGAAAAGTAGTCCTTGCCTTCCTTCCCTTGAACAGTACCATTTTTAGATACTTCTAGTTGTTATCAGCTAGTTCTTCTGAATATGTTGTGTAAATGGGAGCTGAGTGATTCTCCCTTTAAAAAGAAGAGGAAAAAGCCTTCAGAAATATCAAATCAGTCTAGTTAACCCTGTTCACTGCATTATAATCTACCTTTTTTTTTTTTAATTAATGTTGGAGCATTCTCTAATTGGAAGAATCAACTTTTACCTTTACAGATTGAGGGATGGCTGACAAGCCCTCACCTTGTGCCTACACCTAAGATGCTGTAAAGCCAAGGACCAGATATTCCTGTGACACTTCAGATGATCTTACTCACTTGATAGACAGTTATCCAGTCTGCAGTTCTAAGAATAATTGATTTGAGGATTTGTCTGCTGAGCAATAGGGCAGAAAAGGCTTTAATTTGGTATGAGGTTGTGCTTTCAAGCTCTTTTTTCTAAAATGAAGTAGCTCTACAACAACAGCAAATGATATAATCCAGTTTGATATTGGATGTTGGGCAGAGACTGTGTTCTCCTCAGGCAGTTTTGTGAAACTACCCTCCAATATTTCTGTTTCTGCCTGAAAACAGCCCATAAATTTGGAGCTTCCTCAGTCACTCTCCAGACTCCAGAAGTGATATTGACTAGATTTTCATAGTTTGTACGGAGACAGATAAATTTAGGTGTCTGAATCCATAGTCAGATGTCCCCTGCTTTCTGTAGGTAAGTAATGTGGAGAGTTTGAGTGAGTGGCAGTCAAAGGATATATCTTTATCAAGATTGTTTCTAGATTCAAGGCATTTAGTGTACCTGCACACATGTTCTGACCCAGTCCAGCCCCCTTGCTCTCTGTTCAGGCAGTACTGGGAGCACTGGCTGTGAATTTTCAGTGCAGGATCCCTTCCACCAAGGGATCTTAACCCAGCAGACCTGAACCCAGCAGAGGGTCCCCAGCCTGTACAGAGCTCGTGATATCGTTCAGAGTCATTCCTGAGAGCTGCAGACTACAGGACATTGCACCTCAAGTGCAGTGTCACAGCAGGCAGCCCATTGCCTGGCGCTAGGTTTCTCCTCCCCTCCCCTCTCCTCCCCTCTCCTCTCCTCTGCTCTCCTCTCCTCCTGGAGCAACATCTGTTGCTCCAAAAACTTGGATGTAGGAAGCATCCTGACCAAAAGCATAGGGAAAGGATTATACGAGCCTGCTACTGCTTAGCATCTCAAAGGGAAGACCAAATTCCCTGTATCTGGCAACTGAGAAGCGGGCAGTCATTTTATTGACAGAATTAGTTCATATTCCAGTCCATCATGTGTTCAGATAATGCACTCTGAGATTACGCTACCGTAGCAATGAATTTGCTAACCTAATTTTAAAAGATAAAAGCTCCAGTGAAGTGAGGGTTCATGGCACACTCCACTCCATTCAATTTCCAACGCTTCAGAGGAGCAGGCAAGAAAGCCCTCCCTCAGGTAGCAGCTCCATGCCTCTGACCTCCTCCTCTGAAAGCAAATCTTCTGGAGAAGGAAATAGAGCAGCACTAAAACTCCCCTCCCTCTGGATACCAGCATCTGTTGTCACTCTTCATAGCTCTTCTAAGAGGTCATACAGAGCAGGACTTGGCAAAGCCCTTTGAACAAAATAAGGAGGAGTGCTGTCCTGCATCAGGAGAAGACTAGAAGACTTTATTTCCCTTGCTCCCTCCCTCCCCACTTCTGCAGTAGTTCCTGGCTGCCCTCCTCTCTCCATAAATTTTGGACAGGTGGCATGCTGCCAGCCCACCCCTGGACCTCTTACTGGTCTGTAAACAGGGGTAGCTTCTGACTACTGATGGCACAGGAGATGCTGATTCCCACGGGCTGTTGCATCCCAGCAGCAAGAAGTGGCACCAGAAGGAGGAGGGAGAGAGCAGCCTGTGACATGGCGATGCTGGGCAGACATCTTGGGGCTTTGTATGTGTTTTGGAATAAGGGATGGCTGAATGTGCTGGGCATTGTACAAGATCGGATGGTGTCTGGGGATTGCTCAATACCCACAGGCCTCTGGTGGCAGCAATTTAGGGATAAATAAATAAAGATAAATATAAATAAAGATAAATATAGATAAATAAAGGAATCCCCAAGACCTGGGTGTTTCAAGCTGGATGGCAGCTCGGACATCAGCAGAGGAGATGATCTTGTTCATCTCTGCAGCCTCAGAGGCAGGAATGGCTCTACCATGGCATGGCCAAGACCTAGGGAAAGAGGTGGCTGTATATGCACGGGGCAGCTGTACAAAGAGGCAGTCAGGTGTTCTGTGCCCCCTGCCCCCCAAGGCATCACAAGTCTTAACACATCATTGAGTTTCATGACTGAGCTGCTTTGCATTGCTAGTGCGACCAGGGTTTCCTATGCAGCTTAACTGAATTAAGTTTTTCATCTGGCCAGGCTGCAAGGATGGCATTGTTAGAAACCACAGGCACGGAGCCCATGTAATGTTGGTGGCAGTAGCTCTGTTTCTCTTGGACACACTAGTGAAGTTTGCAAGCTACACCAAACTTTTCCAAGAATTTGCTCATCTTTGTATTTGAAAAGGCAGTACTTAAATTGCGGGCTCTAGCAATAAAGTGCTCAGTATGTGATAGCTTAACATAATTTTAAATAATTGATCAGGA
Source organism: Pedionomus torquatus (assembly GCA_013398155.1). Lineage (NCBI taxonomy): Eukaryota > Metazoa > Chordata > Aves > Charadriiformes > Pedionomidae > Pedionomus > Pedionomus torquatus. Next base: position 208,033 of record VZRU01016174.1, on the reverse strand, counting down.
CAAAACCAAATCCTTGTATTGGTTATGTTGTCTTTCTTTATGAAGGCCCAAATGTAGGATGTTCCAGTATGCTGAAAGTACCTGCAGTAAGGTGATAGTGGCATCTTGTTAGCTTGGACAGATACACATATGGGAAAAAAACACACATTGCTTCTACATTACTAAAATCCAAATAAATTTGTGCATTTGTGCTGTTTGTGTGTTTACAGTGCACTGCAGTTCAAAGGGAAATCACACAAAAAGTGTGTCTCAGGCACTTCTACCCTGTCCATTATCGTTGCCTGTTCAGAAAGCTGCTGTAATCTATTTACCTGCACCAGCTTCACAACTGGCCTCCAGCCAGCAGCTGGCGTTCACCCCAGCACTAGATGTGAACCTCAGACATGGCTTTCAGGAAGCCTTCAAAAATACCATTCAGTGGTTTCAGTAGGGTTCACCAGGACCGGCTCCCCAGGGCTTCCTTTGTCTGCTTGTTTTCAGATCTTCAAGGCATTTCACCATGTGCACATTTCTAAGAGGACTGTTCGCAATTTTGTTATGAACAAAAATTGATACTACACAGTTGGGTGGAAAAATGCTTTTTGTCCAGGCTCCTTGGCCAATATACACACTGCTTGCAAGCTCCTCTTTGAACAAGGTGGTTTTTTTGAATGTCACACCGTGTGTAAAACACTGCAGAGAGAAGCCCATCCCTTCACTGTTAGCCCTTGGTGCAAGTGGTTTCAGTCATTCTGCACAGCTCCTGGAGCTGGTTATCAGCTCTGTGTGCAGCATATCCCTATCATCCACCAACACCTCTGTCTCAGCTTGCCCTGCCCCTCTCTGCTGTGATTTTTGTTTTGCTTGGACATCCTTTGGGTGATGACCACCTTCTCCACTTGGATGTGCTTGAGGAGCTGCAGTGCCTGGTGGGATGCAAGGTGGAGTGGACTATCCAAGCCACAGTCCCCCCCTGCAGCAGCTGCATGTTAGGGGAAGATCTGTCCCACTTCCACCATGCTGAATTGTCATTCTCCACAAAGCAGTTGCTCCATCCCATTGTGAAAAAAGAGCAGTTCTTCTTCCTTCAAATAGGAGCAGAGGTAGCAATTCAGCCACACCATGTTAGTATAAATGTAGTTTCTCACAATAAATGTGCCACATCCCTAGGATGAAATCATAAGAGAGGGGCCAGCACACACATCAAGGCTTTGATTGTAAACTTCCAGCTCTGGAAACGAGGTGAGCAATTTTTAAGTTATGATAACTGCAGATATTCTCTTTTTCCTAAGCTACTGTCTGTTACCATGGCCACAACCTTCAGAATTTTCTGGCTATTTTACAGTCATTAACAGGAGTGAAAAAACAGATGTTTAATTACATTCTTCTAGTTCCATTCACTAAGGTACAGTTGACATTTTAAGGGTCTTCAGTAAAAAAAAAAATAATCAATTTTTATTGTTTATCATTTTCCTAGAGACAAATAGCAGAAGTTAATTAATATATGCCACCATGCACTTCATCTACACCATCTACGTAGAAGTTTCTCTACATCTTAGAGAATGAATATTAGATTGGTATTAGCACCATTCAGGCACAGGTAAAAACCAGGCTGTAGAAAATAGACTAGGAGATTCCAATCCTTATTCTGCCTACCAACAGCCCCAAAGGGCTGACCGTGTCCTGCTAATCCTCTGGCTTCCACCTAAAGAAACATGGTTAAGCCATGGTCCCTCTCTCCATGTATTTGTACGTCACCGTTGGAGCCCTGTGTGGGTCCTGCAGAGGTTCCTGGTAAGCTGCCCAGGTGCTGTGGCATTAGCTACGCTCCCAGCATCCCCACTGTTCAGACAAACCTCTGGGATTTATTAAAGCATGAGACCTCGCAAGAATCTTCATCTCTATCACACGGTGGCACTTCTGGTTTGTGAAGAGAGAGAATAATTACCCAGGAGATCGTTCAGTCAACAGAATTGCAGTGCATGCAGTCCCCTAGGTCTTTCATGTTCTTTTCTTGGTCTGTTCCTCTTTACTTAGACGAGGTTACCACATGAGTCACTGTATAGATCTGTTAGATCTGTATAGATCTAGTCACTGTATAGATCATTAAGGCTTTCTGGGCAGAGAAAAACAAATATAAGGTTGCTTAAGTTTAACATTTTGCCTCTAAATGGTGGTGACTCCCCACGTCATGAGGCTCTTGGAATCTCCCTATTGCAAACCTCCCCACTGGACCCTCTCAGGCCAAAGGAACAACTAGTTTCTGCTTCATAAGACAGATCAAGTAAGAGGCAGGTGCTGAGTCCTACAGAGAGTGCTATGTAAATTGATTTATGCTGAGGAATGTGGTAAGAAGGCAGCCTCTGTTCTCTGCGCACTTCCCGGGACAAATGGCTGCTGAGCAGGGACTCTTGGCTGTTTGGCTTGAGCATATTTGGATGAAGGGACCCTACTTCTCATCTTGCTTTTACTTTCAGTGTCTAAAACTACTTGGATCCATGTCTTGTTGCTCTGTACCTGGGCACTTCACCAAGGAATTCCTTGATGGACTGAAGTTCTAGGAAGGTGAATGCCCTAGAGGAGTGCCTCCTGAGATGTTAATTCAGATCTGCATATTCAGGATGTTCTCCCATTCTCTTTTAGAGACAGTTGCTCTAGCCCAATGCTGTTAACTCCCTTTTTGGTATTTTCTTGACTTGGAGCTGCTACGTATTGCCTTTTTGATGACTTATGAGATTGCTATTGTCGCCTGGCTCCTCTATGTTGGATTTTGCTGTAGGTAGTATTGCTGCTAACTTGAATCCATTTGTGTACTAAGCTGACCATAATTATGCAACAATTATGCTGATGAACACTGATTTACAGATTTTGCAAAGCAGGGCAAAGGACAGTGCTGTTTTTCCCTCAAAAGCAGACCGCAGGCTGTGGAGGGAGATCCAGCATGCAATTCTTGCTGCAGTCCCAAATGGAAACAGAGATGCCAAAAAGGGGAGTTCAGGTCAGGGTCAATGGCTGCAGCAAGTCCCACGATGGGAGATGTGGTCAGCATATAGCAGCTTCTCACAATCCCTGCCACTATGCAGTGCTTACAGCATCTCCACCGACAGCTGCCTCTGGGTGGGCATGAGAATAGCTGACCAACAACAGACGTGCTCTCAGCTATGGTAGGAAACAGGCTGGCTGCCCAACAGTCCTTCGACCACATGAAGGTTGGCTGTCACGTTTGCCTTTATGTTTGGCTATGCAAGTATTTTGCTAAGTAGTGATCCATTTTGTTGCTGTAACAGCTGCTTTTCTCTGTGTAGTCTACATAATTACATGGGTCCCTTCTCATTATTTCATCCCTACAGTGCAGTATCTGCTATCAAAAACTCCCCTTTCCCCCGACTTTTTTCCCATTCACCTGTGGTGTCATTTCCCTGGTGGCAGCTGATAGAAGGCTTGAGCTTTAGGCTTTGGAAATTGATTCTTTCTTCTTCTAGTATAACGCTACAGACTTGTCCTAAATAACTTGGTGAACGCTTGATACCATGCTACCTAGCCTGGCTCAGTTGTTGCAGGACAGATATAATCCGTTACCTACATAGAGCAGAAACATAATCTCACTGGAGCAGGAGAGGAGGCAGGAGAGGGTCCATTTAGTGGGCAGCATGTTTTTAGCCAATTCCTTACTTAAGGTACATTTGCAGTTTGCAGTCATGGAAGAGAAGCAAGTGCCCAGCTTCCAACATCTGCTTCACACTCCATGCATGTCTGATCACATCTCTCACTGCAACAGCTCAACAGACCTGCAGCACCAAGGTAACGTGAAGGTACAGTCAGCTCTAAGAAAAGTAGCTCTGATGGCTGAGCTCAGATCTGTCCTGTCCAGCAGATCTGAAGGCCCCATTTGGTTTTCTCCTCAAGGCGTCCACAGCTCAGCCTGGCAACCCACCTCAGCAGCCTGCTCCCCACCCTGGTTTGCACTAACCTACCTGGTAACCTAATCAGGGGGTCTCTTGTTTTCTCCTCTTGAAAGTGTGTCTATCTTTCTGTATTATTTAATGTTATACACACACACACAGAGGTGTATATATTGTGTGTGTATATTTATAGTTCATGCTTTCACAAATACATATGTTACATGAAAAGATAAAGATGAATTTTCAGAGTCAAAAAGTCAAATAGTTGGAAAAGTTGCAATTTGAGTGACTTCTGCTTCCACCTCAACTCATCTAGCATGCACCTATTTTCATTTATACTAATGCAGTGAGGTATGCCTTTATGCTTCATTTTTGTGGCACCCCTTGGAAATGAGTTGCAGAGATTCAAGAGTGGGATCTCTCTGTGAATAAGGAAGATCAATTTGGAGAAGGGAAATTTAATTATAACTTAAAAGCTGTGCACTCCAGAGCCTTTTATTTTGTGCTTCCTCAAATGCAGAGGGAGTCCTTACTTGCAAATTGTTGGAACCTCCCCTGTGTCGCACCACAGCTCTCCCCCTCCAATAGTTCAAGTGTTTGTATGTGACAGCGTACAAGGGAGCTTACAAGTGTTGCTGTCCCATCAAGTGCAACTTTGCTCCTTTACTTGAGTATGGGGATGTGAATATCTCAAGAAATATCTGGAGAATGTCCATTTTGAACAATCCAATCTATGTGTCTTTCTCAGAAATAGTAAGATACACCTAGACATCCTTGTTCTGTGGTGATTACAAAGTAGGGTCTTAGTGTGTTTACAGGAGATCAACTCATCTAGGAGCTATAATTTCCTCTGTGAGTGAGATATTCTAGACATTTTTCAGTCAAATTTTAATTAAATATGCTTTTGTTAGCAGCTAGCTTTGTAAATGAATGGCTTTGGAATATATAAGAGCTGCAGAGCTCCCAGATGGAAAATGTGATTTCCCAAGTGGCCATTCAATGGAGACAAGAATGGTAATCTGCTGAGACAGGCTTCTGCAGGAAAAAAAAAAAATCAAATGAATAATGCTTTTTTGTTTGAGACTACTTTCAAAGTTCATGTGTTGCATTTTTTAGGAAACAACATAATGTTGACTTCAGCAGTGATATTTTTGTCCCTCTTTGCATCAATTATTTGCTTTGCTTAAATTTGGGTGATAGATCTGGCAAGGGTATTGGAAAAAACAGTCTGTGCTTTGTGTATAATGTGTGTATATGTAATACAGTAAGATTATACAAATTTAAACAAACTGTTCTTTCACCTCTGTGACCATTATTATGTTGGTGATTCAGCAGATATATATAGAATGGCTGAGAAATGAGTGACAGAATCATCCTAGCATTGTAATAAACCTCTGTCAAATGCAGGATTTTTTTGTTCTCCAAAATGTAGCTCTTTTTGTCATTTCTCCAGACCAGCTACTACATACAGAGGCTACTTTCTCTGAGCATCTCACATGTACCTATGATACAGTTTAATGACACAGTTATTATGATTTAATGATACAGTTATTATGATACAATTTAATGATAAACCTGAGTTGTCTAATCTGTCCCGAGCATCCTTGTTTTCTTTGGACCCACTGTAAAGCTATGCCTAAAAGGACCAGTATTTATTTATTAAAGAGTAAACTCAGATTTTAGGCGAAATGTGTAAAATACTAGGATGTCCATGCTCATGACTGCAAGGGAGCTGGACAGGACATGCTCTGCTCAGTGTAAGATGATGGAGATGCTAGCAAAACTGAGCATCTACTTGGCTGTGAGTTGTCTGTGTTTAGACCTGTTGCAGCACTCCATTTCTTCATGCTATACTTTAGTGTCATCAATCAGGAATCAGGCAAATGAATACACGTGTGTGAGGATATACCCGTCCATAGAGTGGGAAACAGGTGTTGTCACCATGATAGTTTAGAAGTTTAGAAGAGATTTGTAAGGGAGATAATGTTTTTATTAGATTATTTTATGTACTGTGAAAAAGCAGAATGTACCTTTGGTATATATTGGCAAGTGTTAAAGGCTGGAATCTACATGGAGAAAGTGCTAAAGGATTACAACCTGGGCTGGAATGAAATCACACCTGGAAATAAATTTTTTCCTGGGGTCTCCCACTCGACTTCCAGTAGCCTCCAACTTTACCTGGTTCGTCAGCAGAAGTCAATTGTTCCAAGAATCATCAGGTGAAATCAGGCCTTGCCAAATCCCCCCAGAGTTTTCGAAATCAGTGTTTTCCAAACATGTTTGTCACCAGATGTGACACAGACCTTCTAATGCTTTATCTGCCTCCTTTAAAATGAGGAAGATCAGACTGCATAAGAGAATTCTGATTTGCAAGTCAGGATGAGCTCACATGGACAACTGAGAAGTACAGAGACATATATTCACTATTAGGAAAATGTTCTTTTGTAAAATTGCCATTCTAATACTGGTCTCGCAGTCCTGATCCTGATGAAAATGCCTCTATAAATTCTTTAAAATAATATTGAGGTATCTAATACAGACCAGGGTCCCACGTTTGGCACAGTTTGTAGCCCACTGCAATACCACGCTCACCACACTTTTGCTAATCTGATGCTTTTCAGGTGCTGACTGCCTATCGCCCACTCCATGGACATTAATGACCACCTCCAGCTCCACTAATATCCCTCTCTGCTCCAAATTACTCTTTCCTGTCATGTTGTAGTGCATTAACAATGATTAACTTACAGGCAACCTGTTTCTCTCCTGTGTTCAGCTTGGGACTCACTTTGACCCACTACTACCTGTGAGAGTCCATTTATTTTTACCTTATTAGGTGGTCAAATAAAAGATTTTTAGAAGTGGTTTTTAACTATTCTCATGCAGTTCTGCAGTAATTTTCCTTTTCTATTTCATGTGTAAAAGAGGATGAAGCTTTGTGCTGTTGAGGACTACCTGCTGGTACCTTGCTAAGCAGCCATATGTGAGGCTTTCCAGGAGCACTAATATAGACCTCCTGTCAGGAAGCAAACCCACAGTTGGATTTCTAGATGCATATGTAAGCAGTGGGTGGAAAGGGGCACGCAAAACTTTTTCAGGATGACCTTTTTTTTCCTGCTTGAGCAACAGGGAGAATCAAAGTGATGAGACTTGCAGTATTTCACAGCAGCTCCCCAACTTTCAGCTTTGTGCTTCAGGTGGCTACAACAGCTGTTGTGTCAGGACTCCAGCAGACCGCATCACTGCCCATCTGGATCCTCATCTCTTGGCCAATGTAGGCTTTTTCTACCACTTGCTAGGCACATACCAAACTTCACTGTGGCCGAGCCAGCACCATTGGGCATAGATTCCCGTCCGTGCACTCATGTTCCTGGTCTCCGGTAGTCCCTGTTAGAGGCCCTAGTGTGTCCACATGCTTTGCTTCTTTGGAAGGATATATAGATACGTGGGTAAGAAGACTGCTTCCAGGTCTCTATGAGATAAATCAGGATTTATTCAGGGACTGGGAATGTGGCACTCACCATAGGACGTTCCCTCCCCCTGTAGCACTGATACACACTTTTTTCTGCGCTGAGTACAAGGATGCTGTTGTTTAAGTGAAGTACATGTAGTTGAACTTTGGCCTCTACTGCTTTGACTACAGCAGAAAACAAGGGTCTAAAAATAAGGAAATGTTTGCCTCTTGGAAATTTTCTAAGCAATTAATCTAAGAATTATTGATGTTTCTAATTTTGTCAGCACAGGGAGGAACAGCAGTCACGCTCAGAAATGCCAGCTCTTTACTGATAACTCATAAAGTGGAATGGTTTTTTAATGAAGTTGCCAGAAGAAAGGTTTGCTGCCAAAATCAAGGATATTGCTCTATCCCACTCCTACTCCTTTATCAAGGAAACTTCCAAGAAAATTCTGGCTTTCTCCCAAAGTTGTTCAGGGGGCGTGGGGGGTTGTCGGGGTTTTTTGGGTGTTTTATGAGTGCCTGAAACCGAACTCCAAAGCCAACTTTACTGCCAACCTTTTAAAAATCAGAGGAGTGACAAGATATGTTGATAGAAGGTTTCACAAATCACTATGAGATCACTGAAACCAGTTCCCATCTGATCACAAATGAATGAACAGTGTGTGGGTTTGAACTGTGCTCATGATATGATGACAGTTACATCTTTCATTTAGATTGAGATCAAATGAATCTTACCAAGTGCTGGGTGGTAAACTGTTGATAAGTGATTGTTTTATCATACTGTGGAGACTAATGTGAAAACATCCTTATTTTAATTTAACCGAGTAGTAGATTTTAGAGCACCTTACAATGAAATATATACTATTTCTTCATTAATGGCTTCCTTTCCAAGAACATTCATTAAAAAGCAGTAAGTCTCCTGGGGAACATCCTTCTCTTAATAAAGAAAAAGCAAGTAGAAAAACAGTTCTTTATATATATTTGCATAGATATCAATTTCTCAATCTTTCTTGGAGGATTCCTTTGGCAATTCACAGGAGGATCCCTGTGTTGCTCACTGATATAAGTGAATTTCCAGTGAAGTCATTAGAACATTAAGATATGAGAAATGTTTGGTGGAACAGGATGTGCTTTTATTATTGAGTGTGTGATTTGTATGGTAATTTTGTATGGCACTTGACAAACAGTGGGTTGATTCTTCAGTGTTCATCCTGTTTCTAAGCAGTGGTTTTTCACTGTTTTTTATAACATTGGTAGCAGAGGAGACAATTAGGAAATATTTGATACATGAAGTGAGAGCATCCAGGGAGTGGGTTGGGACTGAACTTCTCGGTGAAGATTATGTGGAAGAGAGAATTGACAGCTGAAGATATTTTAAGAACATCTTAAAATCTATTTGTAACAAGCAGTGAGAGGGAGACATTTCAAATACAAGGCCTTTAGTTTTATAAGGCATGATACTGAAAATGGAAGAGGTTAAGGTTACTGCAGAAAGAGAAGATCTCTATTGGTGAGATTATGATTACATAAAAGTGTATGTCACTGAATGGATCTGAAATACTGGCCATCATGTAACTGGTGAATCTCTCATTAACCATAGGCAAAAAAATCTGATTAGAGTCAGCAGCTCACACACTCACGCTTCCATTCCTTTCCACGTCTGAAAAGTATTGTTTCACAGGAAAAGGAATCACACCATCAAAATCTGAAATTCTAATCAAATGTTGGCGATGATGCTCTTCAGAGTTCAGAAACTGCTGTTAATAAGAGCAGCACTGGTACTCTGCCATTAAGGCAAATGCAGCAAGGTGAAAGTATGGTAGATGAAATAGTAATAACTTGTTAGGAATTAGATACTGAATAAGTTTTCTCTACCTATTTCTTTTGGATTATTTAATTCAAGAAATAGACACAGAGACTAAGCCATAGATGGTCTCCTATGCTGCCTCAGTCATAATATATTTCAGCATTAAGATACTGTTTTGACTCAGGGTATGGTGTGGGAAACACCAACACTTGGAAATGCCAATAGTAGGAACAGAAACACAGAGGAAATAGAGAAAAATTTTGGAGAAATTATATGACACAGGCTTCTTGAAAGATAATAGAAAAAGTAAGAGAGATGGTGTTCTAGGGAGCTAAGAAATAGCCAAAGGTAAGAGATAAGGGAAAAGGACAAATAAAACATCAAAGAAAGAACAAAATTTTACATGATAACACAATAAATAAAAGTCTTAGGAAGTGAAATATGGGAAGAGGCACTGAAAGTCACGTACAGGAAAACTCAGAGAAACTGACATCTTGAGAACAGCAAAGAGGTAAAAGTAAACTGATTTAAAAATGTAATAGGATCAGCATTTCTATTTATTTACAGTCACTGGGAAGTGACAAAAAGTGGTGGTTTATTCCATGTTGAATAAAATCTAGTTTTCCTAAAGTTCAGCTTTGGAAAGTAATTTTCTGGTTCTGCCACTTCTACTTTTCTACAACAATAGTACGGTTTATTTGTTGATCACAGGAGAAAAAAAAAATGCTTGTTTGTCCGAAAACAGTTATCTGATGAACTTTGTTTACTTCCTTGGAGGATGTTAATAGTGAAGACAGAAATGTTGTTAACCCATTCATTTGTGGAGGAGTCCACCTTAGCTGGATTTATGGAAAACTTTCAGTGATGGCAGAAAAGTTTTACAGATAATTCAGATTTTTCAGTCTAGTCCTAGTTTTTCTACAATATTCCTCAGTGCAATTGGTGTGATGCTATGAACATGTAAATAATTTTCTTTGTTTTACTTCTTGCAAACTATTTTTTACTACAGTCTGTATTATGTATGTTATATGCCATTGCAAAGGTTACTTTGTAAAACAGTATTTTTTATGAGCAGTTACAGCCTGCACTTAATATTAAGAACTGCTGGGGATTTGCTTATTGGTTACAAGTAATAGCAAGAACATGAAGATTATACAAGCATTTGCTTATATATGTGTGTGAGAGAGATGGACAGAGGAGCATGGCAAATTATTTTTGCACTTCATTTGTAAAATGTTTTTCTATGCCTCTTAAGGGAGTTTGCTTACCGACCTTTACCATGTTGTTCAAACTCCCAAATTCATTCCCGTTGAGTAATTTCTAAAATCAGGCAGCACACTGTGTTATGCATGAAATAGCAGTCGGGTAAGACACGGGTCTGTGTTTTTCACAGCGGGCTGTCAGGACGGGATGTCATTCTGACTTTCAAAGTGAATACAAATCAAAATCTTCTTCCAGTACCCTTATAGACAGTGTCCAGGCTAATTTTTTCATCAGGTTAGCACACAAATGGTGCTCAGAGGGAACGGAGAGCAGTGCCTCCACATTAAACATCTGCTGTACGCCCCAAGATCCAACCCTGCCAGGTCAGCTGCCCACGCAGAGTGGGGAGAAGGTACCCCGAGGTGTCTTGAGCAATGGTCAGATTGCTAGGAAAAAGAGGAGATACCATCATTGCCAATTTTTTGGCAGTTTTCTGCAGCATGAAGAATATATCTGTGAAGACAGAGATGAGCTTTTTGGAAAAATAATAACTACATTGTCTTAAACCAGAGTTAAAATGTTATTTTATTTCATTGGTGCTGAAGTCCTTCATGTCAATATTGCTTCTCAAACACAATTCAAATGATGAGTTATCTGGATGAAGTTATGTTTTGCAAACAAGTAGATTTATCTTCCTATTAATGTTCAAAAATAGGCATTTATCATGGAGCAAATATTCTATTTAAATTATCAATTTAAAACCTTTGTAAAAGGAAAGTAGCTTTCTGCACTGTGATGTGGGAATTACGAGTTCCCTTCAGAGGTGGAGGCTGTAGGCTGTGCCATATGTCACTGGAAGGATGTTTTCTCATACATTTGCAGGAAGATCTTGGGTTTGAATGATGAATTCCATGAATTTGACAAGACAGCATGAAGAATAAAATAAAAGTGGCTAGCTTAAAGTTCCCTAGACAAATAGGAGGAAGAAATTTACCATATGCCATTGACTTCCCTGAGCAATGCCGAACAGTAGAATATCACCCTGTTCTGCAGTTACATACTGCCCTAAGTCATTAATACAAAGCAGATGGCTTCGTTGTTGATTAGAGCTGGTTAGAATCTGAAAATCCCATTCCAAAGGAAATTTTGACATTTATATTTATTTTCACTGCAAATTGGAACACAACACCTAAATTTCCTGGTGTGATGGAAGATAAAAATGATCTGGAAATACCGAGTTATTTCACTTTGTTCATAATGAATTGTTTTCTCAATAATGTCAAAGTCACTGCAATGCTGGAATTAATATCCAATATAAACACCAAAACAAAATTAGGGAAAGTCACAGTGAAACTTTTTGTGTTATTAAAAGGGAAAGATAAAGTTGAAATGATCAATTCTGACATGTTCCCAGAGTTTGTTTTCCTGAATGTGACACATTTCCACAAAGCATTTTGATTTCAACTATGCTGTGTTACCTGATGGAAACGGGCTCCACTGAAAAAGTGTTCACCCACATTCACAGACTCATCTTGCAAGTTTAGAGATGTAAAAATACTGAGAAATAGGATGTACACAAAGAGAAAACTAATGTTTTGTCTGCCTTTTAGAAACTTCTTTGAACATCACTTCATAAAATTCCTACATGTCCCACAAAACTCTTTAGTCATCTGTATCACTTCCTACATTAGGTCCCTTGTATTCAGACACATTTGACAGTGCTAGGTGCTGGATAAATCACCCCTGTTGTGGACCTTCATATTTATGAACCTGCAAACTCAGACATTATCTTAGTGCATCTTGTTTCCACCTCCTTAGCAAGATTCTGGTCCTGGCTGCCAGAACCTCCCACTCCCACTCTCCTGTTGCTTACTTTCTCGAGGAGACTTCCGCTAAATTCCTTCAATATAGAACAAAAACTCATAGTTACCCTCCAGGTAGGAACCTTCACCGTCATCCCTTTCCTCACCATAAGAATGTCTTTAAACATATCTAGTTTGCCAGTTAGTGGCTCTGGGTTTATTTTCCCAATATCATGATTTCTTTTTATCTGTCAACACCAAGTCTCTGCTGTGGGATAGGAGACCATCTGTTAACAGTTTTTTTAAGGGTAGAGTAAGCACCAATGTCACTCTTTGGGAGTCACATGCTATTTATTTACAAAGATTAAAAAATGGAGATCATGAATTCACATCAGCTTCTCTTCTTACTCTGTGCAACAGTAGCTTTCTGCTTTAGTTTCCACTACCTTCTACCAAGGTATTGCATATATGGTTACATAAAAGGACCAAACAAGATGTAGGACAGATTAGAAACCTGATAAAGTTGCTGCTAGATGAGTGCTCTTGGGTGCATTGGGGAAGATTATGTTACTACCAGAGAGTGCCTTACACAAAGGAGCGAAGCACTTCAGAAGGGAGGAGAATGAACTGCTTTTGACGTAGCTGGAGCTGTGAGTATCAGGATAAAGACAAATTGCAGTGACGCACACATGTAGGAAGGCTGGCTTTTCTAAAGCACTCAGGCCCTCATTAGATACCAAAATAAGTGGCATGATTTTCTGGGAGATCTCAGTTTACCAGGTACAGATGCTTTTTGAGAAGCTGCCAATTACATCAGCCCACAAACAGAAGATGTGCTTCTTCTGGGAAACTCAAGTTTAATCGTGGATGTTGAGCACTTGAAAAATGTGACCTTGAGCATTTTAGGAAATGTGGTACAGAAAGGGGTTGCTAAACAAAGAAACTTTAGGTTTCCAAGTTGCTCTCATAATAGGAGGCACAATAACAGCAGAAAACATCCGTCATTCAGATCTTGATATATGGTCTCCTTTTGAAAAGATGCCACTTGATAAAGTCACCTCCAGCTGGAACAGGCTGAGAGATTTTGCCAGCTCCCCTGCTGTTGGCTTAACACTCATGCTTATAAATACTGCAAATGTCCTGTGCTTAGTGAAACAGTTGAATGCGGTAAAATCTGGAAAATCAGCCTCCTGAGCGTGGATGTCCTAATGCACTGTGTTAACAAAGTCTCTCTTGACCTTTATCATACAAAATTAGGCAAAAGCAAACATACTTTTACAAAAATGCTATTTCCATAGTCTAAAGAAATCAAATATATAAATATATATCTAATTCCCAAGAGTATCTGAAGTCTGCCAAGACAAAGAGTTAGTTATTTTAAAGACCTTAGATGGTTCTACCTAAGATGAATGAATAAATCACTGTTTTTTTTCTTACAAAGCCTATGGTAAACTTGTTTTGCTACTCTTCACAAATGAATGATTGTGAACCAAAAAAACACATGAATATTGCCATGAGTTTTATTGTTGTGAGCTCTTAAACAAAGAGGAAGAAACGAATTAGTGAGATGCTTTGGTAGTCTGGGAAGAGGGCTTACCTAATCTATGTGAGTTTTCCTCCTCTTGTCTGGTTTCTGTTTAGTTTTTTATTTCCTTTTTTTCACTAAGCAGGGAAAATATTACTTTCAAGCTGTTCTGGATGGGTGAAACCTTTTCTGGTTGGCCCTGAGGAATGATAGACCAACATTTAAAGCATTATTTTTCCCACTGCTCATAGGGTGGTGGGTCTCTGCATCACCTCCCAAAACACTCCAGACAAAGCCCTGGGTGCTGAGCAAGACAAGTTCCAGACTCCCCTCTGTGTGCACAGGGGAGCACAGGGCCCCCATTTACACCCTCTTACAGGTCACTGTAAGGATCTGAGAACATCGATTGCTTTATGTGCAGCTCTGGTAGTCATTTTTCTGGCCATCTTCACTGCCTGTCTACCCCTGCATGGAGGCAGAGGTTATACCATAACTGGGCAGAAAACCCTCCTGAAGGTGGTGATATGCACTCTGTCTGAAGTGGCAGAGAATTTGTGTGGAGGTGAGAGACCCCCACCTCCCCTGTGTGACGGCCGTGCTCTCCATGCAGCAGCGAGTACCTGTTCACCTGACCTGGCAATGCCAAAATCTGGTGGGTGGAAATGAAGCAAGCAGAGTCCATTATATAAGTAAATAAGAGCCTCTCCTCTTCAGTGGAGAGATGTACACCATGCTTCAGTTAGGAGCAGTTTCACAGACAAGTCTCTGAGCCCTAAGATGGAAAGAGCGATGGACTGTGAATGCAAGAGGAGTCACTGCACAAAATGCCATGCTCTGCAAATCCACATAACGTGCTCTTTTCCCCCAGCTCCCAATATTAGAAATACTTAATGCCTAGTCATTTCTTCTGTACCACGCACAGCTTTACAGGAGACGCTTTGGAAACAGAGACCTTCTCTGGAAGCCCAAATGATGCTGAAGCTGATGCAGAGGTGAGCGGGTGTGAAGGCACCATCCCTGTTGCTGCTTGAGGTTGAAACATCGCTTACTGGTATAAAAATTATTCCAGCCAAGAGAGCATGGGCATTGCTGAGAGTAACATGATAAACACTAGGCTGTTATCAGGTTAACCCACCCATGCTGAAGACCCTGGTAGCAACGTACTAGCATTTATAGACGGGGCACTGCCTCTCTGCTGTTTCTCCCTCCTCCACCCCCACAGCCCTGGTTGCTAAAATGCACAAAGGAATTGAGATAAAGAGAAACAGGAGACAACATAGAGCAGCTGTAGCATTTCTCTGCCAGGGTGAATCTGAAGGGATAAGAGCCTGGGCTTTTGATGTTTGATAGCCCTAAACGTCTCCAAGTTTGAAACACATGAACTCTGTGCAGCTGCTCCTGGTTGGACTGCCCACCTCAAGGAAAGCATAGAGCTATAAAGATTTAACTCTTATTTGTTGTTTCTCCTGGGGGCAGTCGCAGGAAAGCACAGAGCAAGTACTGTCAAAGGGGCAACTGGGGGCACCTTTCTAGGGGCCAGAGGAGAAACAAGGTGACGCAAAACAAAACAGAAACTTGCAGCAGGGAAAACATCAGAATCCTGGAATCAGACTAAGAGCCTAATACAAAATGAGTGAATTTGATTGTGACAAACAGGTTATGAAATACCAATGAGTAAGTGGATGGCACATGTCCCCTACTCCTTCTATTGACAAATAAAACATAAATAGTAGATAATCCGTACCTTTTCCTCATTTTTTTTCTTCATTTCTGCCTTAGTCTTCCTTCCTGTTCTTGAGTGTTTTCTATAGTTTTAGCCAGAAGTTTTACTCTGTGGTATATGTTTCAGGCCTTGGGTATTTGTTACACTGCACTGCAAATCTGTTTGCTGCTGTTCCTTTTGAATATTCATAAGAGAGTGTCAGATTTTTTTAATGAATCTTGCTCATGAGTTTTATCCAATTTTTGCTGTTTGCCAATATAAGCAGATAAATTGAGGATGGCAAGGCTCAGAATTTTACTCTGCATGTATTTATTCTTTTGCTAAGTCCCTTTGTGGTTTTTAATAAGTTTGGTTTTCTTTCAAAAATATGTTCCAAGATGCTGTTTTTTAAAAAAATTCAACAAAAGCCTTTCTTGGCAAGCATTGCCACACTGGTTACTCAAATGAACATGTGAAAACAAACCAGAAATGGCCAGAAGGAAACAAAGCAGCTGCTTCCAAGAGCCTATGGGGCAGGTTTCTGCAGAACCAAGAAGAAAAATCTCCTAACCAGGTAGCACTTGTGCTTCATGGCAATAGGCTAAAACCTGAGAAGTTATTCTTTCCAGTGCTGCTGCTCACTCTGTCAAAAAGCACTATGTCCCACAAGTGTGATCCTGCTCTGGCACTGAAATTTCCAACTGGAGGGTGGATAGCAGAGCTGGAGGTAACTCTGAGGTTGAGAACATCAGAAAGGCAAAATGACAGCAGTGCGAAAGAGTGCTCTGCCCAACCTGCTTGTTGGGCATTTGGTGGACAATTTCAGAGTTTCCCTGAGCTGGGGCACAGCAGAGATCACGAAACCCACATTCCTGAGTCCCACTGGAGAGCTACAAGATGATAAACAGTGCCTTGCCCACGTTTACTGTTGGGTTTTCACTCCTGATAGGGCCATGGCAACGTTGGTGTTCCAGCCAAAGGGAAGCAGTATTCACCGATGGGAAGAAAATGTGTCATTTCAAATAGTTGCTGCTTTGAACCATTTCATTACATAGCTTGTACAGCAGTTAGCACTATTACAGCCTGAAGGAATAATTGACCTTATGAAGGAAACTTAGCTTTTATACCAGAAACTGTTCACCAAGGCCTTGACTTTTGTAAATTCACACACCTTCCCTGACTCTGCAAGGGCACAGACAAAGAGAAGACATAGATACATCTGGAAACTTGTGTACATTTGATCATAAATTAAAGAATTCACATCACTGCCATGTGCTGAAATTGGTGAACTGGCTTTCGGTATCTGAATCTTTACCAAGCAAAGATAGCAGCTGGCAGAGAAGGAAGAACGTGGCTCTTACTGTCAAAAGTGTTGAGAACAGGACAAAATTTTGGGCTGAAAGCCCTGGGCACAGCCAAATCCCATGCATTGTAGTCTCCCCCCTTACCACAGGGAAGGGGATGTCATGCTGCAAGGTTTGGCCAAAGAGAGATTTGGTCAAGCAGAAGAGTGCAGCACCCCTTCTCTGAGTTTGTGACAAAGGAGATTTGCCCAGTGACAGGCAGAGATGTAACTGGAAGGAGTGGCAGAAAGTGACGGCAGGAGAATTGAGCTTGTGGGAGCCCAATACACTGTACTGTGGAGGCTGGTGTGCGGTGACAGCAGATGACTATTGGTGGGTAGGATGTGAAAGAAGGTGAGATCCTTGTCGCATCCAGATGTGCAGACAGCTTGAGAGAGCGATGGTGTATGAGTCCACTTGTCACATGTCCAGGTTTTTTTGATGATCAACAGCTACTCTGGAGGAAAAACGGCAGCAATGGCAGTAAGTGGAGAACCACGGGGGCTGCAGAAAGCACTCATACCACAGACAAGCCATTAGGCATTGCCACAGGGGACTGATTCATCCTGGAGAGCTGCTTTCTTGAAACTGTTGGGAAGCAATGCTGGTCCAGAGTGCTGCTGCTGTCCCACTCAGCCTTTGGCTTGTTCTAGCAGTCATCACAAACTTCTTCAGCTGCTCAGAAGAGATTGAAATCCCATGATTGCTATTACGGTATCATGGAATTGTCAGAGTTAGAAGGGACCTCTAGAGATCATCTAGTCCAGCTTCCCTAATGAAGCAGGATTGCCTTGAGCACATTGCTCAGGAAATTATTCTCAGGAAAACTCTTGAATTATGTGTTAGAAACGTTAAAGACAGCATTGCCCCTAAGTGGATTATTTCTTGGAAGCATGTCAGACCATGAGTGTAAGAAACAAAGAAACAGCAGGTTCTGAAGACAAACAATAACAAGGGAGTTCATCCTTGTTTTCTGTAATATTACAGAGCCACATTACTAGTCAAGTAAGCTGATACTTGTATATTCACCATCCATCTCTCTATGCTGGAGAAGTGTCCTGCGCACTTTAGTGGTGTGTTACCAAAACTTTCTCCAACTGTGCCCCAGAACCATCTCTGCGTGCATCCTGTGACTTTAGGACTGTGTAAAAGGCTTCCTGCACTGTCTCTGTAGGGAAGAGAAAGAATAACACTGAAAGTGTTATTTCTCTTTCACTTAAAGATTGTTCTCTAAAACTCATGGGGTTTTTCTAGCTAATTTTAAATCCTGAAATAACATTGAAATCACAAAATTAATCTTTCATTGCTTGTTTCTGAAAAGTTTTCTGCCTTCATTTTTACTCACTTGGTCTCCATAGTCAAGCTATGGTGTGATTTGTTTTGCTATCCCCACTGGAAATATATCAGACAAGATTTGCCTCCAAACTGACTCTTTAAACCTTTCAGGTGCTTTGTACTCCATTAAGTATGACATACCAAATATGTTAAATTCTCTATTTGTAGAGCAACATATTTCCCTGGACAGTGCCCTTTTCTCATTTTACTTAATCAAAATTAAGATGTCTTTCTGTCTTTGGCAGACTGAGCTCAATAAATATATATATATATAAAGGGGGGGTTCTTTATATGATGGTTGTCAAACTTGAAGAGCAAGAGTAAGAAGTGTGTTGCTAGTACTTGCTTACTCTAGCAAACCCTCAGCAGAAAAAATGAATTTGATTCCTTTCAAGGAAATGTGCTTAGATGCTTGCATTGCATTCATGTAGGGATGTGTTAGCTGCAGGCTCTTGCCTGCTGCAGCTTCCCAGCTCCTGTGAGACTGTTGCCTGAGCCAGCAATAAGTTTGCCATACCTTCAGGTTTCAGATCAAGGTAATAACTGTATATGTACAGCAGAAAATTGCTGGCAAGAGACACATGGCAGAGTAAGTGTTCGTTGCCTTTCTGTCCAGCTGGTTGTCCCTGCTTGAGGAGAAGGCTATAACAGCATTGACAATTTGTCTACACACAATGTACTGCACTGCAGTTGGTGGGGTGTCAGTCAATACTTCGCTTATTTATTCTCTTAGATTCTCAATTGTCACAGCCTGTTGTCTGTCGAAAAGCTCTGTCTTCAGTCTCCTCTTAACAACTTCACACCTGGACCTGATTAGATCAAGCTCTAACTATTTACTTCATGAAGTAAGGCCTATGACATTTTCTACAGCAGTCAGTGAACAGAGAGTCTTTCCATAGCAACCACACAGCGGTGATGCATCCCTTTCTGATCTTCTGCAGTTGGTGGCTGAAATTATAGCAACCCTTCAAGACATAAACACATCCCATTCTTCTACCATACAATATTGCTTTCAGAATTAAGACCTTAATATTTTTGTATGTCATGTTGCCCCATTTTATAAGTCATTCATATATATATTCTAACACCACTGTATCAGAGGAAGAAAGTGTAGAAATACAATTCAACATAAGGATTAAATACATAATTTTCTTTGGTTTGTACACCTACAACATCCATTTCTCAGAATGATCAATATTTTACTTTGCCACTGTGATTGTTGTCCCCTATTTACTTGCTGTATTTTTTTCTTTTAATCATTCGTTAGAATTTTGAAAGACCTACAGGTGTTATAAAGTGTGAAAAAAATGCTTAAAAGTAGGTCCAATTTTATTTTATTCTGTGCATTTATTGCTTTCATTGTTAGCCGACATTCTCTTAGCTCATTCAATTCTGCCCATAACCTAATCTATCCTGAAGAGGCAGACAGCAGTGTATGAAGTGATTATAAGGATCTTCAAGCGTCTTTAAGGATTTTCTGTCCTTGGACTGCAAAAGCATTTTGATGTATTGCTGATAGAGTGGGCACAATAAATCCCCTCGTTAGGGTTCCTAGAACACCACCTATTAATAAAGAACAGTCTGGAGGGAAAAGAACATGGTACAAATTCATCACAAGTGGACACAGAAATAATCCTGCTGGTTTTGACTACATTGCCTGGCATCACAGTGGCTCTGAATTTCAATCCGTTGCAGCAGGTCACATACGGTTAATTTTCCTTCTGTGCCTGGAGAACGTAGGTTTTTCTGATTGTGAGGTTTTCCTCCTGCCAATGCAATGCAGTGTGTTGTTATTCTGTATTTTGTATCATTTGGTTAAAAGATATTGCACCTGTGGCTGTGAGCAGCTACAAAGGTATTATTTTTTGGACTGAAACACATTCTTACCGGTTTGAAGGGCAGTGTCTGCATGTGACATCACGATTTTATTTTTTAAAAGACGCTGGACTGGAAGTGTGCAAGCTGAGTTTTGCAATACTAAATACTAAAAAGCAGCAAGGGATTATGTGGCTAATGCCAGCTCGCTCCTGCCACGGCTGGCTTGGACATTAGTCAGAGATCTTCCCTTTCCACTCTAATGGCCTGAAAAGTGGGTGTGGGCAGCTGCTTCCTACTCTGGGGATTCCACTGGTTTGTTTTTCATTAAACTGGTGCTGCTTTAAACTACGCCTGGCCACTTCACTTGTCCAGTTGCTTTTCCACCCTGCTGACAGACCCTGCTTGTGTTGTTTTGCCTGACATAAACCCGTCTGGCTGCCCTAACGTAATCCTGCACTCAGCTAATTCCCGGGTTGTTTATTATGGACCCCATCCAACACCCACTGAAGACAACGCAACCTTCAGCTGCCTCGGCAGCTGTTGGACCGGGCCTATAAAACAGGGACTTTTTTTTTACTATTTTCAGGATATTAAAAGCTGGGATTACTTCAAAACTGCGCAGTATGTTTTGACCAGGAGGAGAGGAGGAAAGACAATGGAAAAAATTACCTTTGATGTGGCATCGTCCACTTTCCAAGTGTTTTGGAAACACTTTGGAGAAAAAGACATCATTTGGATCAAGATAGTCATTCCATGACCTGAAATGGTTAGAAGATGGAGAGGCTCCTATCAGGGAGGACTTCTCACCCCTTTCAGCCTCCTCTCTGTGAACAGGGGAGCCTGTTCTCCATCAGTGTAATCAATGAGTTTAGGCTAGACTTCTAGTTACCAGATGGCTGTCAGTAGATCCTGTGGAGGCACAGAAATATCTAAGATGGATCCTACCATTTTGCCCTTGCGAAATAAACCTTCTTGGTCATTCTGATCCAAGAACACAGGAAATTAAGGAGTCGGTCCTCTAGCTGCCTTGGGCAGTTCAAATTCACCTTGGGGAGAAGGGGAGTTTCTCATCACAGGAAACAGTTAGCATCAACCCAGGGGAACCTTAATTTCTTCTTCACGCTGCCAAATAGAAGAGGTAGTAGATTAGCTTCAGATGGTGGTACATTTCTCACTAGCTGCTTCTGACATGTAATAATACGATATTATTCTTCATTTTTTAAAAGTATTACCTTGGGCTAGAAAGGGCATTTTATTGAATTTTGATGAGCTACTCCAGGCATTCATGAATCCATCTCCATAGCCCAGAGACTCTGTTCTGACAACAATGTGGGAGTCCCATATAAATTATTTTGCAATTATACTTAAGTTATCCATACATCAGATTTTAGTTGTGACTCATTCATATGACAAGTTCTCAGGCAGATTTCTGTCAATAGAGAGTAGCTTCCCACAATTCAGGTATAGTGCTAAGCTTCCAGTAAAACTGATGATGTTGCCTTTTGGAGCCAACATGCTCAGGCTCCAAAACTTAAAACCCAAAGGGTATCAGTCATTAGTAAATCTGCTGTACAATGTGATATGTAGAAACTTGCCTTAAATAAAATATAATTAAGGGGATTTAACCTTATTAACCTTGTGAAGCTGTATCCAATGATATTTCTTAATGGTTAATTCAAGGGAAATTAATTTCCAATTTTGTTGTCAGGGTACTTTTTTTTCCCCTCCTTTTTTTTTAAAGATTTTTTTTTTCAAAGAGCTGTGACCACCTAGATCACTATTACTAAGTAATAGATCAAATTTCTGGCTACAAGGTGAAAATCAAAAAACCACAGTAATAATTTGGGGTGGGGGGATCCACTGTTGATAACATCTTCTCAGATTTTATTTGCATTTTGAACTAAAATGGGAAATGTTCCATGCCAAAGAGAGAGAACTTTTGAATTGGTCTGTTTGATTCTGGCTGTAAAGATATATCTAGAAGGTCTTTGGAGCTCCTTGTTTCAGTGTATGCTACAGATGCACCTTGATCCCATTTTAGAGCAAGCCCAAGTGAACACAGCCCTTTGTAGCAACCTGGTTTCCACCAGAGGTACAAAAAAATGTATCTCAGTCAGGTCAGGTCCTTGAGACAGTTGGGAGGCCAGGATGAAGGGCTGCTGCAAGACACAGCTACTGGCCAGCTACACCTTGCAACATCCATTGCTTGTCTCGTGATTTCAAAAGCAAAGTAGAATAGCAGTAAATTCAACATAATTACAGTTCTCCAGACTGTGAAAAGACAGTGTAACCAACACATAGACTAGGCTTGTTAATTTTTTCACAGTGTACTTGTAGCAGTGCACACTGCCCCAAAGTCTCAATTGATTCCCAAGAGTGAACTGTCATCAGGAAACTCAGAATCCAGCACAGTGTTTTTCTACAGCCTTCAAGCTAACAGATTCTAAGTAATGATAATAACAGTAATAATAATTCATATGTGTTTGTTTTTTCTCTGCAGTTAATATTTTGACACCACTATGGGAAAGCAAAACAGCAAACTACGCCCTGAAGTCATGCAAGATTTGCTAGAAAGTACAGACTTTACAGAACACGAGATCCAGGAGTGGTACAAAGGCTTCTTGAGAGACTGTCCAAGTGGACATTTATCTATGGAGGAGTTTAAAAAAATTTATGGGAACTTTTTCCCTTATGGGGACGCTTCTAAATTTGCGGAACATGTATTCCGCACTTTTGACGCCAATGGAGATGGAACAATAGATTTCAGAGAATTCATCATAGCCTTGAGTGTAACATCGAGAGGTAAACTGGAGCAAAAGCTGAAGTGGGCATTCAGCATGTATGACCTCGATGGGAATGGCTACATCAGTAAGTCAGAGATGCTGGAAATCGTGCAGGTATGTGTGCTCAGAGGCACCCCTCAGCCTCCCTCTTTTCAAGAAAATTCTGAAGCATATTGCAATGAGACACTGACTTTAAAACTCTGGCGGCATTGCGGGGGGGGTTATGTTCTTAGTTCTTGGATATAAAATATTATTTCATTTGGCAAAACTCATGTCACAATTCAAACTACGGCATTTGATATTCATTGCAAGTTTTTCCTGAACAACATGCTGTGTGGGAATGTCTCCTTTGGGAGTTTTGTCAGGCAGGAGCACAGCAACTAACCTTCTGATAAATGTGATTCCGTCCACTGGGAGAACACTGACAATTAATTACAATTAATTACAGTTGGACCAAGCAGGTATCTTGGACCAACCAGGCAGTGTACTTTTAAGGAAGGCGGGCTCCCTCCACAAGAAGAAACAAATCATGTTGTTATGGAGAACCAGCTTACGTATTTTAAATTTGATGCGGTTTTTATTTTCATTCCAGCAAGGTCTGTGTACTTAGTATCATACTGCTGTCTTCATATTAAGTTGCCAGTTGCCAGTAAAGATAATCCTTATCTGGGCAGACAAAGATTCCATACACAGATTCTTTGGATGCATTTTCATATGGTGTTAGTAGGAGTCCCACCTCACTTTGGCTTCCTCTAACACATTTTTACCCTTGAGGCACATCACTCTACTGAAAGCTTTAAAACATTTTTGATATGGTGGTATATTTACACAGCTTGAGCCTGTATAATGCAGCACTGTTTAAAAAAAAAAAAAAAAAAAAAAAAAAAAAGCCCAGTGTCAAGATCCTCTCTTTCCCTCAAAATTTTGAAATTCTAACTATGTACTCTATTATTCAGATTTATATTTGTGCTGGAAATCAAGGGAAAGGAATGTATACAAATTACAGGCTGGGATGGCAAAATGCATGTATGGAGTTAGCCTAATGCATGGTGTCTTTCTACCTAATGTCTTTCTACCAGGACTCTTCTCATGCCCTCTGGGCAGTCAACAAGACCAGCACTTGTGCTGCTTCAGCAAGTCCAAATACAAAACTCACCTGCAAATGTAGGGTTCTTGTGTCGTTTGTCACTTATTCTGTTTTGTTTTCTTATGTATGAGCTAAAGAGCAGGATCGCATTCAGATGCAGCAACCTCCTGGTCTCCATGCCATGACAAACCCCACGGAATATTTGTGTTAGAAGATACTCTGTTCTTTACATACCTTCCTCTCCCCTGGGTAAACAGGCTATCAATTATTGTTTTCTTAGCTGATTTCTCCTCATGAGAAAAGAAAGAGAATCCCAAAAGAACTAACAAAGTACAAAGCAGACACAGGGAGCCAAACCCAAGCAAGTGCCTGCTCCTCAGGAGGAGGAGGTGCCCCGGGGACCAAAGGACCTCTTGCTGCTGTTGAGTAGCCTGGGAAGGCCTCAGTGCTGAACAGACCTCCCCCCGCCTCCAAACAGAAGTTTTGCAAATATGGAGAACAATGCCACGAGTGTGTTCATGTCAAATTTAATTAAAAGATTGGTGGCTGGATTCTTTGTAGCAAGCCAAGCCAGGACCAGCAAAACCGGCAGCTTTTTCCAGATCTGCTCACCAGCTTGATTAGAGGCTAAGGAGCTCTGCCTCCCTTCACAATCCTGCTGGTACCAAATCACAGCATTGCCCTTTACAACCACGATGCTATTGTTAAACAAAACCACAGCTCAGGGATCAGCATAGGGCAACGTTCTGCCAGTTTTTACATCCAGCCCAGAGCAACACTTGGCCTGGCACTCCAACTTGCATTTCTTTGGCTCTTGCCTCTTCTCAGATCACACCTGAAACTTCACTCAGTGAGTATTTCTCTCATGTACAATGTACACCCCACGTTTTGGGGGACTACACAAAAATTGATTATGGAGCCTGAGCAACTCTCATTTCTGCACCATGAATCACTGTTGCAGTCGAGAAAGCTGTCCTTTCTGTAATGGAACTTCCTATGAGGCAATGTGCTTGTACATCTCACCTAGTTCTCTTCTTCCATTTTTTTATGGTCATAGTGATCTCCCTGTATTAAAGTGGTCACCTGTAGCTCCTCCCAGTGGGACAGGATTTGGTGCATAGTCTCTGGAAGCCTGTTCGGCTGATACGTGAAAATGAAGTAGATGAGCACATTTTCTTGCTTCATTGAGAGAATCCTTTGATGTAGAGTGATTAGACTTATGAAAAAAACAGCTAAAAACTATCACTTTCATTTACAAAAGGATGATTACTTTTTAATATGGAAAGACAGGATTCTGTATGAAATGTCTTCCTGGGGGCCTTCAGCCGTCAAAATCTTTCTGATAGTGAAAAACAGGAGTCTGTAATATCTCTGATATATGTCTCAGAGGAACCTATTACAAGTCCGTTATCTAGCATACATTTGCATATTGATTGGCAGGATTTATTATGTTTTCATGGGGATTTTTGCATAAGACAATACATCAAAATGAATGCTAAAAGGAACACCCGCAATCTAAAAGTCTTGGTTTCACATAAAAATACTGCCCCCATTACTGTGGGATTACTGTATCTTAAATAACACAGGGAAAAGGCACACTCTTCTTTTTCAGTTTGCTTTACTGTGTGCAAAAAAAAAGTCCTCTCCCAGTAGAGATTTTCACCGTCTTGCTGATGGTTACTCACATTTTCTTTCTGTTGCTCTGGCCTAATCTAACAGAGCTGCAGGCAACATGGGCCTTGCACTCATGGTCAACACAGCAAGAAGGTTCTTGTGGTAACAGCAGTGGCACCAGCAGCATTGAAATAGCAGAGCTACTGGTTAAGATGGCTCGTGTCTCACAGGAGCCCTAGTAACTGGCCAGCTGCCAAAGAGATAATCGTGAATGGTCCACGAAGCCCATTTTCTCTGCCAGCCTCTTAGCTGGAGAGCAAAGCACCTGCATTACTTTAAGCTCTGTGGTGTTAACCATGTCTTATCACATACTCATGATGCCTGCCCACGAGCTTCACCTAGACAAGCCTCCAAAACGCCCTGCTTAGAGATACACAGGAGCCATCCACGTGGAGCTGGCTGCACAGTTTGGAGGATCACATAACCTGAAGGACTTTAGTGGTGCACTGATGATTGAACAGGCTAATGAAAGAAGGTCCGTGGGATACTGCTACGCTTACCAGGCATGGCACATCTGCACAGTACTGTGGGAAGGTGCTCATAGCCTGCCCTGCTGACAGACTTCACCACAGATCCTCTCAGATTCTCCTGCTCTAGAAATGCTTTTCATGTCTCCCATATGTTTACCTATAATGTAAATAGCCCAGTCCGTTCAAAAATAGCTGAGAACCAGCTAGATTTGTGTTTGTTCCGCTTGGTGAAATGGGACATATTTGGCAAGTCTCTTAAAATAAGAGTTCAAATAAGACTTGGAAACCTTCTTCTAAGGGTACATTTTTTGACTGTGGAGTCATAAAGCATCTTAAGAATCAGGTATCTTAAGAATACTGAACCAAGAGATGAGAGTCCCACCTTCAGTTTAATGTTAAATAGAGCACTTGTGTTTCACTTGCTGGACAAGCTCATTTGTAAGCCAGGAAAAAGCAGAAGCTGATACGGAAAGAAGCAGAAGCTGATATAGCTCTCGGTAAAGACAGTGTCAAAAATCCCCATGGGATTGAAAGGAAAGCAATTTTTTCAGGCTGGTTATTCACTTCATGAGATTTTTAGCTGTCAAAATTTATTTCAACAGAGTAAAAAGGATTGCCTCAAAATTTCTGCTGTCATTGCTGCCTTCACAGTAAGGAGCTCTTTGACACTTTGCCAAGCATAGGAGGAAAGTGCAGCCCTCACCAGGGTTTCTGGCCCAAGTGCAGAATTGGCAGCCAGCAGCTGGGTGCAAAATTTGTGCGAATGAGCAAAGGGGTGAGATCTCCCCTAAATCACCCATTGCCACTCATCCACTCGTGGGTGGAAAAATCAACGGGGAGAGCTCAGCAGGGAACAAAGCAGTTCAGATGAAGCTGAAGCCTGTGCTCACTGCAGTGATGCACACAGGGCTCTGGAGGCACAGTTTCTCGATGGCATTCAGGAGCACCAGGGAGCTCTAAGGAACCTTTATGAAAGAAGTCCACCTGCAAAGGCTGCCCTGACTCAGGTACTGCTGATAACCACTTCCAAACCATGTCCGGCTGTGTGCCACCAGTGGTTTTTGGCCCAAGCACTGTGAGTCCGAGAAGTCCTACTCCACATGGCGTGGAGCTCCTACGGCCTTTCAGTCCCAGGTTACAGTCCAGGGTTAGTACAGCCCAGCTCCACCTAATTATCGCATGAAACCAGCTTCCTTTGAAAGCTTGTTCTTTCAAATATGCAATAAAGAGCTCTGTGTAGCTACGCTGAATTAATATGGGGCAAATCTCAAGATTCTTAATCAGCTTTAGCTGGCTTTTACTTTGGGAAAACTTCCCACTGAACTTCTGAGTAAGGACATAAGAATTTGTCCAGAGTAACCATTTTCAGCATGGAAGGAACGCTTACTATGTTATTCCCATCTGGCTTTCCTAGAATATCTCATCTGTTATTCCCTTCACACGCCTCTGTGAAAAGGACCCTGTAGGAGATGAAGTCATCTTGAAGTGCTGCTTTTTTTTTTTTTTTTTTTGTCCTAAAAATCTGCATATTCTTACTATGGTTACTTTGATCAGAGTAAACACGCCTGCACTCCCGGTCCAGGGCATTCCTCCCACACTTACAATACAGATTCTCTGCTTTGCCATCCTCTCACCCAGAGTGAGGGAATGACCCCTCCACCTCTCTTACTACCCCAGACAAAAGCCAGACAGCTTAAGATGCTTACACATTGGCAGATTTATAAGCCTCATCTCTGCTCTGACCTCTGCAAGTCTTGCATGTTGATGAGGATGAGGAAGGTGTAAATTCTTACTGTCCACCCTCTCCTTTTTCATTTTCTTCCCTTGTTCCCTCCTTCTTCCATCTCCCTCATCCCTATGTTCTTGTGTTTGTATGTTCATTCTTTCTTCTGTTCTTCTGATTATCAGATGATCACAGCTGTCTGTAGAGTACCTCTGCCTGTCCAGCGGCTCTGCCCTATGCTCTGGCACTCCGATCCTCTTGGGAGCCTTTGGGCATTCCTGTAGTGCAAATCATGGTGACAATGATTAAAAGGGTGCCCACCCCTTTTCCATTCAACCAGCAGCTGTTCATGCTGAAATGATCTCCTCTGTTCCCCTGCTTGGGTCCATAGCCAGCGTTACAGGCTTACCAGGACAAACCAGGAAATCCACAGCCACGGTGTTGGTAACATAAGTGAGGGAGCAGATGTTTGACTGCACAGACCATAAGCGATGGATAATTAATTAAACAGGCAAATGCCTTTCTCAGGGTGTAACTCTTTAAGTTATTTAAATTCCAGGAGATGTAAAAGGTGAGCCATTGACAGAGAAGAAATCAGCAAGCTGGCCGAGGAAGTGGGTTAATGTAAAATGTCTGTGCTGCTTAGCAGCATCCTCCAGCTGGTGAATCTGTGCTGTCAAGTCCCTAGAGCTGTCCCTTGGGGACCCTGGGACAGATGATGGGACCAAGCTAGGCAGAGTGCCTTCATGAATGGGAAAAGATGAGAGGGGAAATCCACTGAGTGAACTTGGACTTGCATCCAGGACACTCCCTCCCAGAGCAGGAGAAAGCAGAGAACAAATAGCTAAAGCAATTATGTCTGCACTGAGTTATCAATTGACTGTTGCAGACACCATGTTGGGGCGGAAACAAGAAATTGAATCTGTGGAAGAAGATGATCCAGGGCTGGAGGGCAGAGCGAGTGCCCAGGGCGGGCCCCATCAGCCGGAGGCCAACGAGCTGCAACAGGAGGCAGAAGGAGCTGGTCGGACCAGGGCAACACTGCCTTGGGCTGGGACGTGCTGCCCCTCCAAATGGCAGTAGGGTCCCCCAACAGAGCCGTCTGGCTGCTGCTGCTCTCCCAGCTGTGTGGCACCATAAAGATATCTGGCACACAGAACNAGTCACGAACGCTCGGATCAGGATCAAAGGCAGACGAGCAGGCAGAGTCCTTCTTGGATGTCAGCCATCGAAGAAGGGGCGAAAAAAGGGCAAAAAGGGGCGAAAAAAGGGCGAAAAGGGAGTTGACCTGTTGATCCTTCAGCTTTTATACGTGGCATGATGCGGATGGGATGGAATACCCCTGTTGGTCAGTTCTGGGTCACCTGTCCTGTCCGCTCCTTCTTGAAGGTGGGACCCTCCAACGGGCAAATGTTGAAAATTATCTGACCTTGGTTCTTCCAGCAATAAGTCTAAACAAGGGCCTCTCTGCAGACCATCCCTTGGTATAATCAGGTCTTATCACTGTGAGACGGAACAGCTCTGAACAATGTGCTGTTAATTTCAGAGTTTAGCTAGTTAGAGGAGGCCTAGCTAAGAAAGTAAAACTGTAAAACAGAAAATTGGTTCGTTTTACCTCAAACCAGGACACGTGTTTACTGGTACTGTACACTGGCATTTGTAGGGAACATTTGGATAACGAGTTCAGAGACAGCTACTCACCCTTGTTTTAAAACTATCATTAGCTCTCTTTTAGGGATTGCTAATATCATACGTGACTAATGGATTTGTCTTTGCAGGGAACAGTTATGGGTGGTATCAATGCCATGTGGGACCAGAACATCTGCTCTCTGTATAACGAGTTGTGAATGGGGTTTTTTAGCTGTGTAGGCACACCATTCCCCATGGAAAAGGCCAAGTCTTCATTATCTGTGAGACGCGGCAAATACCAGGAATGAGTCACTGCCCTCTTGGCAGGCAGGATGCTGTCTAAGGAAGGAGAGAAAGGGGGGAAGTGAAGGCAGGGTGAAGGGATGGGGTTGGTGAGGACAGAGCCTGGGCAGGTGAAGCGTGGAGGCACACAACAGCACAGGACAAGGCTTCAGTGGTCTTACCATTTCCCCAGGCACCAAGAGCTGCCAGGGCCTAACACTCTGTACAAGTGATAGATTCTTCCAAAGACTGTTTTAATAAGGAAAAATGTAGCCTCAGCCCAAACCCAGATTGTGTTCAACTGTGACTAAATAAGGAAACACAGTATTTCATAAATGAGTGTCCCACTGAAAAAGGCAGCTACATGCACTGGTGCCACCCAACTCCCTCCAGCATCTGGACACCAGGTCCCAGATGATGTTCCTGGATTATTTCCTGCCTGTTTCTGTCATCAGCAGATAATCATACCCCTGCATTAAGATGATGTGTTTCTTACCAGCTCTTTGCTCCTGTCATATCACACAGGCAATCTATAAGATGGTTTCTTCTGTAATGAAGATGCCAGAAGATGAATCAACACCAGAGAAGAGGACAGAGAAGATCTTCCGCCAGATGGACACCAACCGTGATGGTAGGCACCCTCCCAGGCACCAGGGCAGTCACCTTTGACCCCATGCTGGGTGTCTGGGGTGTCCTGCTCACATGGGGTGACCCCTCAAACCCACCACTCCTCCTTCAGCCACCCAGACAAAGCCACTGCCATCCACAGCCAGTGGGGCAGAGGCAGGCAGGGATTCTGCCTTGCAGAATTGCTTTCCCAGGGATTCTTCCTGGGCTCCTCCAGCTTCCTCCCACTATGCTTGTCCAGAGGCTTAGCAGGTGTGCTGTAACCCACCATGTGTGCTGACCAAATGTGTTTCTTTTCTAGGAAAACTCTCTCTGGAAGAATTCATCCGAGGCGCCAAGAGTGATCCATCCATAGTCCGCCTCCTGCAGTGTGATCCCAGCAGCGCCGGCCAGTTCTGAACACGTTCTTTGGATGAATTATGTATCTGCTTTTTTTTTTTTCCTTGCCAAACAACATTCATGGTAGTGTTGCCTCTGTATGGCCAATTATGCCTTCTTTTGTGGCATCTTATAGCTTTTTTTTTGTTGTGGATTAATTATAAGAATGCTGAATTGCTCTTAACAATTTGTCCAGAGCACGGGCAGTACTGTTTTAAACAGATATTGTGGTGTTATCATTGTTTTAAAGATTTCCTTTTTTTGTTTGTTTTGTTTTGTTTTAACGTGTCTGTTTCAAAAAGCACGCGTTGAGAAGGAGGAAAACAACAACAAAACCCTTCGCAGCAAGACACACTGACAGATTTTTAGATTGCTGCTTTCGTAGCTGAGTATTCACCCACAGAACTTGAAAGTGTAGTAGAGGTTGAACCAAAGGGGTTGAGACAGGTGGGGTAGGATTCACCTGGAACCTCCTCTCCTGTCCAGGTGGCACCAGTTAAGGTCAAAGGATGGAGAATAAGTAGGAAAGTGCAAAATGGGTGCAGGGTGCATCATCCGCACCCCTGCTCATACACCTCACTGTTTCAATGCTGTGAACATTTTCCAGGTTGTGAAGAAGAAGAAGGGAAAAAGCAAATATGGACAGTTTTTCCTAGGTTTACAGTGTTGATTTCACGTGGCTCTATCTGAAAAATTCAGCAGTTTGCAATCCTGATCCCCAAATCCACAACTGACAATACCTCTTGCCGTTTGGGATCAGCAAAGACAGACACAGCTAGGGAAAACTGGGTCTTGACAATGAATTTAAGGGAGATGAAGCATGTTGAATGTGAAATTTTCCAGTTAGTCGTAAAGCAGTTTCTACTAAGGAGAGTGGGCATTCACGTGATGAACTCACGGACACGCAGCTCCAGCCGAGGCACATCTGCTGTTTTGAATGCTCTTGCGTAGTATGAAGTTTTGGGGGTGTTTTTGTCTCTCTCCATGTAGCTTCCCTTAGGGGAAGGTTGTCATCAAACCTTGTTTTAAACATAAAATTGTAGCATTTATATTTCATTTATTTTAGTAAAGTTTGAAAAATCTGTACTGAAATGAGGAAATGGTACGCTTTATGGTATATTTATATATATAAAAATTAAAACAAAAAAAAAAAAGATCAGCTCTTGAGAGAAATGTTGAATGTTTATCTTCTCACCTAGATGCAGGAGTTCTGAAATTTGCTGCTGCAAAACCTTATCCTTTGGTCAGAGTTGCTGTACGCAGAGCTAGTAGACATTCGTGGGATTTCTTAGAGGCTTTACAAGCGCTGCTGCAACGGAAAAGCTTTAGCAACAGGAGGCATTATGCTGACTAAATTGGCATTAATCTGTCATTAGCTAAAGTCTGCTCTGTGATCCTGTTGGAGAGGTACCCGTGTAGGCAGTGCACAGCGCTGGGAATTCGTGAGCTCGTTAGAGTAACCTTTGTCTGACAGGCAAGGTTGGCGTTTTGTCAAGTGACCTTGTAGATGCTAATCCCCAGTAGCCTTAATTTAAAATAAACCAAGTAAAATAAGTCTGCTTGGCAAATGATGATTAGCTAAGTACTAATTAGAAGTCATGAAAGAGAAGCCGAGTATGAATAATTTTTTGTAGAACATTAGCTAGCATGTACAGTGACTGAGAGAAAAAATCCTAGACTTAATTTTCCATACCATTTGCTTTGCCAGATGTGAAGTGCAGAGCATATTAAAATAAAATAAAAATAGATTGAAAATAACATTGCTAATCGGTTGTACTAAAATTATTATGAGTGGCTAATTACATACAGTAAATCTCTTCAGGCACGCGCCTTTGTCTTAAATGATCACAGAAATCCAGTTGATGATATATTTCCATTATATGAATCAAAATATCAAGCAGAGGTGTGTGGGGGACAATGGCAAAGCAAAAGAGGCCCAACCACAGACAG
Organism: Pedionomus torquatus; assembly: GCA_013398155.1. Classification (NCBI taxonomy): domain Eukaryota; kingdom Metazoa; phylum Chordata; class Aves; order Charadriiformes; family Pedionomidae; genus Pedionomus; species Pedionomus torquatus. The sequence continues at coordinate 175,560 of VZRU01016174.1, read as the reverse complement.
AGCGAGCTTTCAATGCCTAGTGCTTTTAGCTGTTACAAGCATCACTGGCAAATTTTGCATCAATTCTTCCAGTGGCTGGAAGTGTTCGGTCTCTATTTCTCCCTAACCTTCATTAGACACCCTGTGCACAAATCTAACCTTTCGAAGGAGAGTCTGTGCCTACCTCCTTCAAAGTAATTTTCTGCTTCAGCTGGAGAGGTTCTGGCCTCTTCCCCATATCCATCATCTCATGTGTATTCAAGTCCAGGCTGCCTCTTGAGTGCTTTGAGGGCTGTTTTTCAGCAGGACAAGGCTGGCCAAGCGTCTGGGGGTGGCAGCAGGAAGGCCAGTGGACATGCACTGATCAACACCCTCTCTGGCAGATGGACCAGTGCTGCCACCCCAGCTGCCCCTGGGGTGTTCCATCACCACCTCTGGGTGGGCAGGATGAGGTGATGCTAGAGGAACCCTGCTGAACTTCTACCAGCTCAGTGCAGGCACCCAGATCCAAAGCAGCAGTATTTACTGAAGGTACATTTGGATACCTTCTGCAATTCCATCTTCTTCGTGCTGTGAAAGCAGTTGCATGTGACTGAACTTTTAAAACCTTGCCTTTTATTTAAGCAACTGCATTCCCTCTCATTTTAGCTTTGGACAATACTTCTGGCCCAGAACCTAACCCCTCAGTTTGTTTTTGTTCAGTAGTTTTAGGGCCAGGCTTGCTTCACGTGTCAATACTGTACAACACGTGCTTGAAAACAGAACTTGCGATATGACCCCAGGCCAGCAGAGATGTAATTCTTTCCACAGTTCACAAAATCTGGAAGAATAAGAATCAGCCTACAGCTGCAGAGGACATAGCTGGAGATAAGACTATTGTATTAAGATTTACAGAGTGAACTAAGATTATTCTTTTACCTGACTATCACTGTCGATTGGTATTGTTTTGAATTATTAACTATCCCTTTCTCTTTCTGCTTCTGTATGTCCTGTAAAAGTGGTCCTTACCTGGCATTGTGACAGGAGCATCTGCAGACCTCAGATCAGCAGGACAGCAGTGGTGTCCTGCTCCTAGGATTGGAATTTTCTGCTTTGCTGCTGTTCCATTCTCAATCCTAACTGCTTTCATGAACCTTTTGAAGACAAAATTACTTCCTCTGTAGAAAATAGCATGGCAAGTTAGACACTGTGAAGCAATCCATTAGCAATATTTCTGTCCATGAAGGAGGGCAGACAGCAGGTACTATTTCACATCACCTCTCAGTTTTGTAAACAGTTAGTTGCATGTGAAAGAGGTCACCTGCACTCACGTACTGTCCAAATAAATTAATGAGTGCATCCCATGTACAGACTGAATCCATGGAAAATACCAGTCCCGTTTATCCGGCATTCCCAATCAGCTTGCCAAACTCTGGGCCAGAAGATGTGAAGTGAGGACTATGACTTATGAGATCTACAGCAGCCTGTCCTTGCTTTAGAGTGTTTTGGGAAGGGAAACAGGAACACAACCCTTGTAAAACGAGCATACATGTGTTTTTGTGGACACTTATGGCTTGAGAGGGACTGAAGAAACATCTGTGTCTCAACATTATTTGAAGCCCTGTGAGTTCACAGCAGTGGATGTTCCTGAGGTACACGAAGGGGTTCTCTTCCTCTTGCTGTTCTCGGGAACTTGTAGGATTTTTACCTTGTTGTTGGGGCATTTTGCTTTGTTGTTTTCTGTTTTAAAGCATGACCTCCACATTTTCTAGACACTGCTGCTTAAAACAGTGTGTAACTTCTGTAGCTGGATGAGGTCTACGTGCAGAAGTGTTGCATGCTGGCACAAGACATGTTCGTACAGGACCAAGTCCCCACCATTTAGTAGCTGTCCTCGGGGGCTGAAAACTTCAAAACTTCCCAGCATGTGCTCTCTTCACCAATGGCAAACGTGCAATAATGCAGCTTAGCTTAATTTTCTCTCACTGCAGACCAGGCTAAGTCGCATTTTCTGTGTGCTAGAAGCACACACATGGGCAGAAACCTCAGCTCAGCTGACTCATGGAAACTTGGTGAGCTGTGGTAACTTGACGTTGAGCCCTAATCTGCATCCTAAGCTGAGTGAGAACATGGCCGTGGCCGTCTGTCTCTGGGTACATGTGAACCAGGGAACACGGTGACAACTGGCAGGTCTCTGGGGACATGTGGCGATGGGGAGGGAATCCTTTGCCTCAGAACAAATGCCCTGAGCTCAGCTGTCTCCCTGGTTTTAAAACTGTCTTTTGTGTGGGTTTTTTTTTTTAGCGACACTGGCGAAGATGCAACGTGATAGCAATATAGCACGGTCAGGATAAAGGAGGCATCCTTCAAAAGAGTTTCCTTTTGAAGCCTAGTGTTATGAGCACCAAGCCAAATGAGCAGAGGGGAGGGATGGCCAAGACCCCTCCCCAACACCCACCGCACCAGCACCTCCTCTTGTGTTTCTCATGGTGCTCCCTCACTTTCCTGTGGGGAGATGGGCCTTGGGCTCAGGAATTAGGTGTCAGGCAACTGGTGCCAGGCCAGCGGAGAAGAATATTTTACCTGCCCTTTGCACAGACGTGCAGATGCCCTCTTCGCTCTGTGCCTCTCCGAGGGGGATCCCACGTAGGAGTCTTAAAGTGTGTGTGTGTGGGGAGTGCAGTTTCGTTGGTATCGAGGCATAACTTGTGCTTAGAAATGCAGGGAAACTTGGCAAGCAGCAAAGAGCCCAGCGATGCTGGAAGCTGCGTGCAGAGTTTCCCATTGACTGCACAATAGACAGGTAAAGTAGGAGCAGGGATGTCAGACTCGTGGTGTGATGCGCTCCCAGATGGGGCTAGACCAGAAATGGCACCTTCTAGCTGAGCAGCTCTGTCTGCTGTGTACTCGGTCAGCAGTGCTGGCAAAATATGCTTTTAAATACCTTTAGCATGAACACGCAGCTGCAGAAGAATAACTCTGTTTTTTCTCTCATACAAGTAACAGAGCTGTTTGCTGATCCCTGGTTAGAAGCCGAACAAACAGTTCCCAGGAAGAACATGTGGCGTTTCTTAAGTGTAACTGAGGGCAAAATGCTGCCTGCAAGAGCTTTCTTCCTGGTTGTGGTGGACAACAAGGGAAAGCTCCTCTCAAAGCCCAGGTGCCATTCTGCAGCCTGGGGAAGGCAAGAACAACTATTGTTGTAAGCCCGTGGAGGAAAAAAGCAGCAGGGTTTGTAAATTTTAGAATTTATAAATTGGGCCCATCGTGTGAGGGGCTGTAGAAACCGTTTGGATGCCTCAAACATTTGGAGCAGTAGAACGATCAGTCAGATGCAGAGTCAATCTCTTCATCCCTTGCAGAAACCATCCCTGTCTACCATGTGTGTCTCAGCAACACCTCTTATTCCAGCCTGCTTCCACATCAGCCATACTGAGAAGTTGTTTTGGGGAGGGGATTTTCACAGGATAAGATATAAAACTTGTCAGATATACATCCATATCTTAACAATAACAGCTGGAAAGGCCAGATGTGTGGGGCTTCTTGCAATGTTCATATTTGATTTCCTCATTGCTCCCACAGGTCATGTTATTATAATATGTATAGTTGGGATTAATGACTAATGCATAATAAACAAGGCAAAAAAGAATTTGAGTTGTAGTGAGCAATGTGAAAAGACTAGAGAAATGAAAAACTGTAAGAATATCCCTGCCTTTGACTAGGGTCTGAATTCGCAAGGTGAAACTCCCCCTTAGCAGCAGTTGGCACAGAACAGGTCCTCTGCAGCAGCCCAGTCTGTGGGCTGCTTTGTCCCCGTGTCCCCATGTGCGGAGGCTGGAGACTCTGGCCCCTGCCACAGAGATGGTGGTGTGAGCTTCTTCAGCCTGCTGAGTGCTTCCCAGATCCTGAAGTATATGATGGCCACCCATTGTGTTCTCTTGCTTTGGAGCTGAGACACATCTTAGATCTTTCCCTCTTGCGCTGATCTTATACCAAAGATATTCTCACCTTCCCAAGGCAGGCGCTCAGGGTGTCCGGCTCTCTGAGACTTAGCAGCCACCTCCTGGTTGCCATCCCCACCCTCTCTGTAAATGAATAACAAACACCAGCCCTTGATATCTGGAGGAGCCAGGCTTGATGCACTGAGATGGAACATCTTCTGGTTTGGTTCCCAGCCTTTGGTCCTCCTGTATACCTCGACAACCACACTATTTAGTTCTTATTATTAAGTAATGGTAGTATTAAACATTTCAAGAACATGCTGAACCTCTGGAACAATGTGGTTTTCATTATCGTGTACATGTTTGTTGATGCACTGCAGACTGAACCTGACTGGTGCTTGCTCTCCTCTCCTATGGTTTATTTTTTGGAGAGCTGCCTTCTTCCAGGGAAGAGCATTACCTTCCTATGCATCACCATTCAACGCGTGGTGCCCCAGTGCTGCCTGGAGCACCCAGATGCTGTCAACCAAGAGATAATTTTGGCACAGTAATGTCAGGCCGAAATTCTTCCTACCATCTGTCAAAAGCACGTGTCAAGGGCATGACCTCTGGTTTTCTCCTCCCTGGGGACAGGGGGTTCAGTGGTATTCAGGGCTGGCCTCACGTTCCCCCGCCAAATGGGATGATAGTGATTAGTAAACCCACCTGAGAAAATCCTCTTAAATTCTAATCTTCGTTTGTGCTGCTAATTGGCTGGGGTCAGAAGGATGATTAATGGCTTCTACGTGGCTGTTTGGGGAAGAACTCACAGTTCCTTGCCACCACTGCTATTTTATTTCCTGTCATTAGCTTATTCCCATTTCCAGGGTAACCAAACAGTTTTTATTACTAACTGGGAGAAAAAGAAAAAACAAAACAAAACAAAATCAGGGTTTCGATCTGATAAGGATCTAAGGAACCTTACTGAAGACATTGTGCTCCATGTTAGTCATATGAATGCTCTGCAAGATCATATTTCTTCGGTATTTTCTGTTTGATTTCCTGATTCGTGTTTCAGTTGTGTTCATGATTTATTTATTTATTTTGGATCCTCTTAGTTTCATCTAGTTTAATTAGCCGGTCATTTAACTCATATGCTAACAGAAGTCTCTATTACCCCAGAGCAGAGCTGCCTGAGCAATTACTAGCAAGGTGGGCTCACTGTGCCTAGTAAAAATGAAGTGCTTAATTATGTTAGGGGTTATTTTCGTCTGCATGTTTGCTGCAAGAAGACAGATTGAACCGCAATTCATTTCAACATGCTTATCTCTTCCACTTGCTCACCTCAATTCCATCCAAGCAGTCTTGTATCTTATATTTGTTTATTCAGTTCAATTTCACTCTTGAACCCAATGTGACCGGTATTGGCCTCTCCTAAGGAAAGTACTTGATACCTTTTGATTTTTAAATATTGCTGAGTGAATGACACGATGAATGCAAAAGTAAATAGCTATATATTTGTGTAAATTCGGGCAGACATTTTTGATGCTGTAGAGAATAATAAGTTGAGATAAATCATGGTCAAAAGCTGAATGGATCCAAGTGTCTGGCTCCTGTTCAAGTCCATGATCGTTCCACAGGGAGAGCTTTCCCATTGCTGTTCCCTCAGGCTTTTCCCACATTGCAGCATAGAGATTCCAAATCTAACTTCAAATAAGCTACTACGGGCAGATTAACTGCAGCAGCATGGAGTTCAGCATATCCTGCGTCTCGGCAAAATTAGATACCTCTGTAGATGAATGCTCTGTAAGCAAACCTACATATCCTAAGGAAGACTTTTACAACTCAGAAGGGAGGGACAACTATGAATTAATTTGATCAGCATAGTTTTCTTATGGCTGTCTAGAATTGCTAGTGTCCTGTGTGTAGTTGCCTATAGCTATTGTGATGTGTTAATTTTTACCCCCAATTCTGTTGTAAGCTCATCTGGTGATAGTCTGAGTCTCCAGCCAGTTCTCAGCCAGGCAAAGCCCACGGAAAGGACATCTAGAGGCGTGTGGACACTCTCAGGATGTGTCCCAGTGCTGTTGCACACTTTGGGAACATGAAACCTACCCAGTAACATGGAAGTAGGTGATCAGGCCATCAGAGGAGACAGAGAATTTGGCGGAGGATTGTGTATGTATTCTGTGCCCCGCAGCATGTGCAGCGTTACCCCTGCTATTATCTTCCAGTTTAGGACTTTTCTTGAACTCTTAGTGTCGGAGTAAAGTTTTCTTATGCTGATAATGTATTTGTATTATGCAACAT
>VZRU01016174.1:95857-165916 GCA_013398155.1 Pedionomus torquatus | reverse complement strand
TACACACACACACTGCATTATATACATATGGGTTTTGGTTTCTCCTGTAGCTCAGGTGCCAACTGCATACATGCTACTGGGAGAACACGGGCATTGCTGGAGACCATCATAAGAGCAAAGAGCATGTGGTGGGAGGGGAACAGGTCTCTGTGGTTTCTGAAGCACCTGGGTGCTCTTGGTGAGTTGAGTACCTTGGTACTCAACAAGGTACAGAGCTTAGTGCCTAGGTTTCCTGATGTATCACAAAGAAACAGCTGACAAATACTTTTCAAAATTATTAGAAAATACCCAGCACACAGGGAAAGCCTTTTTTAGAACCTTTGGTGGCCGTGAAAAGGTTCTTAGAGCTGTAGAACTGGACACACCTGGATGAGTTTTGCTTGGATGGGGAAGGGCTGGAGGAAGCTGGGATTTTGGAGCCAACACTCCGCTGGGCAACGCATTCCAGGTGAATTAACTTCTTTCCTCATTGCCCAAGTGTGGTTTCTGCCTGACACAAGAGAGGAGATCTCAGGGGCTGGCTCTGGCATGGCAGCTTGTCCCACTCAGGACTTGCCCTCGGCAGGAACACTGAACTTCTCCACCCCACTGTAAGACAGGGCTGCCCCACCACTGCTTGGGCAGCCTCCCTTTACTGAGGTAAATGCTTTTGCAAGCAACTTCCCACCTAGATGTTCTCACCTCCTAGATTCTTGTTTGAAAAGACAACTGGTGTAGAATAAAATGGTTGATGAAAATGTTTTACTGCAAGATGCATGGCCAAATGTGTGTCAGTGCTTTGGGCACAGCGGGCACAGCAGGAACAGACGCGCATAAGGACCTCATCCAAGGTGCCCTGGACTCACATAGATGTTAGTGGCAGCGTTTCCAGCCAGGTTTCCAGGACACTCCAATGTGTCACAGAGTCACAGAATGGTTGAGGTTGGAAGGGATCTCTGAAGGTCATCTGGTCCAACTCAAGCAGAGCCACTTAGAACTGTTTGCCCAGGACTATGTCCGGGCAATATCTCCAAGGATGGAGAATCCACAGCTTCTCTGGGTACCTGTCACAGTGCTCCATGACCCACACAGTAAAAAAATATTTCCTGAGTTCAGAGAGAATCTCTCATGTTTCATTCTGTGTCCACTGCCTCTGGTCCTGTCACTGGGTGCCACTGAGAAGAGCCTGGCTCTGTCCTCTGCGTTCTCCCTTCAGGTATTTGTACACACTGATAATATCTCTCTGGAGCCTCCTCCAGGCTGAACGGTCTCAGATCTCTCAACCTGGCCCCACAGGAGAGAGGCTCCCATTTCTTCATTAGGTTAGTGGCTCTTTGTTGGACTCTCTCCTCTGAGTCCACGTCTCTCTTGTACCAGGATGCCCAGAACTAGACAAAAACTCCAGGTGTGGCCTCACCAGCACTGAGTAAAAACCACCTCCCTCATCTACTGGCAGTTCTTTGACTAACGCAGCCATCATCGAACTCATGCTTTGGTGATTATTTGTTTTCAGTCTCTGTTCTTGTTACCTCTGCAGAATGGATTTATATTTTCTTCTTTTTGAAGAGTTTTCTGGGCTCAGACATGGGAACTCAATCCCCAGTATGTAGTAATTCACATCACAGCAACAGATGTATTATCTCATACATAGGAATATTTATTTTTTTTTCCTTCTTAAAAATGTACAAAAAATAAAATAACTGTATTTACAGTTTATCAAACCCCTCTCCCAGTTGCAACACTATTAAGTTACATGAGCTATTTTCTTAATATAAAAGCACACTATTTATACATAAAGTTTCCTTGTTTGCCAGAAAGAGGGCTTGTCACAAACTTTGGCACAAACATTTTTGTTTGTATCTTGTCTCAATTCATAGGAAATGGAAGAGCAAATAAACATTTCATAAGCTTTACATTTTAAAAGGCATAAGATACTCCTTTCCAGTTCCATATCAATCAATGTACAGCATCTTTGACAGCTGAAGAGATTCTTTTTTACTAATTGTTTGAACTATTTTACAACATTTAAACAATTCATAGACTGAAATAGGAAAATATACAAGACACTTGATCTCTGAACTCCCAAAAACTTCATAAGAGAGGACACATGAAAAAAAAAAAAAGTTCTTTTCTTTGTAGTTTACTCTCAGTGGTAAAAATCCTCCAAAATATCTTGTTTGGGATATCACCGTACATCAACAGAGCTTTACTGCAAGGATGCACTTTATTTTGGGGATATCAGCAGCTGGATGTGTAGAAAGAAATTAAAATTTGAGATTTGAGGATTTCAAAATAAATCATCAAATGGATGGACACGGTGACTAAATTGCAGCGGGAATGAAAATCAGACCTTAGAAGATTATTCTCCGTTTGCACATCTCTATCAGACTTTTTCAAAACACATTTACAGACACTGCACTGCTCTAGTTCTTCATAGTTCTTCATAGCAACCCACGCTTCAGGCTGCCCAAGTGAAGATTCAAGACTGCTGTCTTGAAGAAGGAAAGGAAATGAGAGTTTTGTTCCTTTAAATAAACAACCACAGGAGTGCCACAGAGAGACAAAAGGAGGCAAGGCAGATATTCCTGTCCCCTGCTGAACAGTAGCCAAATCTTATTGCCTTTTAACTCATACGATTTGGAATACACAGCATTTATCAAAATTTTTCATTAAACAAAAGCAACATGTATATTTTAAACAACATACATGCAAGCACTTTGTACTCCTAAAGACCTTTAAATCAAGCAGGGCGTGAGGCAGGCCACTGCTTGACAAGTTTGCATTACTCGCACTGGCCCTTCCCCATCACTTTGATAGCCTGTTTCTGACCAGCAAGATGAACCCTGAGAGCTTCTAGGTTTTCTAGAACCCCTAGAGCTTTCCAGCACCCAAGGTTCACTGTTCCTCCAGCAGCAGATGCAGTAACTACAACTGAAGGGGTGCAGGGCAATACGCTCTTGGTAATGTCTTAGGTACTTCTGATGCATCTGAAGCAGAGAAACAAACACCTCAAAATTATGGTAGATAAAGTTAAATAAAATCATACTTAACTAGCTCTAGTTGTTGTTTTAAAATAATTTTACGTTCAGGATAAATCCTACTCATCTTCCTCGACCCTGCTACCTTCATTGAGACTGTAAGAAGGAACTAAAGGCAGGAACATCAGCTCTTGCATATCAGGAATTTCCACACTTTTAAGATGTATTTAGAAAAGCTCTCAGTTAACCCTGGAAGCAACTTTCCTTCCCTGACCAAAAGCTCCTAAAATGGCAATGGAAAGAGAGTTTCTTAAACCTCAGTATTTCCTGGAGCATTGCACTTCTCACTGACCTTACGCTGCTCCTTGGCGCAGGATGCTGCAGCATCCAACAGATCCAGTCATGTGTGAGACAAGAATGTCCCATTAACCCAAGTGCTGGTGCTGCCAGGACAGCCCTGTCCTTCAGTGTGACCCCTGAATTCTCACTGTCCTCCCTTAATGCAGCACATCCCAAGCCAGGTCAGCCCCAGGCGCCACAGGCATTCACTGTAAGAAAGAGAGCTTGGAAAGCAGAACCAAGGGTGCAGAACCAGGGCTCAGCTCCTGTACATTTACTCCTGTGCTTCTGTTCATTCACTTCCTGTGCTGCAGGTTCTGCCCAGACATCATGACTAAGAGATCCCACCTTATGTCCTTAGGATCCCAAACACCATCAAACAACAGAGAAATAAAAGAACTAACACCACTGCTCACCAGTCCTCTGTGCTGGTCCTAGTTCCTAAAGCCACCTGCCAAAACTCTCCTCTTTTTTTCTTTAGGAAAAAAGTATCTGGGCTAAGTCAGCAGAGACTTTTAATCTGAGCCTGAGCCAAGCAGAAACAAAATGAACCAACATAAATCCCCTGTATTCCCAGGATGTCTGCTCTTGAGCAAGGTAGCAAGCACATCTTTGCTGGAGTACATATTTATAAAAAGATAATGGAATTAGCACAAAACTGTGTCAGAAGGAGAAAAAGCACCTTGACAGAGGAAGAGAGAAAGAGGAAGGGAGGAGGGGAGAGAGAACAGACAGTTTGCTTTACAGACATGTTTGGATCCTGGGTGTACTAGCCCTGATGCTAACAGCCTGAACATTTTATAGTTTCTGGTCCCATAGAAACTTTGGCAGGTACCTAACATTTCTATTTGAAGGACAGATTTTAATGGGATGCTATTGCTAATGAAGTTAAGAACGCACGCAAGAGCTTGCAGAACGATTATGCAAAACCATGAACAAATCAGACTAGTCATCTATCCCAGCTACTTTGTTTTACAGATAAATAGCTCCACACAGCTCAAGAAAGAGCCCTGATAAACTAGGCAGTGTTTCTTCATTCCATTAACCACCTAATAAAAACAGATTCTGGGACTAAATGAAAAAAAGAAAGATTTCAGAAGAAAAAGAAAAGCAAAGAAACTCTAAAGGCTACATGTAGGAAAGGACCCACATTTCTGTCTGTCGCATGAGATCCACATACAGTGCATGGAGAATAAAATGCTTGCAGCTGAAACTCCGAGGATGGTATGCTGAGTGAGGAGCTCTCTACGACAACCAGAGGAGCTGGAAAGGAGCAAGAGAGGTGCTGGGTTTGGATGCGCTAAGGACATTCAGGCCTTGAGCCCATTTCCTGATATGATTTCAGCCTGCAACTTTCTCCCTTCATAGAATTCATGAGACAGGTGGAATTCGATGGGATAACCTTGGCGTTCAACTTGGGTTCAGAACCAGCCACACATGAGGAGATGTATCTGCACACCTCAGATTGTGGGATTGTGGGATACTAAGTCTCCACTGGTAAAATTGTTCCAGTTTCAATAAAATAGTTACATCAAGCCCAGGTTTATATCTCACCCAACTGTCCTAGGAATCAAAACAGAATAATTTGATGGAGATACAAGAGCAAGTACCCTTTAATGCTTTAATGAGAGGGCTGCTGCGGAAAGCACCTTTGCCTCCACAGGCTTGAGAAAAAAGCCACTTTGAGAAAAAACAGCCACCTCCACCTCATTGACAAAATAGGCACAAGTCCCTTCTGTACCTCTAAGCACACGAGGCAGCAGACATGGTGCCTCATGGATTTGGTGACAGCTGGATGGGACACTCGGGTATCTGCAGCTGGGACTTGGGCACCTAAGGTGGATCCCATTGTGCCAGAGCATTCCAGACCCTGTAGCACAGTTTGCTCCAATATTTCAGTATAAAAGTGGATGGGCAAGGGTGGAGCATATGAGTGCAGATGCAGTTATCAGCTTCTCAGCACACATTCCTTAACAGACTGCAGCAATCTAATCCTCTAGGAAAGATTCTGTTAAACTCTAAACCCAATACATATAAAAACATAGTGGCAGTAAACATGCCCACGTACAGTAGTTAAAATATATTATTGCATATTATAAACATTATATACAAGGTTAAAATGGTTTCTTTACCATTTACTTACAAGTGACATTTGTAGCTGAATGCCTTACTTACAAGTCCTCATTGCTACGTGCTGAGAACTACCAGAGGTATTTGGCAAAACTATACACTATAGAGATATCCATGGATCAGTCTGAGCAAGTGAACTGTCAGCCACTTTCCCCATCTTTAGCACTGCACCAGTTTTTTAGCAGTGACAGAGAGAACTACTGGTGAAGTGATTTACACCAGATTTCTGAAACTAGACCAGTGTGGTTCCTTAATATGTTTTAGAATGAGCTTATCCACAATAAAGTACGGATTAAAACGCTGCATTTCACATTTGCAGTGTGTCATCTGGTTACAAATCTGGGGGCTGATAACTGCTTGCACACTAGAGAGTGGGGAACAATAAATAAGGGACCAGGTTAATATGAGTGGTCTTGTGTTGTGCTTGACAAACCCAAGCCTATACGCAGTGGGTGCACACGCGCAGAATGGACAGCATTTTCAAAGCAGTCTTGTAACAGTTTCTCTGATCAATGTTTGTCAAGTTCTGGGGGAATCTTCGGCTTTCCAAGAAGGAAGAAATGCTGTGGTTCCTTACAAAAAGGCTCTGCCTGAGGCTAGATCTCTGTCAGTGTGATCTTGAAGCCTTCAACCATGTTCTCCATGTGCAGGATGAACGTGTCCTCATTGGAGTAGTGCTCAATAATGTTGTCATCCATGTTTACCAAGATACTGGTGACAAAGGCAAAAACCAATTTTTATATGTACCAGGACACCAAAAGGGAAAGCCATTCTCACTTCACTACAGTGCAAAAACAGACTCCAGTACATGTCAGTACAGGGACAACAGTGGGAATCATCATCAAGATCTGCCCCATAGACCCTTACAGTCTTTGGATTAGATTCTTTGGATTAGAGGCTGCTCCTTGCCAAAGCAGTTAAGAGGCATGCCAGTGCTGGGATGTTAACCCACTTTAGCTGCCTACAAGGTGAGCTGCATTCCAGGTCCCCGGCAGACCCAGCTACCTGGTGTTTCCCACACCTGGGGCTGGCTCCCCCCAGGAACACGTCCGTGCTAATAATCAGCCACGCTGTGTGAGCTCTTACAACTCTGGTGTGAGTCGCTAACACAGGGAAATAGTGAAACAGCTATTAGAACTATGTATGAATTCTATGAGTATATAAGTCTTTTCCTTACTCTTTACCATAAAGTGCTTCTTCCAGCAAACATCATTTGTCAACAGTGTTAGAAGAAGCAAAACATGAGAAGTTTCACCTGTGTTCTCAAAAGCTAAAGAAATCTCCAGACCAAACAATGCCCTAAGCTAGAGTAACAGCTGAAAATAAATGATTTAAAATTCTATAACTCTGATATTTAGAAGTATAAAAAAAAAGTTAAAGTGGTGGGATTTAGATTTATGGCAAGGCATAGTAGCCTAGCTATTCTAAAATCACAGCTGTGATGCTCTAAATTTACTCATCTGAAACGCCTGCAGCAAACGTGTCTGCCTGCCTGCCTGCCCTTCAGGTTCGGACAGTGCAGGGAAACCCCACTCGGCATCCACAGCAAAGGCTGCACCTCTCCCATGCCAGCGTTCCACGATATTATCAGGCATATAGCCTACAGACTTTATACAAATACATTTTCCAAACACAGACTATGTTTCTTCACAGTGAGCCTATGAACACTGGTCAGACACAGAGTTGAGATTCCTATTTCCTCCTCTGCCACCCCTTGTTCTCTCTATATACATTAAGATTTCGAGTCTATGGACAGGTGTCCTAAAAGCATTTAGACTGCCCAGCATCATCAGGCCTCAAGCATCATTGGGATCTCTGAGTACTTCTAAAGGATACTGCAATAGTCCCCAGTTAGTTACTTACCCCTTTTTGCTCTTCTTATAAAGTTTTGCAATCTTTTCAGCTGGCAGCCCATATTTCTCAGAGATCTGAAGTCATAAAAATAAAAGAAATAACATTAAACACTAGTGAGAAATAGGAAATTATCATGTCCTGCTTTACATAAGGCATTAAAACACTATCTCTACAAACTTTGACAGGACAGCTATACAAAAAAGTCACTTGCAACCATTCCACATCTTCATTTAAGAATTATTTGGGGAGGAATAATCCTAAACAACTTGATCAAAAATACACAATCATTTCCACCCAGAAACTTGGAGACTATAGTTTTCATAGGGTATGAGTCATCAAAACTGCCTCAGCATCTCTTATTGCTCTGCTCAAGGAGCCAACACTCTTCCCAGCTTCAGATTTTGCCAGGGAATTTCAATCTTATCAGCCCACCTTTCTGCCATTTCTTACTCTGATTTTCTAAGCTTGTGGAAGTAATGGTTTCTTCCACCAGGCAGAAGGCGGATGAGCAGCAACAACAGGAGCTGAGAGACTGATGGACTGACAAAGAACAACATGCACATCTCTATCTCTCAATGGCATTTCAAGGTTTGTAAGCTAACAGGACCCCCTCCGTGGGTCTTTTGTCTGAAAAGTATCTTTGAGGAACTATTTTTTGTGGGAGGGCTACAAACATGCTACACACAAGATTAGGAAGCTTCCGTGTTGTTGGGGAGGTGACTCTAGTCTAGCTACTAGGGTGGCAAAACGAGAACACTATTTGGCTCACAAAACATCATCTGAGTGTATAGATAACGAGAAGCTGCAGAGAAGTGTGTTAACAAGGTATAGGACCTCTAAAATAAACCTCCTGCCCAAGGTATGATAAAGCAGAAAATACTACTTAAACTGACAAATTACCAACAGTCATGAGCGCTTCACTGGGATGCTTTGGCATTGTTTTGCAGCAGCGTATTAGTGACTTTTTTGGATGTCCATTCTGCAGTGAGTCTGTGATGTGACCATGGAGAGGGTGACCCTGAGACTTACATCTAGTCCAGGTTCACTTTCCAAATTATAATATAACTCTTTTTCGAGCAAAAAGATCTCACAGCTCATACTTCAGAAAAGGATTGTTCCAAAAGATGTTTCCAAAATGGAAATCTGAATTTTTGTCAGTTATTAATGTTCTGTGGTACTCTACTGCCAATCAAAGCAAGTTTCCTGCCTTTTCCAGGTGAAATGAAGTTGTAGCTAAACAGCTATTTATCTTCTCCATCAGAGAACTGAAATGCACAATTAAAAATCCATTTCAAGACTGCCAAACATCAGTCACTGTAAAATCTTTTCTTTGCGTTTGCATTCAGACTCCTGTTGAGAAAAAGTGATATTTTAAGGAAGTAAATTAAAGCAATTATCATGAAATAGAAAACTGAAGGAAAGGAATGGATAAACTCATCACCGGGGACCAATTTAAATGGCTGAACCCCAAGCACAGCTCCCATCCAAGAGAATTAACTAGCCTATACTTGCCTACATTACCTCTACGTGTATAACCGTCAGCCTAGCTAAGATACAATTCTGGGCTTAAAAAGTATAGTGTAACTCCAAGATTTTGAAGAACCAATAAAACTTCTTTCACACTCCAGTTTGCTCTATTGACAGCATACATCTGTGATGAACAGAAATGGGAAGGTGCAAATTAGCAGTAACTGATAAGGTAGGCTGAGCCCTAGCTTTGCACCTAGCAGAGAAAAAAAAATTAAATTGAATTGTGGGTTGTTTTTGCCACTTCAGTTTTACTTGCACCAGCACGTTTCACTGCCTTTTTGGATAAGGTGCTGGAGATATTGATTCTGGAGTCCTGGTTCCTTGGGAGAGAGTTAATTCAGCATCAAGGCTGTGCAAGCTCATGTGCTGTTGGGACACACTCTCCATGCAGTGGGGAGTGGTCTACTTTGTACCTTTATAAGAGAAACGTCACCCCACTTGTCATGTATCACACAAACATCCTCTCTATGGGTCTATAAAACCAATCTTTTTCACTCTGAGCTCTATGTAACCTAAACAAAAGGCTCTGCATAGCCTACAGAAAAGCTATGTAACCCTGTGCACAGGGTGGAAATGTATCCTATGAAGAAGTTCCACCGTAACATACTCAGCTTATATGGAGAAAGTTCAAGTCTGTGCTCCAAACAGGGCAGAAGAAGGGTGATTCTAACACAGGGTTTGCCATACCTCTGTGTGGGATGTTCTATCTATTCCAGCTATTCTCCATACAGACAGTACAGGTTGCCCCACCCACCCTTCGTGAACACCAGACCCAACCTATGCACATAAATCCATGGGCAGGATTCCCAGTAGAAGGAATCACCTACCTCTGGGCAAAAGCACTTGTGTAGGTACCCACACTTTGTACCTCACTCACACTCTACCACCATCTTTCCAAGTCTCCCTTCCTTCGATGCCTCATCATGCCTGACCTAAAGCTGGTGACTCCTCTGGGGTACCCAGGGGCCACACTGTGAAGGCAAATCTTCACTGTCCTAAGAGAAGTTCTCAGGTAAACTTTCATGTTCTCCTTTTATTCTTTCTTACCCTCTAGTTTTGCTTACAATGAATAGAATGACATCAGATAAGCAATCTGGTGCTGAACTTTTTTTATCTGTGGCTTTGTTGTATCCCTAAATTTAAGCTTTCATGTAAAGCAATAACAAAAATGGCTCCATTTCATCAGATTGTTGCAAAAATCCCTCATAACAGGCATCAGAGAAAAACTGCAACCTGAAAGTGCAGAAAATGTCACAACTGTGTGAACATGAAGAAACAATTTTCTGGGTTGTTAACTCTGAAGCCTAGTGATATTGTAAAGATCAGTACTTGAAGACACCTTTTCCTGAGTCCATGCAAATAAACATTCCTGGACCAAGGGGGCTTAATAGCAGCCAATACACAGCATTCTGCACATTCCAGCATAAAACTTCCCTAGGATATTTGGGATACCCAACACTCATGCATCCCAAATGTTGCTCAAAGTGGTTTGGGACTCTGGGATACCATTGCCTACATAAGCTAGGAGAGGTAGGGCTGAGAAAGCCTTGCCTGTCACACCGCCTGTGACAGGTGTGGGATTTATATAATGTGCAGGGATTAGTGAGCTTTGTGAAAGACTGCAGCTGACTGAATAAGCACATTTCTCTGGAGCCCCTAAGGATTCGACCAATTATACCAAACAGAGAACCGTGGAAGCAAAGCTCAAAGTGGGGATATGGGAGTGCCTCCCCTTCATGGGCTCCTAAACCAAGTCTCCAGTGCAAATATGCTCAGTCCTGCTGCAAAACCTGAGAAAGCAGAGAGCTAGCATCTGCTAGGGCATCTCACTTAACATCCCCTTCTGAAACACATTTGTTGTAAACTCAGGGGGAACTCCACTGCTGTCAGCTTCCACATAAAACAACAGGATTTCTCACCCTCCCCAAAGACACTATAATAAATTTTCAAAAAATATCTTTGTTTGGATTAATATTTCTGTTTAACATCTCCATTGTGCATTTTAAAATCTTCTGAGTGCAGAATTCTTTCCTTCCCTTAGGATGCATGAAGCAGTGGGACAGCCTCCAGTGGCACTGAAATAAAAGCATGGGTGTCTCGCTGGGCTGCAGTCCCCTGGCACAGGACGTTTGTCTGCAGCACACATCTGATTGCACAAGCCACCAGAAATGCTCTCTCTGCTGGAGTCAGGAAGACAGAGAGGTCAACATCTGGGCTGGTTGAGGCATGTTGGAAAACGTTTTTGCCAACTTATTTCTTGGAATGGTCCAGCCTGCTGCTCTACACCGGTTGGGAGGACACAAACATAGACAGGTATCTAAGCAAAGTCTATTGAGCTCAGCAATTAGCTTTTAATTTTAGAAAGTCTTTGGGAGATGTTTGAATTTCCCAATTTAGAGCGCCTTCTGTAATTTGAATAAATATGTGAATCTGCACAATGTAAGACTGGGTACGTACTGAGATCCACAGAGTTAACTTGACTTTGGATCAGGCTGATCAGGATTTAGAGCTGGTCAGTCACCATGTATGCGTGATGTTTTGCAACAGGCAAGAGCTTCACTATTTTCTGTTTATCACGACTGACTAATGTAGGATGCAAACATCTTAGAAAACAAACATTTACATCAGTTTCTGAGACATCCCGTATTCTCTGAAACCTGAGACACCTCGATTTTTGCCAAAAGAAAGGAATCTGAGAGGGAATCTAATCGTTTATTCGGAATGGGGGCATACAAGAGAATAAAATGAACACAGTATCTGAAAAAACGGTATCATTAACCATGGAAAATTAGGAGAAGGACATAGACCAGGAATAGTGATTAACGCAAAAGAACAAAAAAAGTAAAATTCATAAACAGAGAAGGACAATATGATTCAGGATCACCGGTGCTGCCTTTTAGATCTGGGGCTCTATAATATTTTAGAAATAAGGATTTAAGACGTGCACAATTACAACATTAAATGATTTGCTGAAATGACTGTAGAGAGAATATTTCAGAATATGCAGTTTGACAGCTTTTTGGCAATGATTTATCCTACTAAATAGAATTAAAATTTTCTGAATGTGTTCCTTCCAGTGAACCAGGACGTTTTACAACAGATCAGATTTCTCTGGTGCTGAAAACATGCCACTGAGTCAGCAGCTGACAGAAGTATGCAGAAACCTTTCCTGCTTCTGTACCAGCTTTGTTTTTGTGTTACACAGTGGCTGGAGAACAGGCATGGAGAGGCACAGATTACTGGAGGAAAATATTCATGTTAGCTCAGAGGGTTATAGAAGGATTATAACATACTTTTAACTTCCATACAAGATGAATCATGTTACAGCTTATCAAGAATCAGACTCCAGCTTCTTCAAGTGAAGCCTGGCTTTTATCATACATGTGGGTTCTGCCTAATGACTGAGCTGCACTCACAGCTAACAAACAGTACAGGCAAAAGCACAGTTAGGACATCCTGAGAGTGAAGATGACTGTTCTCAGAGATACCCTGATCTGAAAAGGTGCTTTAAACAACTTCACAAACCCACAAATCTTTTTGCTTTTTGCTACTGGCCAAATATTGACCACATATCTCGATCTTTACTGCACTTGATGTATCCGATACACGCAACAAGCAACTGACAGTTTTATGAGAGTATGAATGTGCACACTTCGGCACTCAGCTGAGCTCTCTAGGCACACTTCCATCTCTTCCCTTCTTCTCTCCTATATGCAACCAAAGCTGGAAATCAACTCAGAGTCCCACATGTCAGTCCCACCTTAGTGCCCTCATCAAAGCAGAGAGACATATGGTTGCTTTTTAACCCTTCCCTCCCCAGATTTCACATCTACTAGCCTTCAGCTCATATAAACAGGACAAAATGTGGAAATAGCCACTCATGATGATGGCTAATGGGCAACAAGCAAAAACTCAAGTCAAAGCAGCAACAAAGAGGCAGGCTGGCAGGTAGGTCAATCTGGGAGTGAGGACTAGA
The DNA here is from genome assembly GCA_013398155.1 of Pedionomus torquatus. Taxonomy (NCBI): domain Eukaryota; kingdom Metazoa; phylum Chordata; class Aves; order Charadriiformes; family Pedionomidae; genus Pedionomus; species Pedionomus torquatus. The sequence goes on along the minus strand of VZRU01016174.1, from coordinate 153,130 downwards.
GAGGAAATTTGAGACAGGAGATACAAATGATTAGTCTGCATTGGCTCAGAAACTGCCTCTTACATTCTGTAAGAGCAACTGCACAAAGGTCATGAAATTCATACGAAAACAGTGCATCCTTGGGCCTCTTCTTTAGAAGGTGCCTGTGAACACACCAATGGACATTACAGGAGAAGATTCAACAGGCTCTGAATCATCAGTTCAAAAGGAAGCATTTCAGGAAATGGAGCCTGCACCTTTCTGCTTCCTTGACACTGATTAATTACTGCCATTCCTCAAGGCTCAGGTCTCCAATAAATCAGCTCTGCAACACTATTTAATCCCAGCAACCTGCTGACAGCACTGAATTCGGAACATGCCAGCATTTTAGAGGCATGATGCAGAAAGCCTTCATGAAATCCTTTAAATGTATTTGAGAATAACTTCCTCTTTACATTATGTTTTTTTTCTCAATAATATACTGAAAGCCTGAAGACTTTCTTGCCAAGAAAGACAAACAATGTGAGGACACCGGATACTTACCGCTTCCATTAGCCCCTTTACTGTGGGTGATTTCAGCATCAAAGCATCAAACACCTCATCTGTCTCCTTCCTCACATACAAAAGCACTGAAACAGAAAAAAAAGTCAAACTTGGAGCAGGTTCAGTCAATCTAACAGATGAAATACCCCACACTGAGTAGAAAAAAAAAATTAATACATGACAGATAAAATGAAGTGCTGAAGATGGTTTGCACTTTTAAAAAAATGTACTTACATCATCAGTATCTAAACATAGAAGACACATCACTGTTGCTTTGAAAACTCACAAAGAAAATTCAGCAAACTTAATTTAACGTGAAGATTCTGTACCTTCAAGAATTTAAACCTCCATCTATTGAAATAAGAGAAGCTAAAAACTACTGAGGCCATGTCCCTGGGTATAAGACAAAACACGTAAGCTAGGTTTTCTAATCCTGTGTCTTGCCTTGCACCTCTCCAGGTTTCATCCAAAAGGACAGGAAAGGAGACTCAGTAAAAGCAAGTCTGGTTTGCCTTTAGCTGAGCCTTTGCAAACAGCATCAATGAAAATGAAATAATTTTCTCTGACTTCAACATGCGAATGACTACAAATGGGCCTGGCCAGTCTGAAAATAAACACTGTGAAAAAAGGAGTCTAAAGTCATTTGAGACTTCACATGGAAGACAACCACAAGCACAGCTGGCAGACATGCCTTTATCTGCTCAGGTACTGAAATGCCATTTGCACTCCTGAAAATCTCCTCTTCCTCCCTCAGATGTCCTGCCAGGTCTCAGTGCTTCACAGGCATGGTGATATGCCCTCTCTGGATCCTGTTTTCCCCTCTATGACTTGTACAGGTAAAAGGGGGAAACTTGCTGTTTGTCCTGGTTTGAGGTAAATACAACCAGCTTTCTGTTCAGCAATTTTACTTCCTAGTTAAGCCTCTGCTAATTCTCTGAAATTAACAACATAGTGTGCAGTAAACTGCTCATTCTATGAGTGATAAGACCTATGTTCATAATTAATGCCAAGGAATGGTATGCAGAGAAGCTCTTGCTTATATTTATTGCTAAAACAACCAAGGTCAGCCAATTTTGTGATTTGTCCCATTGGAGTGTTTGAAATGGAAAAGTGTAGAGGAGTCACACCTGCAGGGAGGAGCGGACAGGACAGGTGACCCAGGTGGATAGAACACAGGTATTCCACCCCATCTGCCCCATTCTCAGTACAAAAGCTGAGGGATCAAAGGGTCAGCCCTCTTTCTGCAATGGCTGATGTCCAAGGAGGACCCTGTCTGTTCATCTGCCTTTGATCCTGATCCAAGCGTTCCTGATGCCAGAGCTGGAATACAGTTCCCATTCATTGCTGAGTCCAGTCTGGGTCTTCCCCAGTGCCTGCAGGCAATGTCATCCTGGCAGCTTGACACAGTTTTGTATGTATTGAATCTACATCATTATTTGTTTTTTTATTTTATTATGAATATTTCATTTCATCAGTTTAGTTCCTTCTAAACTCCTAAATCTCTTTATTCCTCCTTCTTGTCTCCTTAGAGAGGTGAGGGGGAGGGGGAGAGCATCTGTCGCCTGTCATTGGCCGATTCAGCCTAAACCAGGACACCATTACACAGCAAAAGCAAAGCAGACAGCTACAAAGTAAATAAATGTAAACACCAGAGAAGAGTTTTAGGTGTAATCTGACATGACTGATAAACTAGCAAGTTAAGTAAGATGTTCTGCAATTTTTTTCCCTAAATGAACTGCCTTTTCAAACAGCAGTGCTGCACAATACATACAAACCCAAATGCACTGTTAGGTATTTCATGTCTGTGTGACAAACTACATCGGTAATCTTTTTTTTTAATTTACTTTATTTTGCAGACAGAAAAACGTATCTTTTAAAACTGCTAATCCTTGTGGTCCAAAAGATATCTTCACTGGATAACTCAATAGATGGCTTGCAGATGAACCAACAGAGATGACATTTTTCATAAAGAACCAATAGTTCAGAAGCTAATTCTCAGGTCAAGATTGTAGCAAAGTGGACCTGGGCCCATTTGTGGAGAATTGTAGCTTCTTTGCACTGTTTTTGAAATGGTTGAAAGAAGATTTAAAATATGGGCAGATCAGTCCTCTGTCTTGGTCTACAAACCAGATGTGCAGGACAAAAATGTGGTTTTCCATCTTTAATTCAGAAGGATGAGCTGCAAAATTACTACCACAGGGACGCAGAACCACATCTTTTTCACCTATGTTTTGGTAATTCTTTGGGACCTGCCTGACAGTGTCCTTTTAAAGGATTTAGAAACTGAGATAACTTTTAGTCACAACCTAGATAACTGTCAGAAAATAACAGAACAAAAGAAATCCACTTCAGTAGTTAAATTTTATTTGGTCTGATACATTTATTTGCATGAGGACACACTCACTCAAAGTGCTAATTTTACCTGTACTAACACTTTTATTAATTCAGCAATTTTTTTCTTGTGACTAGAGGGCTATCCTGTAACTCCCAGCTTTTCAAGCACCTGGACCTCTGCCAGCTTTAATAATTACAAATGTATCTGAAAGGAGAAAAAATCATTCAGTCTGAGGTTAACGCTGGGGACAAGATACAATCCAAGTGCTGAGCTTGGTGTGTCAGGCAACATTATGCCAAATGAAGGATCCATTACAAGGATAACAGGAAACTTGAATCAGTATTATACACACAGACATTCAGCATTTGTAAACATATGGGGAGGTTGTTGGCTTTTTCTTTTTCCCAACAGGTATAAAAATCCTGGATTGGATTCAAGAGAGAACTTTTCTCTAACTCACTTCAGGTGACAGTGATGTCTTATGGAGGCCCTGTCTCATCCCTGCCCTTAAGGTCTGTGGCTCTGGCCCATCTCAGTGAGTTTTCCTGGATGATGGCTTCTCTCAAACAGCATATGTGGGTGAAAAAACAATTCATTTTTCTGAGTTGTTCCTCAGACAGATCAGGTCCCTCCCTGCTTCAGCCCTACAGGCCTTGGTACTGGCATAGCCATGGAGAGAAGGTAGCTGGCCCACAGCAGGGGACACAGATGGGGTGGAGGGAATGGGGCTGAAAATGCTCCACTGCGCTCAGCAGCTCTGCCAGGGAATGCTGAACCATGATTGTGATGATGTGACACAACTCGTCATTACGTCCTCTGATCCCACTGTCACCATGTTCATGGCATCTAGATTGACTCATTTCAACAGTACAGATTGCAACTTTTTTTTTTTTTTGCATGGGGGGGAGCATGGAGAATCTTGTATCAAGCAATGTACTATTTTTAACGGACACTACATGGCCACAGTTCTCAACTGAGCTTTGAAACCCACTGTAATTCCTAATGCTCTCTAGATGTTAAAAGAATTGCGAAAGAGGAAGGTGATAAATTTAGCTTCAATTACTTAAGAAATAGTCCTGATTCACAAAATTGCAGAGTGGCAGTGAGCCATTGCTGAAGGTAAGGGAGGTTGAGGATTTAAGTGTGAGTGCAGAAGAACAATGTTAGATACTTAGATACTTCTTTTAAAATTCGTAACAGCTTGGCTCTCCATTGCCAAATCTGCCCAGATTTGAAAAGATGACGAGCAACAGACACATGGCAAAAATAAAACTATGGACATGATGGGATGGTAAGACAGGCCATTACAAAGGTCTGAGCCAGGCATTACTAACTCTCTGACAACCTGTGAGCAACAACTAGTCTTTGTAAAGTGGTCTCTGGATGGAGATGCAGCACATTTTAGTCAAGGAAAGTAGGGCTGGTAGCTGGGACCTGCCTTTCCTTTCCCACATTTGGAGTTTTTAATAATTGCCCAGGTAGAAATTCCCTAGGTGACAGAGTGAAGCTGTCCTCCACAGGGATGGTTCACAAACCTCTGACTGTTATGAATCCAGTATGTTTCAGAGTAGTTTAACACAACTTTCCTGAGAGACAAAAGCTAGACCAAATATTTACTTTCTTCAAGCTGAGGACCAGAGGACTGAAAAACCTCCCTGATCTGTAACACAACTGCTGGATTTATAATTAATGGGAAACTCCCTATGAAATCTGAAAGGGAAAGTGATTTGAAAACTCTGAGAATGCAAAACAGGAAAAGGCCACAAGTCTAGCCAAGAAACTAGCTGCACTGCACACTTGTTACACATTAACATACTTTACATTTCTGTGTTGGGTACTTGTAACTCCCTTAGAGGTCAAGAAGATGAAAGAATAATTCACAGAGACGCAGCTACCTGTGTAAGAATACAAACCTTGTTTTACTGATGGTTTGCAAACCCCTTCAGACCTGTTCTCTTGAAGGCTGATCCTTAATACTTTAGCTTCCACTGGACGGTATTACAATTAGGCCTATCAGGCAGCGGTGATGTCACACACTGTCATTTCAGTTCTTCATCTGGGCTTGGACCCTCAATAGGTTCTGCTTACGTGGACTGCTCTGATAATGAGCAGCCTTGGGATTACATTGTTTTTAATGCATATTTTCACGTATCAGACCTGCACTCTCTCACACATTACATTAGTGTCCCGTCTATACCTGCTCTCTAGGAGTTGTTGGTTCTGCTGTACCGAATAAATTGGGGAGAAAAAAAGCTTCCAGCACAGCTAAGCCAGGGAACAACAGCAGAACATTTTAATACTCAGTGAATCCTGTGGCAAAGACAGTCTTGTCAAATGGGCAGATCCAGCTGAGCTGCACCCCATCAGTACAGTCCTAGATGCAGGGCTCCTGAGGGCAACAATTTCACCAGAGCAGAGGCCATGCTGGAAGGGGCTTGGCCTCCAGCCAGTGTAGTCCAAGTTGCAAGGAAGAGTGAACAGGAAGGAAAAGAGCATCCTCCAGCTTCTCTGGTTCCATGTCTCTCCTGGATTTAATTATTTAACATAGTTTTGCCACCAGTTGAAAAACATATTTTTTTTCTTTCAGATCTTTCCCTTGAAACGGTTGCAAGTCCTGGACGATATTAAAACATTTACCACAGCAAAGGACAGGAATAATCAAAGCAAACCAGTATGTCCTTGTAGACAACTCTCCAGGCTTCCAGGTGGGAAACCCAGGTAAAATTGCAGTAAATTACAGTTCTTCACATAGCTCTTGTGGCTGTCCCCTTCTGCTTGATGGAGCCCTGATAATGTGGATTTGGTCAAGGCCTCAAGTCAACCAGATGCAAGTCTGTGGTCAGTGCTGACCTCACATAATCAGTCAAAGATTTAATTAAAAGAAGAATATGTTCACATTTACTCCAGGAAGATATCAGTCTCCATCCTGTAGCCTGGTTTGAGCACACCATTCTAACCAACAGAGAAACCTTGCAAATCAAGGCTCATGGGAAGTTGGTTCTATAAAGCTCAAATGAGACTTACAAATGGTGCAACTAAAAGCAATTGAGCTCACTTCTGTACCTTGTTGCTTTGTTGTCTCACAAATGGATGGGTGAACATCAAAACATTTGCAAGTTTGAGTTATAGAAGTTGATCAAACTTCTGCAGCCTGCATTGAACTTGCATGACAGAATTCAAGACTGAAGGAATGGCAAACATTCTCTAACTGTGGCAGAATAGTAAGTTATCACCCATAGTACTGCACTGGAACTGGCTGTACACAAAGCAGATTTTGTGGACAAACCCACCATCTGCTCATCCTTACCTTCAGCACAAATTTTAATGGCTCTACCTAAACCACTGCTTCAATGTTACTCAAGCTTCACTGTAGCAGACTGGAAAGCAGCAGCTGGACTGCTGTAGCATATGAAATGTGACTGTAATAATAATCACTCAGGAAGAGTTAAGGGAAACAAATTCTTAAACATCTCAGTTAGGTCTGTTGGAAGATGTGTCTCCATGACATGTATTTCTAATTGAATAGGAAACTTTTGAGATCTTATTCAGGCTAATCTAAGTCTGCAGTCAGCAGGAGCTTGCCTGTGTAAGGTCTCTGTGTTTGACCCAGTGCATTTCGCATATTTGCTTGTGATCCCAGCCATAACAGAAAAGATGAGCACAAGTTAAAAATAGACAACCACAGATTTGCTACTGGAACATTTATGAACCATGTAGTTTGGCCAAGGATCAAGAAACTTTCCAGCTTTTTTATATACCCTTGTGTCCTGATCCATTCTTGAGAAAGCAGTCTTTTTTTTTTTACTTCTTTTCTGCTTTTAGGACTTTACTAGCATTTGTTAAAATGCCTCTTTGTATACTGGCAAGAGTAATGATCTCTTCTCCCACCTACCCAACATTTGCGCTAGCATCAAAACAACTAACTTGGTCCAAGCTTGAGGGCGTAAGTCCCTCAGCAATTTTTTTTAACTGCTAAGAATTGATTGTTACCTCTTTTCAGGCCTTCTTCTTTCATTTGTTTCAAAGGTGATGGACCAAACTCCTCCTCCACAGGCCGGAACATCCTTTTGACCAGGACACTGCCACTAGAAGACACATAACAGGGACCATGCTGCAGTAAAACTGTGCTCCCAGCAGGAGAGGAGGCAACAGCAGCTGTCACGACCCACTTGGTACTCTGGCAAAACCCCCACTAGCTACTCAAGTAGCACCAGACCAGAAACCGCAAGGATTTAGCTTTTGATGTTTATCTAAACTCTCCAAGCCTCTCAAATTGCTCAGACTGACTGGCTGGGACAGGTGACAGGAAAATACACTCCAATGTTACATGCTGTTTTGAGAACCCAAAGGCCCTTTAACTGTATATTGAGGGAAGGGAAGTGAGGAGGAAGAAACTGCTAAGAAGCTGAACCCAAATTTGCACAAGGATTCATCTTCTCTTTGGGGTCAAGGAGGCAGTCTAGGAAACACCAACAACGTTTTTAAAATCCAAGACCATATAAGCCAACAAGTTCAAAAGGAAAAGCACGCTGGGCCAGATCCAGCCCAAAGGTGAAACATGCTTTGCTGGGGAAGCTGAGGGCTGAAGGCACCATGGCCACCCTCTCCCATCAGCGTAGCTTTGGCAGGACTCGGTGTCTCCATTTACTCTTAGAGGAGAGAACTAAAGTCAATGTGCTTGGTGCAATAAACCCCTTTGTTTCTCAAATTCCACCATAAACTTTATGAAGAACATTAGCTTTATAAAAGAAACAAAAAGAGCCTCATGTTTTCAAGTCAATGTTAGCTGCAGGTGCCCAGCCTCTCCCTACCACAGGCCACTTTTTGCAAGTTTACGTGAGTGCAGTTGTCTTAGATTTGAGGGTGCTCACTGTGGATTCAAGTAATTTATTAAAATATGGAGCTTGTAGTCATGACAGTTAATACTGGCTTGCTTTCAGCCACACATATTAAAACTCTCATTTCATGACATCTCTAACTATTTTAGGGACTTTCTGCCATTATTCCAGTCCCTCCAAAGCCAGATAGGAGGTGTTCCCACTTCCAGCCTCCCTGCTTCCCAGGCTCTCCCATTCTCTCTCTGCCTTTCTCTTATATCAAATATATGCCCCTAAATAGAAACTTACGGCTCTTTAAACTGTTTTACTTGAAAAATGTAATAAAAAAAAGATACAAAATCAGCTGGTTCACATGCAGGAAAAGAAAGTTACCACAAAACAAGCCTCCCTCTACCAGTTATTTCTATGTATTATTTGCCTATCCTTAGTGATGGGAGAACATGAGGGAAGGGGGAGAAAGGGGATCAGTTTTATCTGTTTTCATATTTTGTGCTTGCTTTCTATGAGTTTGAACTGCTAACTGCAAAGCTTGCAAAACAATAAATGTCTTACCCTTCTCTCTCATCATCTGTATTATAGTAAACCTAGAAGGGTGGAAAAAAATAAAACCATAATTATTCCCAAAACTCAGACACCTGCTTAACAGAATAACTTCAAAAGGAAGAAGGGACAACAACAGGTTTGCAGGTTTTCATCTGTTAAAAAAAAAAGCCTTTTCCTTCTATAAAACACAAACATCTCTAGTTTTAATTGTGATCTGGAAAAAGTGTGGCTTAGAAGAACTGCTGTTGAATATCATCTAGTGGAAATATATCAAAGCATTTTGACAGATATTGCCCTCTCTGCTGGTTTATATCATTTTCCCAATTATTTTACAATCCTCTAAATCAGATCACTACTCATCTAAATTACCCCTAATACGATTTAAGCCACAACACTCACAAGCTTTTGTATGTATTTAATACTGTCTGAAAATCTAATTAAACTATAAAGACCAACATTAAACTACAGGCCTAATGAAATAAAATTACTAATGGTACAGCTGAACTTTCTTATACAGGTTGTGGGCACAAGCTCAAGTCCAGACCACTGTTTTGTGTAAATCAGTACAACTCATAGTCACTGAGACCATACTTACAACAGAAGCAAACACGGCTAACAGTAGCAGGGGGGGAAAATCACAGACTGTTGTCAAAGGCTTTACAGAAGAGTCAGCCAAATTCCTCACAATGTGCCTGCACCGCGGGTCTGCACCAAGCAGTGTACCAATGCCAGCTGCTGAGTTACTGTGCAAACACTGGGCCAAGGCACCGGAGCCTTGCTTTTCTGCTGGTTCTGTGTTCTGTAACTCACTCTATGACCACGACCTGAAAGTGGTTACACTTTCAGAATAAAACATCCATCAATAATAAATTCTTGTCATAATAAATCATCCTTATATTAAATAATGGGCAAAACAATTGAAAACTTCAGGATAGCAAGAGTGCTGAGTATCAGCAACCTATAGAGCAGTAAAACACAGGGCTGAACGTTGTCTAAGAGCAAGTAAACTGAGGTACCTTCCAGTTAGGTTAGAAAATTATTTACAGGATTACATATACTAAGGAATGCTTCCCCCTTCTCCTGTTCTGAGACAAATCCACATTCTGGTTTGAAAGCCCTGAGGACAGAAGGTACCCAGCACTAGTGTGTGAGTGGGCGTCTTTCCAATTTTGGAGAGTAAGTCAGTGACAGCTGTGATTGCAATGTCTGCGCTCTTTGTACTTTGCTCTACCACAGTTCACACTGCTTTAGAATAAATGACAATTCCAACACTCAGTGGCATTTAATCTTCATTATCTTAATATTTTGCAGCAAGATGCATGTAAAATTTCCTCCTCTACTATTTGTCCTTATAAATAAATGCATAAAGGTCTCATTCTACTCCCTAAGATGTTAATAAATATCAGGTTCATATTCAAAAAATTGTCAGAGCTGGCCCTCTGATTCAGGTTTTCAATTTCCCAGCAAGCAATAAAGTAAGTTTTGAAAAAGTCTAGTCAGCAAGACTTTCTCACACTTAACAGTGATAATGACTCCATGGCTTCTGCACTAAGATAATACTGAATATTAACATTAGGATGATAGATTTCACTTTGTAGAGTGAAAATATTTTCTTCCAGGGAATTCCCAGATCTCTAGGTGATGCTGACAGAAATGGGCAGAGTGGCGTCTTGTGAGTTTACTTTTGACCTCCCTCCACATTTAAGAGCTTGGTCTTTGTTTTCAGTTGTCATAGGGAAGGAGATCTCTGCTACCACAAGGTGGCACTTCATTCATCAAACCAAATAGCACATTCAAAACATTGAAAACCAGACTTTCCTTCAGCCACAAACCAACCTCCCACTTCAAAATTCTTGGCTATTTGTTCCATTCTTTCTTCCTAGCAAAAGAATGGTAAAACCATAATAAACAAAACTAGTCAGTTGTTAATGAGGTAGTAACTCCTTTTTTGCACCCAGACCTTGAAAGGCTGAGTCTCCTACAAGTCTCCTGTAAGGTCTTTTTAAAGTGACTCACCAAGAGCTGCATTTACAAAAAGGAGAGCCGAAACCAATGGGCCCCAGGAACCGTAATTTATTGCCCTAAGATCTGCCTGGGTGTCTGGACAGCAGGTGGGCACCAGTTCACCTCATTATTATTTCCTACCTGTCCAGTTCTTTGTAGGTTCCCAAAGTGAACATCCGGTATGAAGAGAACTGGCTGGGAATCCAGGTCAGCCATTGTTTTGAAGAAGGTGATATCACTCTTTTTTTGCAGAGGGAGTGCACTGAGCTTCCCTTCAGCTGTTAGGAGGATCACAAAGCAACGTGGTTATGAGAGGAGGCATGTTAAGCGTGACTTGGCCTCAAACTAGAAAAGCCCATCTTACTCACAATTATTACATGAGGCTTGGGATGCCTGGCCTTTGCCTTTCTTCCTGTTCTGCTTCCTCTCTTCATCTCGGATTTTCCTTTCTGCTCCCTGATGCAAAAGACAACACACAGATGTTATCAGATGAGGTCACTGTGAGCATCACACCCTGTGATGCCTGGAACTACAGGCACATCAGAAATGCTGAAACAGAGACCGGTTAGCCCATTACAGGTAAATCTGTCCAGGTTGTTGGGAACGTGCCAGCGCTGGATCTATCACCCGCCTGTGCCTGAAACTTGGACTGGCACATCCAGCCACCCCCAGGGCTGGAGGCAGCAAGGGGAACATATCCACGTGCTGGCCTGGGGCACACAGGACGGACATCTCAGGCAGCATGCAGTCTGTACCAGTGCTGTTGCCAAAACAACTTGCGCAAAGGGCATCCTGAGCCCAGTTCTTCTGCGACAGACAGAGCGCTCAGGTCAAATACCACGCATATGTACTGATGCAAAACACGGGCAGGATTGCTATCACCTTAGATCATACCTGTGCTAAGCTCCTCCCTAAACTTTCTTCCACCCACCTGCTCTGGGGGTGGCATCACTCCACTGTGGCCAGCTTTGTAGAGGCGTCCGAGATTTGCCCAGTGCAAGAGGCTGCACTGAGAGCCTGCCAACAGTGCAAGGGCTTTTACAGAAAAATACAGGCATTTCAAACAGGGAGAAGCCCTCCAGAAACTGGAAAGCAATGTAGCACTGCCCTATTAGGCCCCAGGAACTCCGGGGAAGTTGCAGGCTTCTGTTATGTAAATACACTCCCAACAAGTTTAGAAAATAAAACTTGTTATTGACATAAAAAGCAGCAACACCTCCTTTGAAGTTCTTTAATTTACTTTATAAATATGAATAGTTATGAAGTGTATTAAAGATCCATATGCTCCTAGACAGCATGCGAAATTAAAGATTTTTTCCAAATTAAAATTAGAAGTTTCTTTAAAAGAAGGGGGGAAAGGGGAAGGAAAGCCGTAAGCATCTACTCAAGATGGCAAAATCCACACAGAAGCCAATGAAATAAACTTGAAAATAACACAATGAAAGATGTGGTCTATCAATAGATTTCCAGAGGTTGAAAAAAGTGGAGGAAGAAACAGCTTTTTAAAAAATAGGAAAGTGTTTAACAGAAACATTGCCTCCAGACCCAGGTACCAATCCAACTGTCACTGACCTCAACCACAGAAGACAAGGGATTCAGAGTTATACCCTTATCAAAATTGTTTCTAGGGGCAAATTTGTATCTTTAAAGGCCAACCTGTTCTTTGGCAGAAAGGAGCAAAACTACGCCCCACAACTACTGTCATGCAGAAGGTATCCCTGCGAGCCCTGGGCTGCACAAAGTGGTTCTGCCCTACCTACTGCTCATTGTTGCTGTTCTGCTGGCACAGGTCGTGGGACCAACCTTGAAAGTCACTTCATTTACGACAGCAAGTATGAGTTTCCTCTCAGGAACACAGAAACTGAGGAGAACTCAGCCTTTTCTACTCAATAAAGAATTATGTTTTGCTGATGTTGCTTTGATACTCCCTGTAACTATGAACTTGGTAAAGCTTCACAGCTCTGTCTTCATTCATTCAAGGCGAAATACCCCCAAGTCCTCTGGGATGCGGGCAGTCTCTCAGCAGGGTACCAGTGCTGGTTTGTGCCACAGCCACTTTACAAATGTGGTGACTGCAACACGCACAAAACTACCTTTTTGAAACTTGCCTTTCTGAGCAAGAAGCACCCCATGAAGCACTGTGCAGGGACCAGCCAAGCACACATGATATACATCATTTTTGTCGGTGCTGAGACAGTGGACTGCAACAAGACTTTTGCATACCAGACCATTTGTGCTGGACAGTTTTCACAGCTGAGCCATCTGACACATATCTAATAAATCAGAGTTTGCACATCTCTTCAGGACAGAAGAAGAAATAGCCCTGTCAGAGGGGACTATAAATTAGGCTCTGACCAGTCAAATATTTGAATGAGTTTTTCAATTTTTCATTGATGTCTGGACTTTGTATAAATGTAACAAGTACTTCTGCTACAAACTGTTAGCAAAGCACAAACCGTGAACTTCAGCTGATTTAAGCTGATGCCTTGCATTCTAGCTCCAGTCTAGCAAAGCCCTTACCATGAGGACCACTGCCATCACCGCTATGCTCACATGTACAACTGTTTTCTAGTTCAACGCCAAAGCATTCCACATCTGGCAGGACAGGCGCATAGACTTCAGCCTCCCTCTCTCTAAAGGTGAAGATTAATAGGTAATTAATACCCGATGATAACCCATTTTCCCTAAGATGATCCATAATGAAGACAAGAGGGCTATGTTATTTGTTATTCCAAATAACATGTAGCTTTTCAGAGGGAAAAAAAAAACAACAAAAAAAAAACAACAAAACAGGACTAATTTATTTGATTGTGGAACAATGTTATTGTATTTGCCAAGTCAAATGCTTCTGCTTCTTTTCAGTAAGGATAATTACATATAGAAAATCAAAATCTCTCTGAATCTCCAGTGCCTTCATACACAGTGGCTAAAGCATCTTGCAATATGGAAATATAAATAGGACTGGTAGCAAGTTTCCCTGACAACCTACTTAAGGAATAAAAATTATATTCTCTTATCATAATGCAGCATTGATGATCTACAGATGATAAAGAGACTGCAAGGGCAAAGAGAATTAGCACTGAGAAAACAAGATGTGCACTGTAACCGTTGCTTTGAAGATTGCCTACTGTAAAATAATCAGGGACAAAAGACTGGAGAATGAAGAGGGAGCAAGTGCATGATTACAACCTTTGCAGCCTTTATCTCCATACACTTATGCCACAAAGCCTACATTGCATGAGAGTTGGTGTTGCTCTCTATTTCATATGTAAATGAATACTAAATTTAAGCAACTGCCTGTGTAAATACTAAAATATATATAATATGTACCACTTAGTTAAATGCACTTTTATTTCTTCAGAGATACTTTTTCCACAACAGCTATGCTTCATTTCAACTGGAGGACATTAATCTATCAGCTAATCTTTTTCTTAAAAACTGGACACCTCTACCCATGATTTATCTAAATTGCTATACAAACACATCTACTGGTCCTAAAGAAGCACCCTTTGTAAGAAGGCTGTCAGGCACAGAAACATTTTTCTTCCACGTTTCAACCTCAGACACATTTCAGTACTTAGGCGGAGTGAATTTACTGTGCAGTTCCTCTGCTCCAGATAACTGTAATAGATCAGGCACTTTTCTCATCAGCTTCTCTTTGGGGTTGGCAGATTGGGGCATACTGGTGCAATTCACACTGTATAAAAATTATTCTAGGTTTGCTGGCTTTTTTTTTCAATGACAATGTAATACTTTTTTAATTTATCATGACAAAGAGGCGGGCAATAATTGTGTCAGCTCCACAGCCTTTCCCAACAGGCAGCAAACCAGCTGTGGAGGGCTACAAAGATGATCAAGAGACTGGAACGCCTCTCTTATGAGGAAAGGCTGAGAGACCTGGGTCTGTTTAGCCTGGAGAAGTCTGAGAGGCTTATAAATACTTATAAACATCTAAAGGGTGGGTGTTAAGAAGATGGGGCCAGACTTTTCAGTCTTGCCCAGCAACAGGACAAAGGGCAATGGGCACAAACTGGAACACAGAAAGTTCCTTCTCAACATGAGGAAGAACTTCTTTCTTTTGAGGGTGACAGAACAGTGCACCAGGCTGCTCAGAAATGCTGTGGAGTCTCCTTCTCTGGAGATACTCAAAATCCACTTGGATGCGTTCTTGTCCAGCCTGCTCTAGGTGAACCTGCTTTGGTGGGGGAGTTAGAGCCATTGTCACTAGAGGGCGAGTCACAGACTCAGCAGCAAAACTCAATGAGCCAGGGATCTTTCATTTAGTACCACCTCAAACAGTTCCAGGGCTTATTTTGGCATCTCGGAAAGACAAGGGTACCCAGCCCCACCAGCAACCTTCCTCTGAGTGTGACGAATCCTCCTAGCGCCACCAGCAAGCGGAAATTCTCCAACCGTTTATTTACTTACAAAAAAAACATGCTAAATGGATGTCGGTAAAGATACAGCAGCATAAGTGAGAGGAGATGCAGGCCTCGGTCTCTTTTCAAGTGGCAATTAGCACAAACTGTCATGTGAGTTGACCTTGATAATTTTAATTAGTTTTCATTCATTCAACTCATTTTCAGCCCTACATTAAGTTTAAAAGCTCTGTGTGCATGTATGTGTATATACATTTATATTATACAGATACATATCCCATTATCTATACCCTTGAGCCCTCCAATTCCCACTTTCAATATTGTTTTGATGTTGATAACACTTTAACTACCCCTGTGATCTTTTCTTCTACTTTGAGACAGTTTTGATTAAAAGACTCAACATCCATTTCCTGCTTTTTAGTCTGAATATTTCAAGTACCAATTAAGACAACAGATGCAATGAACATGTATTATTCAAAATCTCCACCAGTGTCTACAGGTCACCCTTGATGAGTCTGTGCTCTGAATTTCTTTCCTTTTTTAAATAATTCAGATTTTTCTAATTGCTTTTCAAAAACAGGTAGATAAAAACAACTTATTACTT
The DNA here is from genome assembly GCA_013398155.1 of Pedionomus torquatus. Lineage (NCBI taxonomy): Eukaryota > Metazoa > Chordata > Aves > Charadriiformes > Pedionomidae > Pedionomus > Pedionomus torquatus. Next base: position 137,905 of record VZRU01016174.1, on the reverse strand, counting down.
TGATATTTACTGAGCTTTTAACATCCAGCTGCACCTTCAAATCTCCAAATATTTGACATTCAAAGTTACAATGAAAAGCATAACATTTTGACTGCAAGAAGACCTCAGTGCATACATTTACATTCATTTCTTTCAAAGTTTTTGCTCCACTAACATAACTGACTGATTAGCCCTCAAGATCCTGTTGTCAAGACAGCAACAGGGGAATGAACTGAAAAAGGGGAAGGAGCAGCAGCACAGAGACCTGGAACAGTTGAACTCTTACCCTTTCCATTAAAAAGTTAATGCTACATATTGCCTGGGGCATGGCCTTTTGCCTTTCTATTCCCATCCTTAAGATGGGAAGACTAATTCAGATAAATTTATGAGTCACTTAAATAGATGTAAATTGGAAGAGGGGAGATTTAGATTAGATATTAGGAAGAAATTCTTTACTGTGATGGTGGTGAGGCACTGGAACAGGTTGCCCAGAGAAGCTGTGGATGCCCCATCCATGGAAGTGTTTCAGACCAGGCTGGATGGGGCTTCGAGCAACCTGTTCTAGTGGGAAGCATCCTGGAACTTGATGATCTTTGAGGTCCCTTCCAACTCTAACCATTCTATGATACTATGTAGGCTTTTGAATTCCTGAACCTTGACTAGAACCCAGGCATCAGCTGCCCCCTGGAAGGTCCTTCTCAGCAGAGCTAAAGCCATCGGCTGGCAGGTGTTAAACACAACTGAAATTTGGTCATGCTCACATCAAAGAATCATCACTGAGATATTTCTGAGCCACTGTTTCTACGCAGTGACCACAACACTGTCAGACTAATTAAGTCATGACCTATGTTTTGGTGCTGAAAAACATTACCAATTCCCACAAAGGAGTCAGGAAACCCATTCCTGGAAAGGAGTCAGGAAACCCAAAAGAAACAAATTTTGTGAAAGAGGGAGTGAGCAAAGAAAGAGAAAAAAAAAGGTACTGAACTACAATAGGAATGGCTAATATATTTTTGCAGTTTCCTTTTAATAAAAAAATCCTAGCAACACCAAAGCTTCCAAAATAATGGTATATAATCAAAAAGAGGGGAAAAAACCTCACCAGCTTTATCACCAGGACTCAACGTTTTCCACTGTATCATAAAAAAAGGCTTAGCAGACCATTTTAAAAGGTGCATTTCTCTATCAGAGACCCCTCCACAAAGTCTACACATTACTTATCCTGGCTGTTAAGAGTGAAAAGGGGTAACATTATCAGAATGGCACTTGTGTGAGCCTATGATCAGCACTGACCTTCCAAGTAGAGACCTTTACCTTTCTGCTTTCTGTTACTTTTTTGATATTCCTATATCATGAACTGTAACATGCTGTCCTTAAACAGTACAGCTACTGCTCACAAATGAGGAATCAGGGCAAAAAAACCCTCAAAGCAGTACAATATTACATGATAATCTGTTAGATTTATGATGTAGCTGACATCCAAATTCTACCATGAAACACAGTTCTTTAGGGATAGAAAAAACTTAATTAGGTCTAAAATAGAGCAATAACAAACTGTCTATCAAGGTTCCTCCTCGATGCATCGTAGTTGTGCTTTCCACTTACCTTGTCACAAAAAACCTTGATCTGGCAGTAGGCTCGGTGGATGGGTTTATTGCTGCGGTTGTTGTAGCTGTATGTATCGATCTGAATCATCAAAGGAAGACCTTTTACTCCTTTTTGTGAGGAGAAGTCTGTGCTCAAGCAATTCACTGTGATGAAAATCTGTGTGCCAGAGAGATTACTTTTAAAATGTAGTGCAAGCAACTATTAAACTTCTAGAAACACATGACAACAAATTTGAAAAGAAAATCAGTTACCCCCCTTCAAAAAAAGATTTTAATTCAGCTACAATCCACTCCACACTCTGGCAATTCACACATACATTATCCACATCAGTCTCAAGTCTAGCAGAGATGCTCCCATACTGGGAAGAAGGACGAACTACTAAGTCGTGCATTGATGCTTCAGTTTGGATCAGGACCCCATATTTGAGGTGAATCATTTCATTGCCCCAGCTTACCATGCTTTGGTTCACACCAGAGAGCAGAAAGTGCATGAGCTGGATTCTCTTTAGAAGAGCCAGAGCAGAATGTGTGTCAAAGGAGCACACCTCACATGCTCCAGATGATAATTGTTTCTCATTCTGTGGCAACTGACTAAAGATAATCTGAGACAAAACCTCCTACGAAGTGCCTCACGTGGATGTCAGGTCTTTAGCCATGACTTATTTCACTCTACAAACCTGCTCTGTATGTTTGCACTATTTGTTAATATAGACATAGGAAGGTAATCTTACATTGTCCTTTCTGTCCATATTTTGGTCTGGCTTGTTCTTCTGACAGCTCAAAATTTAAATTCATGTGGCCAAAGAGAAGTCCTACTCTCCCTGCACTCCCAATTTTCTTTGCACTCACTCTTCCTCCATCCCATCAACAGATACTCTTTATCTTCACTTTAAAGGTCCTTCATGATCTTTCTTAAACTTCAAAAATGCATCTCATTCTGTTTTCCAAACTGGAAAGGAGTTTCTCAAACATTTATAAAACTACTCCCTATCTCTTCTCAGAAGTCTCCTTTGCCATGTAGCATACACACAACTTGACACTGCCCTTGGCTCCTTGGAAGTTCTGCTTGCCTGCATCAGAAACCTATCTCATGCTTTCGTTCTACACCCACTTATGTCTGTTGATAGCCACCAGTCACCTCCTGTCCTGTAACCCCCATCGGTACCACGGGGCAAGGTGTGTCTCTTCGGCCATGCATTTATACAGCACCTGGCAAGAAGGGTGTCCTATCACCAAGTTTCCTAAGGACTACGGTGATGCAAAGCAAGCATTTTGAACTGTAACACCACTGCTCTCAGTTAGAACGGTGTGCATGAACCTTGAGAAATAAAACTGTATTAAAAATCAAAGTCTTCTTCCCAGCGATAAATACGTGCATTGCATAGTAATTGGGGGGCAACTACTTAATGACCTGATTCTACTTTTCAATTTTCCTCAGTTTAAAGAAGAACAAAACCCCAAAAGTGTGAACTAAGGAAAAAGACAGAGAAAACTGCCACTGTGTATTTCTTGAATCAGGAAGATGTGAAACCCGCTCCAGCAGAATGAGCACTCTTGGGAACGAAGAAATCTGCGGGGCCTCTCAAACAGATCTGATGCACACCTCACTGCACAGAGGAGAGGCCAACAGGTCCCTGGGGTTTGAGAGGATTCAGAAAGGGAAAGCACGAAGGAAGCCCGCCCTGACCCACAAGCACGGGCAAAATAATCAGTTTGAGTGACTAGAATCTGAACATCCCTAAGAGAAAGGCAGCTGAGAATTGCGAAGGGCTCCGTCGTCAGGGCTGCTGGGGGAATACTTTATCCTAATGGCAGAACTTAACATTACAGTCAGGTTTTTACGATGGAGCCAGAGCAGCTTGTTTGCCTGACTGAGCTAATGGCACCTCCGCATTTCTGCTTCTGATTGTATCACAGAACTGCATTTACAAATGAAATAGTTGAACTTTAACTGTGGGGAGAGGAGGGAGGCGGGGAAGGGCCTTAGGTGAAACTCTGATTTTGAAGATGATAATGTTATTTCTGTTTCAAATTACAACTTGATCTCCTCCAGCTCCAAAGGTAAGTGTGGATATGGGTGCATATGCCTTCGAAATACGACAGCCTGAAATTTTATTTGCTTTCAGGCTCTTCTAGAGTGTCAGAGCAACGCTTAAAGTCCACGTGAACACACAGCAGTGGAATGAGGGATGGCATAAAACAGAATCTGGTCTTACTATATTTTCACCTGTACTTCTTCACAGGAATTTTCCAAACTGTACATTAAAATGTGAGAGGGGATGTGCAGGCTTTGCATCTACCCTGTAGTTTGTGTATCTACCATCTTTGCTGCACACTTAGCTGAGAAGTGAAGAAAAACCTTGTCCCACCTTAATCAACTACATACACTGTGTGTCATCTCTTCTGCTACCTCCAGAAACTGAGCAGAGTAGCAGCGGCTGTGGAAGACAGACTTTGTCGTTTTAAGAGTCCCCATACAGCAATAACAGATTATTCAGTATGAATAATAGATTGATGCTGTAAGATTCAATATCCTTGTCCTGACACTGTAATACATCAGGATGTCTCTGAGGAGCAATGACTGTATGTTTGTGCGCATGATATACTTTCTGTCATATCATTTGCACCTCACAGATAGACAGATGGATTTGAATTAACACAGATCATTTATTTGGGGGAAAATCTTCTGTCTCCACACAATCTTGTATTAGCTTTCCTGTAAAGCATGACACTGACTTTGGATTTGGAAAACATGGGGGTTGTGCAGAGGGAGGGGGAAGAAGTTCAGTTACTTGTAGGAGAGTTTTTTCTTTGTGTGCCTGAAGATCCACAGAGTTTCGACGACATAGTGCAGCAGGTTGCTGCAGTGAAACAGGACCCAGGGAAACCTCTGGACAGTCCTCTTCTCTCTGTCCCAGCCCTGCCCAGAAACCTTCACCTCCTTGAGGCAGTGGCCAAGGAATGCGCCTGCTCTGATTTCACCTGCCTGTCCAAGCACAGCCTGCTCTGCCCTTTACTACCCTCATCTCCCCCTCCTTTGCAGCTCTCTGTCTGTAATGCAGGTAGCCCCACACTCTCAATGACACAAGGAACAAAACAACCCCATGGGCAGCCATGAAAAGATTAAGTCTAATTCTCTCTCTTGGAAGGCACTCTGGTTTAAGAGCCTTCTTGTTCTAGTCTATTGCATGGTAGTCACACGGTTAGAAAATGCAGAGTTAAGGAGAAATGACAGTAGCGGGAGTAGAAATCACTGCTTTTTTCCCCCCCAGGGCCCTGTCTACACTTGACTTAGAACTATTTTAATGGATGTGACTATGGTTGTACCGGAATTCGTTTACAAACTTGTTTTTTTTTCCCATGCAAACTAGATTTTAGCAATGTTTTGCTATCAGGGTTATCATTATAGAGATGCCTTTTTTTTTTTTTTTTTTAATGTCAGCATATCATAGATTTGAGCAATTAATGATAGAGTTCCACCCATCTAGTCTCCAGTTCAGGCATGCCATTGGCAATGAAAAACTAATTTGGGGAAACATTTGGTGCCTGAGAATGTTTCAAAAGTGGCCTAAGATAATGACAACTCCTCTGTTATAGAGCATGCCTAGAAAAAGCACTTTCTCTTTCGGGGAAGGCGCTCCTCCACAGTGTAGCTGTTATTATGTGAATTACTGACTGTTCATTAAACACTGCAGCATAATTAGTGATGTACAAGACATAAACATGGTAACCTACCTTAAGAGAAAGCAAGGCCCAGAAATGCATTTCCCCTTTTAACATTTAATCCAGCCAATATGACTCCTGCTACAGCCTCTCAGCTTATACCCTTTAAAGGTCTACAGTTACAAAATCTCTAATATAAGCCTTTTATTATTATTTACATTTCTGGCTCCCATCGGGAAGGAAAAGTGTGTTACAGCACAAAATCAGAAACCTAAAGCAATTTCTCTCCTGAATACTGGTAATACACAGAAACTATTCCTGGGTGATGTGTCTTTACAAAACCCAGTTTTAAAGAGGTTCATCCCTCCAAACTGTAACAGCAAAGAGTTAAACGACTTGTCTCTTAAATGACTATCATCAATCCCATCATTCCTCGTATACACAGAAAGTGTGGTTTTATAGTTTCTCCTGCCAGCCGTTACCTTATAAATCCCATACAAAGGTAAGACCTTTGTTTTATTTCAATACAAATGTCTCCAGCAAATGTTTACACTACTCTTTTGAAGCTTCCTCAACCCACACCACACCCCGGCAACTACATAAAAATGTCATTTGCCTTGAATCCCAGATGCATACTAACTGAACTGTTTGTATACACTGAAATTTCAACGTTATTTGCTACCACTGGTTAACTCTTCCTTAATATACACAAGTGTGTGTATCTGCATGATATATATATATTAAAAAATATATATGCATGCATACACACACAGACATTGTTTATTAAACCAGTTGCCAAGTCTAATCCTACATAATTTCTGGTATTAATTCCCCCAAATAAAGTATCCTCCTTCAACCTTTAAAGCTTGAGAGTAAAGAAAATATTAGTTTCCTCCCTATTGAAACAAAATTTGACCTATGTTAGGAAGGAAATTAATTATTAAGAACAAAGTAATTCTTCTGCCAGTCAACGCTTGCCCTGAGAATTGCTATCAATATTAAAGAAATACAGATTGTCACAACACAAATCACTGATAGACTGTGCTGCTCCGTCAGCTTGATTTTACAGTTGTGCCCACTGGAATCATAGCTCACTTTGGCCCACAATGTCTAAGAACCTAATCCTGCAAATCACTCACTCATTGAAAACACAGCTTATTACTGCATGGGCTATGCCAAAACTCATTAAATAACTGGAAAGATTCCCAGAGGCTTCAGCATACTTTGAATTAAAGATCTACATTTCAGTTGAATATAGCAGGACAATGATTGCACGCAAGTACACACAACAACTGCATAGCACACAACCACTGCACACACCAAAAAGCATGTGCCAGCACCTGCCTCAATAATGTCTCTGACAATAAGCCTGCTTACCCCACATCCAAGTTGCAGAAATCAGTAATTTCTTGATACCACTGAAAAGTATTTTTATCTGCTCTAGGATAACATTTTTCTTTAGCAACTGTTCACTGAAGTCACACCTTTGAACTTAATGTTAAAAAGTGCTTTCCATAAAAATGTACAATTCATGTACTGTTTCAGAGTAACATCATCCTAACTATTTTCCATTAGCAAAGTATTAATCATAGAGAAAGCATCTCTCAAAGACCTGGTACGATTTATGACAAAGGCATTCTCCTTTGACCAGGAGAGATTCTTAATTCTCTTTCTGGCAAACTAACTTCTGGCAGCAATCAGTCTGAAGCAGGCAGACATATGTCTATCAAAAAGGAAGCTGAGCTCTCCATCCCAAAGCCTCCACTAAAACTTTGTCAATCAGCCAGATGCTGCAGCAAAATCTTCTGTAGGGCAACAGCAAAGGAACTACCTACCTGCTAGCATATCATAAAAAGGCTTTTAAAAGATGGTTAAAAAGTCAGCCAGTTCTTGTTAATTGCTGTTTGTTTCCTTACCCTTTTTTTAAGGAACTCCTTTAAAAATACCAAACATAGCATTCAGGTTCAACCACAGGGAGCCAACAAACCACCTTGCCCATAAATGCTGCACATTTATATATAGAAGTAAATGCAGGAGTGAAAGGAATATGGACTGTAAAAAAAGTATTCCCTTTCTATCTCTGCTTTCTTAATGCATGTATCTTTGTCTTGAGGCAGCATAAGGAAGAGTTCGACGTGGCTGTAGACCCTTCCCCTCATTTCCCTGTATCCTGCTGAGAACCACGAGCCCCGGGGTGACCTCTAGACAACGCCCCCAGCAGAAAGGAAGTTGTCCTAGGAAAGGGTAAGAATGTGCCAGGCCCAACTCTGCTCAGCCAGAAGGTATGGGGACTGCCATTGTCAACCAGATACTGCAGCGGAAACACCCTGGTCGGGGTCCCTTAATCCACAGAAAGCAATGGTGAGAATATTCCACAGCTCAACACGTGCTCTACAAGATTCCCTTTTCCATTGACTCATTCTCCCAAGCAGCAGCTGGAAGACAGAGGGACAGAGCAATGAGGAGTTGGAGCCAACACCCCACTTCCCTCCAGGTTACAGAGGTGGTAAGGAGAGGTCTCTGCCTGTACTCTCTGACTGCCTGCTTCTTCCAAATAAGATCCAACTGAGATGCTACCTTAGAAACCCCTTGCAGACTCACTATTAACAGGCAGATTCTGCCTGTCACACCCGTGCTGTTATACCCTCATCCTGAAGGGCTTCCAGGAGGAGGTGACTGCTCTGCTTGCATGTGGGAGGAGAAATCTGGCTTTAAATCAGCTGCCCTCCAGGTGGAGTAGGAAAGTGAGAAATCCAATGCCCCAGATAAATCTTCCTAGATGCAGGATTTAGTCTCCCAGGAGAGACTGCAATATTTGGTTAGATGATTTCTGCTTCTTCTGTTCGATTTTTCAAGACCGCTCCCCTGTGCACTCCCAACAACCAGAACATTTTCTTTATTTCTTCCCGGGCCAGTAGAGCGCTTCATCACATCACATCCCAGAGGCCCTGGAAAGAGCGGCTCTGTGCCCCTTTTGTTTGACTCAGAAGAGAAAGGTCTTTGTGCCTGTGAAGTTAGTTTTAATCTTGAAATTGTGGTGAAAAGGGAAAACAACACTGAGCAGAAACAATGGAGCCCGTTTAAAGATCATCATTCAAAAAGCTTAAGAAAGGAGAGTCTGTAATTAGGCTTTGAAATTCTTCATCTCTCTTGGATGAGGTAATTGCTGGAGAAAAAACAGCCTTTGGTGACGTGCCTCAGAATCCAAAGCTTTCAAACACCGCAGGGGCATCCTATGGGAATCCCCAGACCCAGCACAACTGGTTATTGTATTAGACTCTCCAAGAAGAGCAATCATGTGGATATGTACACACGTATGTGGGGAGGGAAACATTCAAATACACAGTGATAAGCTTTCAGGTACAACCTGATTTATGCCTGATAGCCCAATACCAAAGCATGTTATGAATCCTCTTACTTTTATCAATACATTTGCAGTTCAAGCTCCTAAAAGATCAGATATTTGATAACTACCCCCCAAAATAATAATGAATGAGCCAATTTGCACTTTAATGACTACTTCCTGCAGAAATACAAGTGGCTTTCTTAAATTTCACTCCTGACACTTTTAATCCAGCAACAAGAAGCGCGTCATTATTTTAAAATCTCACTATGTTATATTGCCAGTGATGATTGCGAGAGTTGTGTTCTTCATGCCCCAGCACCCAAGGCAGGAGAAATGTGAATGGTGTGAGATTAGAACAAAATGCCCGAGGATAACACCCGACATCAGTGGACGTGACTTCTTTGCTCTCAGACCAACATGCCAGCCCTGGCAGTGGGGATGGTAGGTGCTGGTAGGACAAGACTGCTGTGCTCTAGCCCTGAGAGGGCTCCTGTAAAGGTCCTTGGGAAAGTCCGTTGTGCTGGAGATCCCAAACCTGTGTTTGCTGTATTTGCTTGCATAACAATCACACGCACACAATGGTCATCTGCTATGACTGCAGCAGACAACATACCACTGTATTTTTGAAATGGAATCACATAATAGGGGACTCTCTGGAGCAGTGAGAATGTAATCATTACATGAGCAAATAAAGCACCATTAGCAACTGGGCCAAGTACAACTCTGTTTACCAAGGCCACCTTTTGAAAGAGCTAGGTGGTTTTCAGAACTATTGTCTCTGCCTTAGTGCTCTGTTCTTTTCAAACATGGATCAGAGATGAAAATCCCTGTTACTACAAACCTCAGCACCTTCAGTCAGCAAGTCAGGACAGTGAGTGTTAACACTACCACTCTGCTTGACGCAATCTCTCACAGGACTCTTTCGATGCAACCTCTCTAATGCTCTGTTAGAAACGCAGTGGGGAGTCCTGCATCAAGATGCCTCTGTATTTGAAAGATCCTTAGCATTACTTGAACATTGGACATTTTGTATTCAACATGAAAACAGTATCAAGGAGTTTGCTAAGGTAAACAGTGTTTGCTGTTTATTATTTCTACATGCCCAAGAGTCTTGCATTACCCCCACTCATTTTACACAGACTATTTCCCTTGTTGTTTGCTTTCTGGGGGCCAACTTCTTATAAATACCAGCAGCTTTTCATTTCTCCTAGACTAGTCCATGCAGCCAAAACATCTGCATTCATAATGTTGGATAACATTATCTATAAGAAACTTGTTAAAGTGCTCTGCTGTTCTGGTTTAGAGGTTCACTGTAGCAGTCACATCCTCAAATGCAAAACCCCAAGTCTGAGGGTACTTGAACATTTAAAAGAAAAAAGAAAGAAAGAATACAGCATACTTCAAAAACAGTCCTCAAAAATACATTCATTCCCAATTGTAAGGACAGTCTGTAAAAATCGTGACACAAACACAAGGGAAGGCATAGTCTAGCTTACAGAATATTGATTACTGGAGAGGTTAATAGTTTAGAACGGAAGTTGATAATTTAGAGAAAGAAAACATTCACTGTGTGTCCTACACTGACTTTTCAAGCAGGAAAAAAACTTCTACTGTTTCTCAGGCTGGCCGTATCTTAAATGGGAAATCACCGAGAGGCCACAAGTAGAAACTACACTGTGAGAGCCCTGCAGGCTTTCTTTGGAACTACACCTCTATTTGTCAGCAATACAAGCGTGAAGGCAATATCATCTTGACAGCCATTACATACCATCTTGCCTTTTACGATGCCCAGAATCCCTGGAGTCAATGAAAGACCGCGGTTTGCCTGGCTCTGCAGAGACTGAGCTCTTTCACCTCCACCTACCCTTCTTATTATTTGTTAAAAGGGCGAGAAGTGGAACAGTGACTAAGGATGGATCGTACTTATAAAGGGAAACCATCTGCATGGCTTTTCCTCACCTTTGCCTCTTCGTTGACATCCCAAGTAAAGGACACAGCATTGAACGCGATTTCTTCAATATTCCCAATGGTATTAAAACTCTCCTTGTAATCAGCTGTAAGAGATAACAAACAAACACAAGACTTATGAAAAAAGTTTGAACTTCCTCTTTTACAATTTGTTGTACACCTCTGCTTTTCAGCTGGGCTGTCTTGTGCATTAAAACTACTTCTTGTACTGTTATGTTGAATTATTAATAAGCTTAATTGCAAAGAGGTAATATACTGCAGCTTGCATCTTATGCAAGTACATCACTAATGTTCTTCCAAAATATTGCTTGCTCTCAACAGGGAATTAGTGTGACCGTAGTGGGAATGAGTGGGTCTATTCATTAGCTTAGCCAAAGAATGGCCAAAATCTGAAAATTAACTAAAAGCTACTGAAATTTTTAAAGGGCTTGTTTAAACCTTGACATAAATAAATGGCATTATGGTAAAACCTAAAGAAGCTTTTTAAACACCTAAGAATAGTCATTGGAGGAAATGATCAGCATTGTACACTCCTTGCTCAATCGTTTCAAGATTTCCTAGGAATTACTGCACTGGATGCTGAATCTCTATTTTTAAAGCAACAAAAAACCAACCAAGCACTAAAAAAAAAAAAGAGAGAGAGAGAAAGAAAAAAAGAAACAACCACAAAACCAAAGATCCTTTCTCCAAAGCATGCATAATACTGAAATAGTAAACAAAGTATTTTTAAATTGTTTGACTACAAAATCTACTTTCTCTTCTCACTTCCTTCCAAAGGGCTGGCTGTTAATATTACCAATAAACTAGCATTTCAGAAGGAATGCAAAGCAAGAGGAAGAAAGTTCAAATGTTTAAGATAACCCATCCCCCACCTCCATCAAAAACAATAAGAGTGGAAAACCATGTAAGGCAAACAACTTCCAGGTCTTCTTCATAATTGAAAAGAGGAACAAAACCTCTTTTTCTCTCCCTTTGCCAGCCAGTTAACACACTTTCTTCTTTTCGATGACAGATTAAGAGAAAGACTGTGTTTGCAGGGTGGTAGTATCTTCTTGATTAAAGGAATTTCCAGATTCTTCACATAAATGCATCGACTCTCTTTGGGGGACAGACATTTCCTTAGGATCCCTCCAGGGCTGTAACGGCTGTAATTGGAATCAGTGCCAGAGGGCTGAGATTAAGTCATGCAGCAATCTTGATCTAATGTTTGCCCAAATCTGCACTTCAGAGGCACACTGATTCTTAGCTTTGTAATGAGTTATAGAAGGAGGATGTTTTTGTATTCTATAAATGAAACACCCAAACATTTTCAATATTCATTTCCTTTGCCCTTCTAAAAATAAACTGTTGGTCTCTTTAAAATAATTTCTAGGTAATAACAATAACTGTTTTAAAATCATTTATAACAAGGCCATTGCTGCAACAAGTATTACCTGGAATAGAATCATAGAATCATTTAGTTTGGAAAAGACCTTTAATATCATTGAGTCCAACTGTAAACCCAACACTGTCAAAACTACCACCAAACCATTTCCCTAAGCCCCACCGCTGTACATCTTTTAAATACCTTTTCTCTCATTTGAAATGCAGGGAGATGCTGACATTTCACTGAGCAAGTGAAACTATGTGCCTGGGATACATGAATGATTTTGGATACAGTAAAAATTCACTGTTCTGATCACAGGAACAGCACAAAGCTATCTGGTGGTGATGCACCAAGTGAACATGGTGTTGAGAGGGCGGGTAGGTTTTCATTCCCATCATGAACTCAGATCTCCTTTCTAAATGAAGTCAGTCATTGGCTTCACTACCTAAATTCAGTGTGGGAATGCAAATGAGGAATTAGAAGACACATAAGTAGTTTAATATGCATGTGCACACATCCACCCACCGCTTAAATTTATGATTCACCAGAAAGTGCCTCGTGCAACTGACTGCTGCATATGGGCGTGCTGTGTAGGTGCACTTTGGAAAGACATGAACAAGATGTCTTGTAAAGACACATGTTTTCTTCTCCTAAAAGGCTGTCAGAACCTCCCATCCCACCAAACCTCCCTTCCCCCAACACATGCCTCCGCTTCCTTAATTGATATTCACAAATCTCATGGAGTGTCTATGTGATGCACTGTTCAAAAGCAGAAGTGAATCCTATTCCCCTCAATTTACAGATAATTAAAGAAGGATCCTCAGTAGGTTAAGAAAGCATTTACATCCAAGGATATTTGAAAGTTGTTAGTGTAACTACAATTTGTCCTTTGCTGCTGCTGTGAGTTACCAGAAATTGGGAAAATTGTTATTCTTCGATATGCAAAAAATGGTCTCTACAGGAATTATTTCCTCTTTTGTTGGGTAAACTAGATATTAAACAATAGCAATTTAAACATTAAACACTAATAATTCGCATCCATTACATACCATTGTAGTACTTTGTGTATTGTGCACATAAATAATATAAAATATCTTGAAAAAAAAAATATGGGCAAGACTCTGGAGCACAAATAACCTCAATCTAAAGCTTCCACACCCACCCTTTATGTGCATGTCTGAACTGTTCAAGTATGTCAAATTATGGTACTGATTCTACATAATCAATATTTGCTGCAATCTAGTATTGTATTCTTTCTTTAACATTATTTTGGAAGAAAAATCCAATGTCGCAGCACAACACTTTGGAAAAATCAGATTTTTTGTTTCCTTCACTCCTGGTAAAAACAGTGAAAGTGCCTCCCTTCTTCAGAAAAATCCATAAACGGCATACAGTCTAAATTCTGGAAAACACCTTTCCTTCTTGCTTAATAAGTGTCAAGTCTTCAGGTTGATTCTTCAGGCACTAAGGACCTGCTTACATGTAAGTACACGCTTATCCTATTAATTTCAATGCATCTTCAGACCTAGTACTTGCACCTAATCCATTCAATCATCCTTCCTCCCAGGAGGTGCACCAGCCACCACACAAAACAAATTAAAGCAGTGACCCCTGCATGTCTGGAGTGAGGGAACAAGTCACTTTATTTCCTCTGACCTTCAGAATACACCTGCAGGCCAGAAGGCAGACAGACTGACCTGTGCCACCCGAGAAAGCAGCACAAGCAGAGTCATGACCCCTATCTGAACACTGAGTAGCTGGACCCCAGAACTAGAACATCCCAAATTCATTTGATCCTCTTGCCTGCTAAGCACCAAGTCACACCCTAGGTTTAAAGTGCATTCATAAACAACTAAATAGGATTCACACATGTTAAGTATATACTGCAAATGTTAAAATAATATTAATTATTATAAACCCCTATTGAACAGGTTATATAGACTATTCACAGATAGCTTTAAAGGAGCCTTATATATGATTAACCCTTTATATACTATTGATAGTTGGGAGAGAAATCCAAAATAACAGAGAAGTGGGGCTACCAGCAGATCACCAGACCTTTCTCTGAAGATGGGACAAATGTAATACACACCCCTGTCCTTTTCAATCTTCTCTTACTGCCTGTTTAAATGGCTCTCCAGGGCGTATCCTGGCATTTGCTAATCTCTCTCAGACGTCTCATTCTCTCTGTTAACTATGCAGGGCCTGGACGCTAACTCAGTATTCCTTTACAGGAGCCCTTCAAGGAGAAGTTTTAATGTAAAGGGAAACTTTCATAGAGCCACACAATAATTTAGCTTGGAAGGGACTCCTGGAGGCTACCTGGTTCAACCCTTACCATACTCCCACTCAAAGCAGGGCCAACTACAACTTTGGAAGAAGTTGCTCAGTTAGATCATCTGACAAGAAAACTGGAAGGTTTTGCTAAATGCAGTTTGATGCTTGTATAAGAAACGCAGTTGGGAGCCACTCTGCCCTAATAAGCTCAATATCCACAATGTAAGTCCCAAAAATGAAATGTACTTCAAAAGCACTGTACTTGGTAATAGCTAAGGCCATATTTCAATTGTTCGCAAGAAAACACTACTGACCAACACCTAGGTCTTTCTTCTGGAAGTGTTGAGATGAACTGTGCTCTTACAGTTCTCAGGTCTGACAGGGAGTGCTACATCAGTGAGTCTTACTACACCGAGCTTTGCTCATGTTTGCAGTCCAAATAAAGGATACAGGCCAGAGTGCCTCAAAAGTCAGCACAGACCTATTTCATCTCAAACTAATGGAAACATAAAAGGCATTCACTTTAACACAGATAAACACATGGCTCATGTACAGCACTTGTTTTACAGACTATGCATCATAAACCAACTCGTTCAAGTAAGGGGACTGAAATGTGTCGGTACACCACGAGTGCGGTGGAGTCAGAGGGTGTTGGCACTGCAGTGGAACAAGCTCCTCAGCACACACCTTCAAAGGTATGAGCATTAGCACTGCAAGCTTGTAGGGACTAGCATAAAAAACCAGGCAGCCTTCAGAAATAGCTGTGACATGGCGTACTCGCTCTTTTAACGTGTCATGATAGGAGTCATTTGGTTGGGGGTGGAGGTTTTACTGCCTTAACTACTCCAAAGGACAAAAATAAAAAAAGTCTGGGAAACAGTTCAGCCAGTACTATGATGATAAGAGGCAGAGAGGAGATTCAGGAAGAGCTGCTTTGACCGAACACACTTGACTTTAAATAATGCCAGCCTCAGTGAAGGCTGCTGTATTTGAAAGTGGAAAGACACTGCGTGAGCAGAACCACTTAGGCACCAATTCCCAGCTCCGGAGGTGTTCAATTACTCCTGAAGCCTGACAGTGCTACCTCCAAGCAACCCTACGTTTTTTACCCCCTCCTCTCTGCCCCCTCTCATTCCTGCCATTCGATGGTTTGGTTCCCTCAGGCGGTCAAAACAAGATAGACTTTGTCTGCTTTGGTCTCACCGACTCCTTTGACTGGAATCCACTGCAGATGGCTGCGTGTGTAAACTGCACGTGGGAGGGGAGACGCGCTTGATGTCTAGACACTCCCACAGATTTCAACTTCAGGCTCCTTGGCAGCAGGTACATGTTCTTCCTCTGCTAAAATCTCCCAACCATGCGGATAGGGCAGTTGTGGCTGAAATGGGCTTGTAAATACTTTAGATGGGATGAATGGTAAACAGGTCTCTCAGGACAGCACACCAGAGTTCACTTCTCCCTCATTTCTCTCTGGCACGAGACTTGAAAACTGGGGGTGTCAGAATCCTGTGAGCTCTTTGCAGTCACTGTGATGATGGCATCTTCACTCTCAGCTGGCACTCACACACCAGATTTGCTAATGTAACTGTTATGTGGGCTGCTATTGTTCCTGGATCAAAGAGCCTTTCAGCCTTTGACAAACTAAAGGAAACAAATACTTTGCCACTCCTGAAAAGGTATAGACCTCCGCTTCCCAGCAGCAGAAGGTGGAACACCATTAAATACATATGCAAGGGACCACTCTTTGTGACTGAGGACCAATCCTTCTGCATGGTCTCCAGCCTGCTTTATAGACCCCACATAGCGTAGTCCTAGCAGGGATGAGCCACTGCTAAAAACTGAGGTACAAACCTTGCAGCCATTGCCAATGTACCCCACCACATCCCTGTGCAAGGTACCAGAGCTTTCCACATTTTGCAATCTTTCCTGAAACATCTGGAGATCCTCTTACACACTCACCAATGTCGAGGACCCTCTGTTTAGCTGTGTGCTGCCGAGAATGCCAGTATTTCCAATATTTCAGCTGTTCATCTCTGTTTTTATCCTCACTGATGACAACCATGACCACGCTCTAAAAAAAACAACAGCACAAGTTGCATTAGTTAATATAATTAATAGTCAGAAACATAAAAATTAAAATCTCCCCTACACCTGTAGTGCTGGTCAAGTCACTGCCCTCCCAGAGTACTTTGGTTGCAGAAGATTGCTTGGTTTTATTCCAGTCTGATATTGCAATGCAAGACTGAGGGCAGAGGAAATGTAGTTTTAAAATAATGCAGGGCCTACAATTACATTCTTGACAGTCCAAATAAAATTTAATCATATTCTTAGATCTAGGAAGTCTAAGTTCCCTTAAGTAAAAAGTGGCCATTTCAAAGTCAGAGTATTCCCAATTTCAATCCTGATCCAAGTCCAGTCTGTGTTTGACTTCAGATTCTTTGTCACTCTGAAAGATGACATTACACTGTAAAAGGATATTGTGTTATGGATTCAATGGCTAAAAGCAGGGCATTTTTAGTTTTACCACACATAGTCCAAATACCCTTCTTGGTAGCAGCACTTCTGCATGCATGTATTTAACAATAAACTCGAACTGACTATTTACTGAGATTTCCTGAACTTTTCAGTTCATGTTCTGAACTCCTTTTGCTAAACTGTGTGATTCAAAAGAAACAGATTGAAACTTTATGCAGAACTTCACATGAGTAATACAGGCTTTTTTAAAAAGCCCTGCTGTAGGCAAGTAAAACAAAAAACACAAAACAATGCAAGAGTGCTCATACTAGGTAAACTGAAGTGAAAAGAAATCACAGATAACAAAAAATTCACTTTTAAATACGCTCTTTTGTTACTGTTCTTCCTTTAACCCTGAGTCACCAAGCTCATAAAAAACACCATCAATCTGGTATAAGCCAAGCAGCTGGATCACAATTGATTCATGATCAACATCCCTCCACATAGTCACCACCGTAACCCCTCACGTGCCCAGTGACCTTCTCTGTGCCATCTATGAAAGTCGAACATCATCACTGTGTTTTCCACGTCTAGCTACTGTGTGGGCAGAATGTGCCGTGTATGAGTCCTGAGCTATGTGCATGCATGCTGGCTGGCCATTGGGGATGTGCTGCCTGGCCAGCTGAAGCACTAACCACTAATACTGTAGCTTTTCCACTTTTTTACTCCAGCATTGATCTTTTTCCTCTATGAACCACTGACATGGAACCTGTAGAGGTTTCATGCCTTCAAAACCTATTGCCCCTATGTTAGGTTTGGATGAACTTTGCAATAAATTCAACAGTCACTTGGCTGGGGGTCTGGCAAACAAAACACAATCATGGAAGTTGTGTGTGGTTTCACAATCTTCTGTAAACTGTACATCCTCCAGAAAAAATGGATTCATCTCTCCTTCACAATCTCCACCCTTCTGCTGCCACAGCTTCAAAACTCAGGTGGCTGTGCAGTGAATGAGACTTATTAGGACTGGTTTTCAGCCAGACCACTGAGCTCCTGACTCTTGTTCCTGCTGTACAAGTGCTTAGGCTGGCACCACAAGAGAGGGAAGGAACAGGTGGCTTACATCAGCTTCAGCCAACAACAAAACACCATCATCAGCCTCATGTCCTTAGGAAACCAGGCTAAAAATTAACTGCTATTCAGGTTTACAAATCACTCTTTAGGAAGAGTCCCTCTAAATTTCATGTATGAAAGAAACATACATAGATTGTTGTCTGCTTCACTGCCCACGTTGACTTTCATTGGTTCCTTTGACTAAAGTCAGAACATTTTTACTGTACTTCATTTATTTGTATGGAAACACTTTTGCAGCCTCATACATATGCAGCCCTTCCAGCTTCAGGGTGAAATCTGCAGGGCAGCAACTCTGAGGCTCATTGTTCATTCCAAGGTTACTGGGTTAGAATTTGCTTACTCAAAAACATTACCAGGGAAAAGAGGAGGCCTGTTCACCAGTTAGGTGTTGTTGAATACCCAAGCTACATTTCTACCAGCAGAACCTAAGATGAAAATCATCCATTTTGTCACACTTCTGGGTGAGTATCAAGTGAAAGCTCACACTTACATGATGTAAATGATAGAAAATATGTCACAAAGGATGGCTTCAAATCTTCACATTTTATCTGAAATGTACTGGAGAGTACCTGCTGAAGTGCACAAGTGACTGAAGATGGACTTACACCGTAGCAGTTCTCTGTTTTTTTTCTTTCATTGTGGCACTAAGTTCATCAATGCCGAGTGCAATTGTGGGTGCAATTGCCATTCTGCCAGACCATAAACTGAACCAGATATGTACATAATTAACTCATAAGATCACAGTTCTGAAAAAAAATGGGCCCTGAAATATTTGAGACCACCAATTACTCTCCCACTTTTACATTGGGCACAAGAATAAGATTGTTCCAACCTCTTCCAGAAGAAAAAAAATAGTTAAAAACCAACCAACCACGACCACATTTATTTGCAGAGCTCCATCCCCATCTAGGAAAGAAATTGGACTGTACCCGGACTTTGCTGATGGGATGCCGGAAACATTTGTTGTCTCCCGTCTCACTCAGGGTGATGGCGTAGAACTGTCCTTTGTTCAAGTAGGTCATGGGGCCCTCCCCTTGCTTTTGACGCAGAGATTTGGTAGCTTCGAGTGTATACTGAAAAGTGCTGCTGAAAAGACAGGGAGAGAAACACCAGCAAAATCCATACCACTTTCTTCTTTTCTTTTTGTCCCCATTTATTACGTATTTCATGCATTGTATAACCAGGGCATGAGAGGCTAATAATAAAATTCCAGGAAAAGGTCACACATATTTGAAAACACAATTTTCTTTTTTTTTTCAAGTTCATCTGATCTGGCAATCAAGCATAAAATTATCTAGACTGTAAGTCTCTTGGAGCAAAGACTACACCTTTACTTTCTCTAAAAAGAACCATCATGAAGTACAAGACTGCCTACCCCACAGTGAGTGCCAAATACCAGGAGGCAACTCAGTATGGTTTGTAGGAAATCAGCTACCTCCATAGACATTTAAACTTAGAAGTGTCAAAGAAAGAGAAATTACTAAAAAAAAAATAACCCACATAACAAAACTTGTCGCAAAAGACAGACACAGAGAATAGAAAGTCTGACAGCTACTTTCAGCACAGGGCAGAGAAGGAACACAACCAGGGGTAAGGGATAGTAGGGTAATTTGTTTTAAGACAACATGGAATCAAAGTTTCTACAAGCCTTCTTTGCAAAATTAATCAGATACAACTAAACGTAGGTACTTTGTTCTATCTGCAATCAAGTAACCTCCCCTTAGAAAAAAGGACAAAAACTAGAGAAAAACAGAGATTTTTCTTGTGTTGGAAGTCAGATTTTAGAAAAGATCCTCCTTCGCAGGAGAACTTTTCACTTTTAATGCAGGTCTCAAACCATGAAAAGTTAAAGCTCCATTAACTAGTGAGCTGTTAGCTGAACACAGTTCTCACAGAGCCTCTGTCAGCTGCCTCCTCCAATAACAGACTTGAACAATAATCCAATAAAAATGATGCCTGCAGCTCCTCAAATTCTGTTAAACAAAAAATAATGTTAACCTTGCAGAAAAACATCTTCGCTTCAAACTGCATTTGGTCACCACAGGAAGCTTAATGCAAGGAGTCACTTGCAGGATGTCCTCACAAAATTGAGATACAGGGGAAGCATTTTCACAAAGGTCCTAATTCAGCAAAGTATTTAAGCTGGAGTAGAACCAAAAGGACAAATATGTTAGTCCAAAACCATAGAGCACCCTTAGCTTTCTAGTTCAAGCAAATACTCTGGATCACCACAACACTACCATAGCAATATCAAAATAAGGAGAAGGCAAAAATATTTTTAACCACCCAATGGAAAAAAAAAAAAAAAATCACTAAAATGCATGAAAAATAGTAACATTTAAATCTTCACTTGGGGAGAAGGTAAAAGAAAAAATAAATAATCTGATCCATTGTCTTTACATTCAAAGGAATACGTTTCAGACAGCTTAGTATCAATTATTTAGTTTACTACCAAGGCAATTTCTAAGTGTTTCTGTTTACTCTAGTTCATAAATGGAAATCAAATCATTTTTCCAGTTGCTTAAACATTACAAATCAAAACAAAACTAAAGTAAAAAAAAGGGGGGGAGGTGTAAAAAGAAAAAAAAAACTTCAAGTAAAAAAGCTATACCTATCCAACTCACTGATGGCAGTACTAGCACTTCCCAAAGACAAAGCTGCTGCCATCATGAAGGCTCTCGCACACGGTAGAAAGGCAGCACGATGGGAACTGTGATCCTCTCCGCTGCCATCCACTGTGGTGTGCACTGCTGCAGTCCCTCTGTCCCATGAATCAGGGAAACAGTAACTGTGGACACTGGTGAACAGTACAGCCCCATCTAAGCAGACTGGAAGCACAGAACCACTGGTGCTGGGGCCCAGCACCCACCCTGCTGCAAGTGCTTGATCTATAGATTGACCTTCCATTAGCAGATGCTCCGATTTAGTGTCCCACAAAGGGACCCCAGGCTGTGTGCTGCTGCTGGATGCAAACCAAATCACGCCAAGTGCCATGCAAGGTGCACCTCAAAACGTCCCACCAGACACAAGGCCTAAAGAGAGTGAGCACTGAGAAGGGCTTCAGATGAACCAGTCAGACACATCGTGTCTTAACAGAGCTGCCTACAGTCTGCCAAGGTCTGCTCATCTGTTTCCTCGCATTCTGTATGTCTCAGAAAGACGTCAAAAAAATGTAAATCCCAGACACACTGCACCTGGCCAATTTTGCAGTAGCTGTGTGGTACCACTTGGGAATTTTCTTCTTGTTCCCAGCTGGCAATCAAAATGTGCCCCATAGCAGGAGGATTACTATCACCCTTCAAATTTACTGTAGTTACTCAAATTATTATAACACTATTCTGAATCTCACCATGAGTCTTAACTAAAGCCCTGTGTAGTCGTTAAGGAATCTTCTATGAGGCTTCTAATTACTTTAATATCCACCACTGTTTTTCTTCAGTTTGAAGCTTTCATTTCTGAGCACCTATCACTTCCAGGTAACTCACAGGAAAGATGTTTTTTGTTTTTCTTGGTGCGCAGTTGACGGTTTCATCCTAACATGGACCTGGGCCACAGCATGGAACTGAGTGTCTGAGAATGTAACAGTGCCAATGCTTCAATATTCAATTTTATAAATATCCAGTGTAGTAAGTGAGCAGTCTGCTAAATATCTGTTTCATATGTACTGCCTATATAATGACTCAGTTCTGAGCTCACTGCAGTTAATGATTGTTTTAATATTCCTCAGAAAAAAAATCAAGCTGTAAGGAACCTCCACTACAGCAGCAGTCATATGCCTAATCTAGGAAAAATATGTAGGTATGTTCCTGTTTCTAAAGTGAGAGTAATCTCTCAGATAGAAACAGAACTATTCACAAGCGTGAAATGAAACATCAGCTTATAAACTTTACTGATCGCAGTCCTTACTAGTTAAAGTGACTCTTTATGCTCTCAGTGTTTGCCCATTCTATGCATGCATTCTTCTGTGCTTAGGAAGGACACTTCCTTTCAGACTTCAATTTTTGAAACTTTTAAAAAAAACTTTTGGAATTCTTAGGGGTTTTTACATGGTTTGTAATAGATACTTCATTTATATTATTTTACAGGTAAAGAAGAAATAGCACAACAAGCAGTATAAAAAGATAGAGGGTTTCCCAGAATACCAGGAGTAACTAGGAAAATACAGAAGGGAAAAATAAAGACGGAAATTTCATAAGGTTGATGGAGCCAGTTCAACCATTCTGGACATCTATCTGACTCGTGCATCCTGTCATCCTGAAAGGTGGGGAAGATTTTCCATGACCTGGTTGCCACAGCCATGCCCTGTTGCCTGGGGGACCTCTCTTAACAGTTTTAATCTCACACATCTGCGTGGGGCTTCAGAGGAGTCAATAACTTAAAATAAAGCTGAGGGAGGATAATAGATGAAGACAGAAACTGCTCAGATGTGAAAGCTAACATGCACGGAGAAGAAGGGGAGAGTGATGCTGGGCAGCGTCCAGGGAGCCCTGCAGGTGTCCCAGGGTGATGAAAGAGAGGGTGGGAAGTGGACAGAGGCAGCCTCTCCTCAATACATTCCTGCATGATGCAAGTCAAGACATTTCAAAGCTTATGCCATACCTTGTTTGTTCATAAATATATTCTTCAGCCCCCACTGACACACTGCGATACTTCTGAAAAACAAAACCAACAACTAAATGTAGTTTGATACAATCAAAATATAAATACCAACAAGTCTGTATTAATATACCCCATCTCAAAGCTAGGTAGATTTTCAAATTAGCTAATAGTTTTTTGAAAGACTTCATTTTTTGTTTTGTTTTACTTTGTTTAAAAATACATGTGTGGTCAGCTGTTCTTAAGGCCTACAATAAAACACTGACAAAGACGTATACTGCCATACTGTCTGTTTTGAATAGGAGTGGTGATGCCAGCCAATCTAGTATTTTACCTTCTATCAAAAACTTTGTTTGAGTGAAACACACACTTTACCAGCTGAAAGGAGGCCTACAGTCACCCTTTAAAAAACGAAAACACACCTATCAAAAAACAAGAAAAATTACCTCGAGGTAGAATTCTGAAAAAAATTTAAATCTTTTTTCACAGACTAAGCAAGGATTTGTTCTCTGTCTTCCTGAACAAACAAGCCCATTTGTAGTCTACTACATAAGCCTTGCTGCTGCTTCTTGTCTTGCCTTTTGGCTGAGACATGTTTTTGATGATTTCTCTCTGATTCACTGATGGTGATTTCTTTTGTGATCACCAGTTAGCAATTAAAGGCTGGTTTATATCCAGAAGTGTCAAGTCAGGTGATTTTGAAAATGTTAGGTACAACTGTGCCACAACAAACATCCAGTCAGATACTAGTTATGTGCAAAGGTATTATACACCAATTAGGAATATTTCCTGAAGATCAGAAGTTGAGGATCCATAAGCAGTAGAACAGATAACCTAAATATGCTAAAAAAATCTAACACCTGAGGAGCATTACAATAACGATGGTCCCATATTAACATGCCAGCCACATTTTATATGAAGGCTGGAGGTTTACATTGTCAAAAACATTCATTTTTACTTACCTGCCCTTAAAAGTTTACCAATTTATTTATCTATCCTTGAAAATTGTGTCTATACTATAAAGAATTAATAAATTAATCACAGCTAAATAAGACTATGAAAGAGATGAGAAAGGTGTATTTATATAACTGCTAACATTATATCCGAAGAACATAGCAAGTGATTGACAGAAGTGCCCACTTTGTAGGGATGAAGCCCATCCCTAGATGAGAAAGAACAAAGGGACAGGCTCAGTGCTGAGTGAGGCTGACGCAGGGTAGGTAAGCTCTTCCTGCTCCCGTGCCACATGCATATGAGTGTTTGGGACTGGAAGGCCACTAAGAGGGCCCACATACCTCACCCAACAGCTGTAGATGAGGACCTAGTTAAAGTTAGTTAGTTGTTCGGTCTCCCTGTACAGTTAAAAGGGGAGGTGAAGATGAAGAGGAGTGAGTGCACCTGGTGAACCATTCCATCCATGTTTGGCAACTGGATTCGAACTGCCTCTTTCCTCACAGACTGCAGAGAAACCCCAGATGACAAGTATCATACCCTGCTATCAACCAATGATTTTAAAAAATGTGTAACAAATTATTACCATAGTAACAAAATCACCACAACATGGAGTCTGGGATGCAAAATATTACCATTGTAACAAAAATCACCATAACATGGAGTTTGGGATGCAAGGCCAAAGTATGGATGTAAATCCCCTTTTCACCTCCAAGTTAAACAGCTTTGCAGATTTGAGGGTCCTCTGCACAGTGCAGACTGGCCATTTGGGTCACTCCCAGCAGCGCTTCTCAGAACAAACCATGGAACGGTAACAGAATCACTCAGCTCCAGCACCCCAGGGGAAGCCCTGGGTATGGTACCACTGGACTCGCATAAAGAGCCATTTACCAGTAACAATGAAAAATAGCTGAAATGATGTGATCTGATAAGGCGAGGCAGTGTTTCTAATTTCAAGTTTGATCTTACTGATTTTTCAATGGCAAGCTAGATTTCTTCATTAATTATTCATTTAGTTGACCTAAATGTGTCCTGTATCTGGAAACGGATTTCACCTCCAGACCGCCTGATCTGTGATGCTTGTGTGGAGACAATTTACTTTTCTATAATACACAAACACACAGTTAATTTCTCACATATTCAGAGTAACTCAGCCTTAATGTAGCTTGCCTTGTGCTTTTGTTACATTTACAATTTCACAGAGTTTGACAAGAAAAACCCAAGGAGATTTTTACCACCTAAACTCTCTAATCATTTGCAGAGGTACTGTTACCTTTAAATAATTTTTCCCTTTCTACATTTTTGGCTCATTTGCATTATTCTGAAGCAGGCAAAAGAAGCCAGAGTGTACTCACCATATTCAAGCTGACGTATATTTAATGAAGCTGAATTTAAAGCTGAAGTATAATTACTTTGCCTCAGCATAACTCTAACATGCTCAAAAGGTAGCTCCTTGCCTCTCTTTTCCTCCTCATTTCCTATATATACATGCACCTGAGTCTTTCCCTGCCTGTTAACTTTTCCATTCCCCTCCAGTCACCTAATTCTACTACTTTTTCTCACTTGCCCATGATGCAAAGTAGAGCTAAGTGCAACTGACAGCTTCTGAAAAAAGTACTTGGGTTTATCTAGCAGCAGAGGCTCACACTGCTCATTTGCACTTTCAGAAGAACATTAAGAATTTCTCATTTACAGAGTGGCTGCTATTTCTTACTGTTATGAATAGGTCTGAAGGCAGATCTTGTTAACCGAAAACAAATCTTCCTCCAGAATGGAAACTATCCTCTATTTAACACAATATCCCAGAATACAGAAGATCGGTATCTATTATTCTCAGAGTTTTCAATAAACAACATTAAAGCTGTCTTCTGAAATGCCTCATGATGCTCCTCTATAATCTAAGCACAGACTGGCAGAACACCACAAGAGGCAGAGATGAATTTGTTGAAACAAGCTGTTCAACGATGTTCCTCTAATGGCTCTTGCAGACAGCTCAAATCTCCTTATCTTGTTTACAAGCTCCAATCTCCTTATCTTACAGCTTTTTATTGAGTTCTTAGATGCTAATTTGAGGCGAAAAACTTACTTCTGTTCCTCCATCTTTGAAGGTGTCGCTGTATGTACTGTCAGGAGTACTGCGCTGGTCATCTTTGAGATAATTGGTGTGGGGAGCAATGTTGGACACTTCATATGGTTCAAAGATAACTCCTCGGTGCTCCTCATTTTCTCCTCTTGCATAGTGTGCTTGTGGGGTCATAAAAACAGGGGTGAACTCCTCTGCTTTAACCACAGTCACTCCAGTCCCCGTGATGGGCGTTGAGCTCCCAGACACACTTGTGTTGTATTCCCTTTTAGATGACTCCAAAGGATCTTGGTTCAAGGAAAGGTTAACCGGCACTGTCTTCAGGACTTGCACGCGGTTCTCTCCCCCACTTAAATTACTCTGGGCTTCTGTGGTATTAAGACAATTTCTGTGAGACAAAACCAAAAAATGTTATGAACCAACCTGAAAAGAGTAAATCTCCTTAAATAGCTTAATGTTTGTGAGGCAAGCACAGGGGTCCAGAACTCTTTAATAACTAGGGAAAGATAACAACATTTGATTTGACCTATAATCAATATGACTTGGTACAATAAATTCTAGGTATCCAGGGTTCCTTTTATCTTGGCTTATAATTTGGATGCAAAATCAATCCACCAGTGCAACAGCCTTTAGGCACAAAATTAGCATAAGGCAATGTATGCAATACAATGCAATATCATCTGGACGTGAAATAGGCACAATATCACCAGCAAAATTCATATGCTGATGCATGCTCCTTCAGGCTGTTAACAGGATTGTGTAGCTCTGGTAAAAATGCTTTTCAGAAAGAGCAAGCATTGTATCAGAGCAGATCAGTACGTATAGCAGCTGCAAGGTAACCTCCAGCAGCATTCCCACATCTACCCATCGCTGACACTGAAAGCAATCTGATTGCTGATAGTAGCTGCACTGACATAAAACTGTTAACTCGTAAAACTTTTAGTAGGTGTAACACACCGCATTCTTTTCAACCCAGGAGGTATGTTGTGGCATTACAGCTCCTCTCTCTCAGCTTTCCACCAAAGGCCAGTTTTGTCAATCGCACTCAACTTAGGAATTTTTCCGGTGTTTGCAGAAGAAAAACTGTTTCTCAAAGGGAGTTGCATAGTCTGTTTCGAAACAGTGAATTTATACTACTACCTGTTTAAACTTTCACCTGGCTAGAGGAGACTACCTATGGCTGTCCTGAATTAGCTACATTGAAATAAACCTTGTGTAGCTTCCCTCCACTATAATTGTACATGAAGATACCTTTCTATATGTAAAAACTTAGTTCTTTCTACATAAATGTAAACTTTATCTTGTCCACAATTCTTAATAAAGGCAGGAGTCAGCTTCCTCTGACTCTTCAATATACTTTTAGCCTACAGGGAAGGCTGAAATCTGAGAGGAGTGAGACAAACATTTTGAGTGAATGATTTTAAGTTACTTTATTTGCTTCTGGACAGAGCCTACGTTATAATAAATAAAACTGTATAAATCAGGTTACTGAAGCCAAATACTCATTTTTGGTCTAAAAAAAGAAAATTGAAAGACAAGCAGCCAATAGCCAACTGTCAATATAATCTGAATTTACTGATCTCAGCAGCAATAAAACAACAAAATGAAACACAAACAAATCATCAAACTTTCTGTTACTTTGCAAATCGCATATTAAATAATACTGTTCAATTTTTCTAATAAATTAAAAGTAAAAAGGACTATAGTTTGCTTCCCAAAATAGTCTTCATTCTTTTATCTTTTGGAAGAAAACCATAATAACTCAGGCTATCATAGTTCCTTCAGTTCACAACTGATCAACACTGTTAGTAGCTGGGTGTATGATTTTGAGTAATACTGTACCTTTTATCTTGGTCTTCTTGATTATCACTCACTTTGTTAACAGACAACAGCCTTTTATCTCTGGGAACCTGAGAACAACACCAGGCATGGGGTCAGGTAAATGCAACTGTCAGGTATTTGCAGTTTCAGACTGCTCTTCTGCAACTAGAAAAATGTAACCGTATCAGTGTTGTCTAGTTCACAGATGCCAGGAGCTGTTTTCCTTTGGGAGACTGATTGTGAACAGAAAGATAATTTCCAAAGGGGAAAAAAATGCAGGGATTGTTTTCTTTTCTGCTTCTTGGGCACACTACTCTGGAGCAAAGCAATTTTCTTTATGTCCTTATCTTTGGAATATTGAGCTAGGTCAGATATGTCAAAAATCAAAGTGTGTATTCCCAAAAACAAACACACTTTTCACTGAATGATAAAAGATGAGAAAGAAGACGTATCATTTTGATGAGATCTGCACGGACACCCTTTTAGCTCAAAGGAAAAAGGGTTTTCAATAAAACCATGAGCATAGAGCAGTCCTATTACAGAGCAGTCTTGAGGGTGGACAACTCATATCTTATGGAAGTTTGTGGATCCTTCCCATTCCTAGCACAGGGATGTATCAGGGCATGATGGCATGTCACCAGAGAACACTGACTTCTGCTTTGCTGAGTGCATCAACAGGCACAAGAAGCAAAATTCCAGTCAAATCTGACCCCTCGACAGACTCAGAATTGACACCAAGTTACTGAAAAGCCTTGTATTCCTACATACCGGTTTCCTGGCACCAGCACAGATATGAAATCACCAAGGGCAAAGTTGCTGCCACAACCGTATTTTTCTTTTCTTGCTGAAGAAGCAATTTGGGACCTAAAATGTCTAAGCTATCTTTTACTAAAGAAGGTATATCAACTCAATCACAACAGTTAACTCAGAATTAAAGAGCAATAGACCTAAGAATGGGCTAAAGCTGTGCCTTTTATCTTTAAATACTTTAAAGAAATATCAGGAAAATATCTGAATTTAGAGGAAAAACAATACTACAGTGTGCTACAGTGCCCAAGGTTAACATCAGCTACATCTGAAAGACAGCAGCAGAGTCAGAAAGTGCTAACCAGTTTTTTCTTCTCTTAGGGACATCCTCTCTCCCTACTAAGCATCATGCTGGTTAAAAAAATCACTTTCGTATCTTTTCGAAGTGGGAAACAAGCCACAGTTTGCATATATTGATTCCCCCAGTTAAGATCCTATATTTATCCCTGAAGGAGCATTTATGTTTGGGTAAATACCACTACAAGAAAAAGGAGAAGGGAAAAAAAAAAAAAAAAAAAAAAAAAAAAAAAAAAAAAAAAACCCGAACAGTTAAGTTCAAATGATTCCTGTTGACTGGAAAAAGTACTTCGAAAAAATTACCCAGCATGTCAGGACAAATGAGCCAGATGATAAGGGCAATTCAAGAGAGTCTGGTGCACTGGAAGTCCTCCTCTACACTTTCACATTATAGTACAGAGGTTTAAATTAGGTTTTAAGTTCCTGTTTGAGAGCATCAACAAGAGTTATCATTTTCTCCCAGTTAAAGAAAGAAATAGTCATGACTGAATGCTGGAAATAGCTTTGAGATCAACACAGCTTATTTTGTCTGAACCCCAAGTCTTTCGCAACTGCCTGAAATAAGGAACAGACATGTCTTAGAACATGGTTTTGAAAAGGAAAAGGGATGGTTTTGTGTTTTTATTTTTAAAAATCCAGCAGATTAATGAACTACTACATACAAAGGTATTACTAAGACAGAAGCTAACACTCCAGATGCTCATACACATCCTGAATCTTACAAATCCACATTAACTGCATAGACTCTGGCGTTGTGGTAACTCTGACAAGTAGAGAAAAGGACCTTTTTTCTTTCTTATTCGGAAAAGCTTTTCTCTGCTAACGACACGCAAAAGCAAGGAACATCTCTTGAAATAGAATCAGTAAAGAAATTAAAACAATATTGAACCATAAGGTTGGTATATGGCACCTTTCCTACAACCCCTTTTCCTGAACGCTTATTTAACAATCATAGCAGGGACAAAACAAGAGCAGCCCATTCTTTTTTAAAAGCACTTATACTAACAAACACCAAAACCAGTTTTCTTAATTTAAAATTTCCATTCTTGCTACTTTATGAATGACAAGGGAAGCTGTCATTTTTCCTGCTGGTTTTCACATAAGAACATCTGTCCAACACAGGCTTCAGGAGTACTGAGACAGTTCAAGTGAAATGAATTATTTCATACATTTGTACTTGGTAGGAAACACTGATTCTGTGTGAGGAGTACAAAGGGGTCAGGCCTAGGTTTCAGAGTGAAATTTCTGCATTAGACAGAAATGCACTCTGTGGGATTCCTCTCTGATTTCAGCAGAAACATCATAGTTCTATTTAAACACTATGAAATATACACCCAAAAAAAGGAGCTATAAAAATGATATGTAAAGCCCTGCGCTTACAACCTGATATAAACTTAAACTGTGTGTCAGTACTTCCCTTGTAAATTGACTTAGATCTCTCTCTCTGCATCCAGCTCCATTTGTCTTCCACCTTTCTACTTAGAGTGCGAACTTCCAGTGCAGGGGTTAGACCTCACTGTATGTTTGTACACAGCCTACTGCAATCATTATACAAATAAAAATAACATGGGAAACTGTCAGATGAGAGATACTCCAGTTCAAGAGCAAACTTAACCATGTGCGGAATGAACACGAAAAGCAGACAAACCTACAGATGGACAACGACTCCCCTTTTCCACTTTTTAAAGAATATTGCAAATAGCTGAGGTCAAAAAAAAACAGGGTTAGTTCATCCAATGCTTTTGCAAGGGAAGAGCTCTATGCTTATAAAGAAATCATGGTTGCAAATTTAATACAGGAATTCTTGTTTTGCTTTTTCTTTCCAGAACTAAACATATCAAAACAGCCTTAGACAGGCTTCCTAAAACAGAAAGGGTGCTTGATGCAAGTATCAGAGGGAAGAAAAGATGCAGTCGACTTCTGTTGTTGGACACTGACTCTTTGGATGACTCTTAGAGCAGTCCCCTGCTACTGCAGCAGGGAGGAATAACGATGGAGTTACCTACTTTATAATAGTCATACAATAGGCCAAGAGCAGCCGCACTGTCCTCATCACCATTTATGCTCATCATAGCCTTGGTAGCTGCTGTTAGGGGATTCTCCAAATACGACTTCCAGGCTTCATCTTCACTGGTGTAGGCTCGTCTGGTGTTGAATGAAGTGTCAGTTGGCACTAAGGCCACAAGTCGCTTGTTACTGCAGACAGGAAGAATAAAATGGTGATCCAGAAGGGGTTACTTTATTCACAAGGCATGTTAAAGAACATCACATAGCTCAATGAAAATGATATGACTAAACAAGCAAGTATCTCTGTATTAAACTCAGTGACATAAATATTTATCAGTATTAGGTACCCTCAATGCTTTATCAAAGAAAATTAAAAGTCTGCAGATCCTGTGATAATAATTCAAATATATTTTAACTACTACATAGATAGAGCTATCAAAATATTTTAAAACTACTTGGAAAAAAATGGAAGTAGAAATATAAGAACATCTTGCCCCTCTATTTTTGCTAGATGTACACTTGATTAGGGAAAAATGCATTTAATTGAAATCAGTTATAATAAGAAGGCATGAAGGAAAAAAAGAAAAGGTATGTAATATTAATCTAGTGTCCAACTAAAGCCAGTATAGTTGAGTATTTAATAACTAGGTACACCTTATATTTGAGCTGTTCTCTGCTTCTGGAATGCAATTTTTCTGTAATTTCAGAAAGGTTTTCTGTAACAGGATGTAAGCAACAGGTCCAGTGGATGGAGCAGAAGTCAACATATCTGGCCTCAATTCACACTTTATCACTCACATCTAGCTACAGACCCATGGCAATATGCACAAGACCATTGCAGCAGAGCAGTTTCCTCCAGCCTGGAAGTGGTACAAACTGACCAGTGCCTGTGTGAATCACGACAGAAGCTGAATCACGAGGCTGAAATGTCCAGTATAATAGAAACATAAATGAAGATAATAGTACCTGCTTTTATAAAGTGTTCAACAAAGTTATAGATAAAAGAACTACTCGAATAAAAATAATTGTTTTTAAAAAGTCGCATTGCTATCACACAAGATAGGAGGCAAGCAGATGAGGCAGGGTAATAGTGGAGCAAGGGATCCACTATTGCTGTTTAGTGCATGTTGCAAGGGCACAGACAAGAATCGTGGCTCAGGTTACATGGATCACAATGAAACTTTTCAAATTTGCAGGTGTAATGTATTAAATCTGCAAAGACAGTGGAATAACTGAATATACTGGCTTAGCTGGTGAAACTAGCAGTTATTGCCACTGACTTTCATAAAACATATCCTGCTATCTTCTACATAAAAACTGTTCATTATTCAGCCTCCTCTTCTTGCCCTCCTCTCCCTGCAGCGGTGCCAGCTCTGCAGACCCAACCCAACCACCTTCTGCTGCTGCACAGAGACTGGCATCCAAGCACCGTGCTACTGAGACTTTTATTTGATTTCAGAAACAGGATTTGATAAAAGCCCAACCGAAGCCACGTGGTAAACGCTCTCAGGCGCCGGGAGTGCGTCCTGCCTGGCCCCCACACCACGGTGAAGGCTGCCCAAGCCCAGCCTGCACAGTGCTTGCTCTGGTGTTTAAGGAAGAGGAGGAGGGTGGTGGAGATTATAATCTCTATGGTATAGAGCACTATTTACTAGTTTCTTTATTTAATTAAAAACAAAAATAATCCACCTGGCACACACAGTACAGCTTTATGAGCTCTGTGGGGGAAGAGAGCATTTCATAGCTTCGTATCACAAAATACAGCCAACAATTACAGTTCAGATTATATTTTCCTTTCATCTAAAATATCTGGATTTTTAGAAGCTTCCTTTCTTTTCCAAGGGCCTTTCTGTTTGGCCTTTTTCTGCCTCTTCTAAAGAATTTTGTCTTTCTTTCCACACATACGCTTGTGCCGTTACAGGTTTGCCTCAGCAAATGAAGCTGAAGCATAAATTAGGAGCCCAAGAAGGGACAGAAAGAACTGCTAGCTCCACTTGCCTTTTCAATACCTTATTGTTAGCGACTCAAATCAGATTTGCAACAGCCCCGCTGTTTGTGCCAGAGGCAGCTGAGGGCCTGTTCCCACTCTGGAGTAGCCAATTCTCCCTGGCTCAGAGGCAATTATTCCAGGCAAGGATTCTCCTTCCTTCAACAAAGCTCCCCTTCAGCTAAACCCGGGCTGTTCCACCACATGGGCGGCTGCCCATTGCAGTGCACAAATCACCGCTCACTCTCCTTCCTGTAGCAATCTCCTTTTACAATCAATAACTGCCTTTTGTTACTCAGAGCGCTTGCAGCCATGCGATAGTCATAACTGATTTACAAGAGCACTACGGGCAGACCTAGAGATGCCCTTTAAAAAACACACCTTTTAAGAGCTAGGCTGTGCTTGTCTGCTGGAAGTGAGGAATCAATCTCCACTGCTCTAACTTAGTCGTGACAATCCTAAAGCAATGAAAAGATGACTGTCCCTTGGGGGTGTTGTATAGGATTTTGTTGGGCAGAAGCTAAAGCAAAGGGGATAAATGTTCTAGGAACAAGCCCCTCAGTAAGTAAAAAGTTGGGATGACTGGAAAGGCACAGGTGCGTAGACCTAGAGCCTCCCCAACACCTTCACAGAGCACTTTTTCTCTAAAACCCAGGTTTTCACGTTTAAAAACTAAATCTCTATCTCCTCTGGCTTGAGAGATGGTCTGCAGCAAATCAGCCGACACACTCATTGTGTTTACTCTGCAAACAGACTGAAACAATAGCACTCAGAAAAATAAAAAACTTCCTCATCACCCCTATCCTTGTAATAAGCTCTGTGGGAGGTTAATGGTCAGACCCAATTATCATGATTTAACGTAGTCAATCATTTCAAAGATTATATCCAAAGCAGCCAGCCAAAACAACTGTGCTCACTTTAAGAAATCTTCTCTATTAATTAAGGTCATTT
The DNA here is from genome assembly GCA_013398155.1 of Pedionomus torquatus. Taxonomy (NCBI): domain Eukaryota; kingdom Metazoa; phylum Chordata; class Aves; order Charadriiformes; family Pedionomidae; genus Pedionomus; species Pedionomus torquatus. The sequence goes on along the minus strand of VZRU01016174.1, from coordinate 104,611 downwards.
GGACAAGAAGAAATGAGGCTTTGGTGCACACACACATTTCCTCTACTGCTGAACCTCCCAGACAATTTCAGTCAAATGTGGCAGAGAAGTAGCAAAGTCCCCCCTAACCAGTGAAGATAAATGCTTTCTATGTAACATAACACCAAGAAAACCCAACCTCCTGAGCAAGGCTCTGTCCATGAGGGGAGCCTTCCATGCTGGGACACCGCTACATGCTCCAGCTGTGTAGCTGATGATAACAGGCAGTTGCTTGGAGAAGAGCAACTCTGATGGCACTTGGCCCACGGGAAAGACAAAGGGTGACATAAGGAGGAACATAAGAGTGTTCCTACTGCAGAAATGGGCTCTGAACACCCCACCTATGAGAAAGACCTCAGCTGGACCCTGTGATTAGCTACTACTATCAAAACCTGCAAATCCCTTGGTGACCACATTCATGGAGAACTTAAGTAAGGAAGACGGACCAAGATTGCAAGCAGAAGACTCCCATTCAACCTGCCCAATAATATCAGCAAACTCCCACTTTAGCCCCAGGCATCATCTTCTGAAATAGCCTGCCAAGGAGCAGAGAACAAGCCCAGCCCCGACTGTGCCCATTCCTCACCCTGGCTAGCCTACTACTCCCCTACCTGGTAGTCAGGATCGGTGCTAACGAGAGCACAGCTCGGAGGGACCTGCCTGGACAAGCTCAATGCACACCACATTTTACCACAGAGATACAGTTTAACAATTGAGGATACTTTGTGCTTAAAAAGTACATGTTTCCTTTCAACCTATGAGTTGAGCTCCTAGCAAATACAGAATGCTTTGGATGTTTTATGTTAAACAGCAGTAGGTGGCTATGTATCCTAATACATAGGTGCATGAGGATGAATGGTATTTTCTGAGGAATAGTCCAGCTGAGGAACTAGGCTGCCCTGATACTTGGGTGTTTATGTCAAGACCAAGCTTCCAACTAAGCCTTTTTTGTCTTTATTTTGCAAAATCTCTCTCCCCACCCCTCACCCCCCATTTATTAGAGATTTTCTTGTTTGTACAATCTTACAATCTGTGTGCTTCTTCAGAAGAAAATATATACCTATGTTTTCCAGATTTATACCAGTTGTGGTGACTTGTGCACTTGGTAAACTGATATTTTTGAACTTATTTAAAATCAAGATTATGGAATTATATAAAACTCTGTATTATTGTATAAACAGAGATGTCAAAAACCATGCTCACTTCATTTTATTTCTGTAGCTGCAGTACAACAACATAAGTCAGAGAGGTATGTTGTTCTTAATGTCAATAAATTAAGTGATTGGAAAAGGCTGGCCTTTCAAGCTCTTCTTCAGATTAGAGATAATGAACTTTCAACAGCCAGGGGCTGTAAAATCCTACTGGAGGCAAATTCTCACCCAAATCGAAGCAATTTGTGAATTAGCTTACACAGCATCAGAAGTGCTCATTAATGCATTCATGAACAATGGTGAAAAGCCACAGCTTTGTGATCAGAGCTTGGTTTTTATTCAGAAACAAGATGTCCTGCCCACCAGTCTATCTGTTTTGATGCTCAAGAGCTTTCCATTGAATTTGGAAACTTTATGCAGCCCTTGATTTCTCTGCTAAATTTGCCACTGAACATAAAGCAGACTGATGCATCAAGTACAACTGCATCCTGCTCTCCTCCATCATGTGCTCAGCATTACATACCGACCTGGTTAGTTGGTGCTAGTGGGGAAAAAAGTGTCATCCTGCCTGGCCCCCAATTTTTGTCTTGCCCAGGAAATTCAGCCCCAAAGTTCAACGCAGACTGGTCAAAGTGTCAAAGTAGGCATCAGCCCAGGCATTCCCTGTTTGTTTGTTTTTTATTATTGCTTTTTTGGACACTGCATTTGTTCTTTCAAAAAACTTAAACAAAAAAAACCAATCCCCCCCCCCAAAAAAAAGCCCACCATGCTTATAATACATATATACATAAAATAATCAAGTTGCTCTACATATCCCCGCAGACTTCTTCCTTGCCCCTGATTAAGACTTCCCCCCTCTCTGCTAAGAGTAGGTGCCAGATGGGAATGTGGCATGTGATATGTGTAGGGCAGAAGACAGGAAGAACCCCCATTCCCAGGTTTCAGACCAGGCCTGAGACTGTCTGGTTTCACACCTGTGAGACAAGCACCAAGTATATCGGTGCACATCTCCTGCAAACTGTCCCTTCAGGAGAGGAGATGGGAGGCTTTGGTCCATACAGCTATCATAAAGCATGTAGAAATTTTAGCACCAGCCAAGTAACTGGAAAATGCAAGACAGATTCACGTCATCCTGGCTCCCAGTACAGCTCACCAAGGCCACAGCATATTTACCATGAGTTCCTTTTTAGCTGATAAGAAGGCACACAGGGCAACTGTCTTCAATCTAGAAACCCTGGGATAAATGCAAATTCTAAAACGAGATGCTAGCCAAATGTTGCGATACACACCACAAACCATGTTGCATCCTGGGTTTCTGATTCCTTAATTGTCCAGATCACAGACCCGGCTGAAGTATGCTGTGACTCAGTGTGCTATGGGAAGAACACCTGCCTGCTTAGTATTTGCTCCAGTGCAAAGTAAGAAATAGGGAACTCGAAGAAGACCCATGTTTCATTTAGTACAACAAAAGGCACAGGAGCACGCTCTAGCCACATCCAAGAGCTGGAAAAACAACTGCAGTTTTGACATAGCTAAAGAGTGCAGAGTGCAATCATTTAAAAGCATTTCATTAGCTCTAAAGCCCTCTCTAAGTTTATTTTACACTTACGCAAGTCTCACTTCATCTATAAGGCTACCGTAAACCAGATTTAGAACAGATGTTCATACAATTTGTCTTACAACTGAAGTACATAGATATGGATTCACCAGCACAAATGGAACCACTATGGCAGATTAAAAAGCAGCTAAAGGCAGATTCCACAGAAGCTGGACAAGATAACGAACTATAGATTCCAGATCATAATTTTTAGTCTGTGCTTATTATAGAAAGAAGTATAAATCAAAACTAGGTCTAGTACTTGAAACCATTGGTTATAAATATTCTAATGTTAGCCCAAATTTACTACCCTCAGCACACTGCTTCACCTAGACATCAAGCTTAAAAAAAAATAAAATAAAAAAAACCAACATGGATGACTCACTGCAAGTTTTTATTTACTTAGTTTAAAAAAAAGTTTAGACTCCTCAGGATTTGTTGCCAAAAGTATAATTAAAAAGTCAGCAACATTGTTTTTTCAATTAGATAATAGTGTTCTGTTAAAAGTACAAAGGAGCATAAACGTTTAACGAACAGGAAAATTATGGCCCATGTGTCTTTCATAGCTGACAATCACATCATTCCCAGAAGTACTAATAAGTCTCCAAAACGCATTTAGCCCAATCCAGTGAGCATACAAACACACAAATGACTAGAGAGCTAAGGAAAATCAAAGCATTTAGACCACCAGGAAACCAGAAGATAAGATGCCCTCTGGCCCAGCCAGCAGTCCATACCAAGGAAAAAGCTCCCATTAAAGAGGCTGAGTAATTTTGCCTACTAATGAACACAGGTTTGGGACTCTTGCAATTTTGGGACAATTATTCTTTTTGAGCGCAAGACAAATCTGAACAAGATTACACATGCTGAATGATTAGAAGAAATTATTTTACCTTTACAAAACACTCTGAGAGGATGTAAAATATACTTGAGAGCAGAAACAAAGAATGGCAAAATAGACGAGTTGAACAATTAGATGCCTACTAGAACTTTTATTTGTTTTTACTCAGAACCAAAATAACTTAAGCATGTAATAGTGATTAAAAAGATTAAAACAAATAGGTGATTCATTAACATTGACAAAAAAAAATAAGTATGTCAAAGTGGAAGTACAAAACAGAAATCTGACACAAGGATTAAATACATATAGCAAATGCCTCCTGAGGAGTAGCTGAGGTAGGCAATTACTGACCCCAAGACAGACTTTTTATACCTATTATTTCAGAAACTTTTTTTTGTTTCACTTTTAATTAAGTATTATTTCTACCAGACAATCTTTAGTTATTAGTGCACTAAGTAGTCAGTTGCCTTGTTCTTTTTTAAAACTAAACAGAAAAGGCAGGTTTCAGCACATTTATTAAAAAACACTGACATCTCAAAAAAATGAGGAGACTCTAGAGCTCACAACATTACTGCAGCTAACAGAGTTGATCAGAATCAACAATTGCTTCGCAGCTTTGTACCAGGCCATGCTCTGGTTTGCTAAAAGGCGTACTTGCAGCATCCACAGCACCCAGGGTTGTTATAACCGACTTGAAGCAGCCAACAGTAGGCTTTAAAATTAAAATCAGGTCGTGACAAGGCTTCCCAGGCCTGCTGCAGTTTAACCTGACCCTTAGCCCTGTGGCCCTTGTTGATTCATTGCTTCCACAGAGTTAGTGGAAATAGAACAGTTACTGCACTGATAGCACTGATTGCTGTTTTTTCAGAATATGAAATCTTTTACACAGTCAGAAGGAAATTATGAATTCAACAACTGAGCAATCCTGGGAATCAAGATTTCCCACAAATTTTTTAAAAAGCACACAAAACCAAAAATACAGAATTATGGAAGATGCCACTATCTCCTGCTATTAGTAAAATTACCAAATCTACAGATATGTGTAATCTTTGAGGCTGGAGACATTCACAAGCTACAGGTATATTGCAATATTTGACTTCTCCACAGTTCACATGCACTTAATATGGTTTCTTTGGTTAAATATTTCGTAAGCAACACTTCTCTTCATGATGAAGTTAGGACTAGCCAAGAATAGGACAATGTCTCTGTATACTAGGATGTCTGAAATAATTACTTACCATCTTTTAATTAGCAGCTACTGCCCAATCACTGATTAAAAAGTTAATGAAGATTCATCCCAGGATGAATTCCTAGATCAGCATTTGAAAATGCTGGGGTGTTTGTGTGTGTGTGTGTGTGTACAAAAAAGGGCAGCTTAACTGGCTGCTCCATAATCATGGGGAAAAAGTATTTAAGGTAACCACCACCAATGGTCTGCACTGGATTAATATTTGTGAAAATATTTGACAACAAATGTCAACTGGTGTAATATCATTTCTCCTTCAGATGTCCCTGCCAGAATGAGAATGATGATGTCCCTGCTGACCCTTCCACAGCAAGGGGTTATGCGAGCATTACAATCAAGCAAGGGACCTGGGAAAATCCCGTCCCGCCCATTCAGCTCTGATCTTCAGTCTGGTCTCAGACTTCAGCAGCAGAGAGACAACATTAACAGTGAGATGTAACCATTTGATACCCTTAATCCTCTCAGTTAAGCTTATGGTTGCAAGTTCTATGAGGTTCAGCAACATTGATTTTTCACCATCCTTGCACAGAGGTGGCTTTTTGGGGAACATACATGACAGCAGGTCTGACATTTGAAAAGTGCAAGTACTAAATACCTCTAATTCCTGTTTCTCCATTCATTTTTAGATGAGTAACCCTTTGGAAAATTCATCTCAATGGATGCCCTATCAGATGCTCAGCAGTGGGAAAAAAAAAAAGATACTTTAGTAGTCTGTAACCTAATTGCCAGTCAACATTTTTAGCCCACGAGGAAAAAATTAAGAATAACTGACAGAATCACATTGTAAACAATAAATGTTTGGTGTTTTATAGTACTAGATGCTTAAGTTAAATATTATGAAGGCAGCATGTACATTTACACACCGAGGAAGAAATGGGAAACCAAAGCAAACTTATTCTCTGAAGAGTCCAAGATCAACTTCTGCCACACAGGCACTACCAAGTAGCAAGCTGGATGGGAACTGACACTCCACCGACACATGGCAGCAGGTCTGAACCTATCCCCACCTCAAGGCTCACTCTCCCATCAGTTATTTACCTAGAAGCTGCAGAACCAGGCTGCCCCAAGTCCTCCTTATTGTGGTCAGTCTAAGCATGCCCCAGCCCCATTTACCTGGTGTCCATAGTAGCTCTTGCAAATACGGGGATGCTGGGAGCCTGATCAGCCTGACTGACGGGTAGTCATGCAGCCGGCTGGCTAGCAAGAAAGCCACAGTGACCAGCGTGCTCAGACCTGCTACCAACGCTGCTCTTCATTAACTACAGTCCCAGCCTACGTGGGACTCATGACTTTACACAACACCAGAAGCAGCAGGGACACAACTGTGGTATTTACCAGGCAGATCCCAATTGGTCCTCATCATTCAAAGGACTCCTGGCAATCTCCAAAACTCTGTTAAGTCTCAAAAGTATCAAAGCCACCAGTAACTGTCACTAATGCACTAGAGCCATAAAGTTCTATGGCAATATTTTTTTTCCACATAGTACAGTAAGAATAACTTTTCAGCCTACAAATGCAGAAGTGGCATAGAAAGGCAAGGACATGCATTTCCTTCTGCAGAGGTTCTAGTTTTAGCAATTCTGTCTTTAACACCTGCCATTTGCTTGCACTCCCTCTTCATAGGAAGAAGCGAGACCAAGGAAAAATTGATGCTAAAAATAACCTCCAAGAAGAGATCAGGCTACTCTTAACCCAACACTCCCCTGAGCTAGTTCTATAGCTGCACAAACAGTTCTCCTGACACAGCTGAGAGGGTGGAATGGAGGCAGGAACAAGTGGCCACAGCCTGCTTAAGTCAGTACTACCTCTGAAAAATGCATGTGAAATCATGCCTTATCTCTTCTGACCGATAGGAGTTGGTGGAAGCAAGCAGGCAAGACCAGCTTAGGCAGAAAAACGTAGAGGGGGAGATATGCACACTATCTTAAGGATAATCTCCCCTTCTAAGCTCCTCAGTTAGCATTAGAATCAAACGACTTGCTCTTTAGCATTTTAACCTGACTGTCCACCCTCTTCCCTTAAAGCAGCACCTCTGCCCCTGCTCCTCTCTCCACAGATACTGCAGGCAGCCCTCTGGAGCCGTTATGCAGCTGAGTGTACTACTTCTCCAGAGAACACTCTGCAGCTGAGTGTACTGCTTCTCCAGAGCAAATCCCACTGAAAGATGAGACAGGAATATGTATTTCCATGCTTTCTATAACCCCTCAACTGCTTAGTCCTCTGTATCAGCACTTGTAGTAGCAGAAACCCCACAAAAACATGTCCAATGACACCGACAAATTAACTGACCTCGAAGTAATGAGCTTCCCTCTCATTTTGCCTGTAGGGAAGATCTGTTTTTAAGTAAAAGAAAGGCCATGTGGAGGAGAATAACGTTGTGCTCTCTGGATTAGGTTTTAATTGCATATAATTAGAGCCTACCAAAAAAATCCTCAAAACCAACAACACGAAAGACCCCTCCTATGCAAACTCCCCCCACCAGTATAATGCCTCATTCCACCTGGTCATCTTTTCTGAAAACAAATGCATTTGTCTTCTCATGTTACACTTGTGTTTTGAGAGCCATGGGGATTTCTTTACTTTTTATTTCCTTTTCAACCTCTTACCTACCACCTATGAATTTTCTAAACACCTTAACCAGAAACAGATCACAAGCATACCTGCAATAGGGGAACTGCTGTTACTTGAGGGTACATGCTTTGCAGCGCCCTTATGTTCCTCACAGTGGTAACAGCAGCACTACAGAGAGCAGGGGATGAAGGGCATTAATGCTCCAGTCTCAGTAGCTTACACCTATGGCATACTGTTCCTGTTGGGAAGGAAGGATAGTCCTGTAGCTTAGTAGTGTCCTAAACCCAGAGGGGAACGACTTTTCGTAGTTTCTTACACAAGCTAGGTTTCCACTGCACCGTTTTTCTATTTCAAAACCGACCGTGGTACGAAGTTGCTTCTTCTCCCTGCTCCATATTCCCCTCCCACTCCACTTCATCTGCTGCAGCCTGGTTTCTGATCCTTTGCTGAAACTACTAGCAAGTAGGCTCACTCAGCCAGGGAGTAACTTGTGGATCCCTTTCACCTTTGCGCAGTTCTGGAACTGCCCGTTGCTTTGGGATGCCCTCTATCACTGCTTCTTGTCAATTCTCAGCTCTTTCGTAGTTAATCTGGTTCCCCTCCCAACTCAATGACGGCTCTTTCAGCTGCTCCTCCCTACCTCACTGGCATCCCTCAGGGCTCTGTCCTTATTCCCTTCCTTGCACTTCAATCATTTACTGCTCTTATCTGACCACCTAAGGCATTAGCTCCCATCCCCGTTCAGATGAACTCCCAAACGCCACTTCGTTCCCAACTCTTACCACAACCTGCTTAATTTCATGTTAGTAACCACTTTCGTGCTATCCTGCTGTCAAGTGATGTTTGAAAAGGCCAAGACTAAAATTGTTTTATCAATATTTTCTCCTCTGGACAGTCCTGCCTCTTCCCTATCAGGGCAGCCAACTCTGGCTGTTTTCTTTTGTTGGATAATCTCTTTCTTTCCCTCCTTGACAGGCAGGCTGTCACCAAGCCTCTCTCAGTCCCACGTCTCCCAACACCAGGCTCCTCCTCTCCGCCTCCTTCGCCACAAAGGCTCCGGGGGAGCCCAGCAAGGGCTGCCATGCCAGCAGGACCCATCCCCGCCGACGGCAGGCTCAGGACTAGGGCGCTCCTACCTGCGCCAGGCCTGCAGTGAAACAAAATCCGCGATCCCCCGCCCTCCATCTTCCTGGCCCCGTTACTCTCCCCAGCCGCTTCCTGCAGAAACACTTTTAATAGCCCGAGCAGGTAAAATGGCCTTCCCGCCTGGCTGCCTCACGGCGGCTGCTCGGCGCCGCCACGGCAGCAGGAGCAGGAGGAGCAGCAGGAG
>VZRU01016174.1:59183-94446 GCA_013398155.1 Pedionomus torquatus | reverse complement strand
CCCCGTGGCCGAGGAGAGGGCCCCCGTGGCCGAGGAGAGGCCCCCCGTGGCTGAGGAGAGGGCCCCCGTGGCCTGTGGCGCGGCGCGGTGGGGCCGCTCGTCGGAGGGGCGGCCGCCCCGCGGTCTGCCGGCGGCGGGAAGGAGCCGCCGTGGCCAAAATTCGCGTGGCTGGCGTTTAACGGTGCCCAGAGAGACCTCGCGGGGCAGTTTCGTAGTTAGGCTTTTTTTTGTTAGGTTTCAGGTCTTTTTTAATTTTTGCTGGCGCCAGCCAGGTTTGACCTGAAGGTGAGTGTCTTAGAGCAGGAGGCATCTGACAGCAGAGGGATGAGGCGGCGCCAGGAGAGGGTACCCACTGCGTAGGTCTGAGGGCTAACGCTCAGGCTGGGGAGGCAGGGGCGAAGGGTCTGTTTTGTCAGCAGGGGAAAGATGGAGAGAAAATTGGAAAGCTGGAACGGAGTGTTTGTTGAGGAAGGCTGCAAAGTGGACAGCGAGGACCACGCCATCTATCTCGTCAGTGACCCTTCAGTCCAAGGCACCCAGCTGCGTGCCCAAGTAGGCTTACAAGGGACAAGATCGGGCTGTGTGGGCAGCAGCTTTGCCTCTGATGGGGAAAGTGAGGAAGAGGGCTTCTCCCCACATTGGGTCGATTTGAGAAGAGAGCGTGGAAGGGCAGCAGAGAGACTTCCATCTGGTCTCGGCCATTCTCAGACCCCGTTGCTTCACCAGAGACAGATCTGGACTCCACTACTTGCTGCTGCCACCTGTCCTCCGGGAGACATCTTCCTATACTGGGCATCTAGTTTGATTGCTGCTAACCTCTGCTGTACAAATATAGGTGTAAAGAATGCACCGTTATGTGGGATAGTCCGTTACATTACTTAGTGATCTTTGAAAGATAATTAGTTGACTAATGCCAAAACGTGAAGGCATTTTCCATTTTCTACCTTTGATTTCACCTGACAGGGGAATGTAGTAGAAGGGATATTCAAAGGGATATGTATCTGTATAACCAAGTATATATGTAAATACATAGATAGATATAAAAAAAACATGTAATATTGCTATCTGAGGCCTGACCTCTTACCTATTCCTGCAATTGTAATCAAACTTGACTCTGTAAAGTCTGTGGAATTACAGAATTGCAATCAGGTACAGATACCTATTACTGGGTCTCAGGCCTTATCTGTATTCATAGTAACTAACCAAATTAAGCTAATTCAGTATAAATCAGGCTTAAGTCGTATTAAACAATTGCTGTGAAGATTTTCATCACTTTAACCAAACAGAAAAATACTTTAGCTAGATTAATTATGCTTTGATTGAGCACAAACTATTAGTTAGCTGTTTTCATCTTCCAGTCACCAGTCACAGGAAAGAAACAATCTGTAAATCCAATCGGAAGTTCCTAATGTGGCCTGAATTTTGAATAACGGATATTGGTATTGAACTTGCAGGCCATTATTCATACTAATGCTTGTATGAGTTATTTTGTATAATATATTTTGAGGAAGCCATAAGGCTTCATAAAACACAGAAGAGAAACAGAGTAATTTATTCATTACAAATAATGCAGTTCTTTTGAATACAGAATTACTATGTAATCTTCAAACGGGTCGAGCCTCTCAGGCACATTACTATGAGATACTGTGAACTGTTTTGGAGAAACAGAATGCCTAAAAGGTAGTGAAGCCTCCCTGTTAACTGCAGAAATGATGAGGTTTCTTTCCAAAATATTTGGTATGCAGAAAGAAACTTTGAGGGCTGAAAAAGTTACCTGTTTGAGCACCATCAATAGGATTAACGCCCATTCGGGTATCCTCTTTCTCTTTTTTAATTTTTCAATTATGAGAAACATTTGGATGTTGGCTTTTTTTCCCCCCGTTTTTTTTCCTGTATGAAATACATCAGAAGAAGGAGAGGAAGACCAGTGATGAGCACTTTTGAAAATGCCACCTTCCCCAAGGTAGAAACACTGCTGATGTGTGATTTTACAAGAAAGAAAACTGCATTTGATGCCATCTGCAGTCCTGGACCAAACCCAAACTGTAACTCAAACTGAAACGGAGTTTGTTGTTCCAGTGCTGCATCAAATACAAAACTGCCTTTAGTGACCTGCTCTCAGGAGAGATTCTCTTAGAATGAGGTAGTTGGGAGACTGAATTACCACTCACCATCTTAGATGGTGTTCCAAGGTCAAAGTTAAGAATATAAGTGGAAAATGCACTAATGAGCTCTTCATTTGAGGTTGTTGTAGATGACAATTGCTATTTTGTTGGGACTTGCTTAGATAGAAAAATATAGCCTGAAAATTATTTTAACTAAGGTAGGCAGGCATAGGGCTCAAAGTTTTCTGGATGAACCTTTTGCTTCAGACTGCAGACTAGAATCAAATTGAAAGTGTCAGCGTCTACCTCCAGCTGAGCAGGTCAAACAAGTCCTACCTAATCCAGCCTGATGCTCATTCTTCATGATCTCCAAGATTATTATAAACTAATCTTTTAGTCATTGAAACATCAGCTAGTGTTATTTCTGACCAGACCAGTCTTTCTTCCCGTAGAATAAAAGCTGTGTAGATCAAAAATGAAATAGTCGTGCAATGCATTATTGAAAACCTAGGACTTGTCTTTGGAGTGCACAGGAAAAATTTAAAATAGTAAACTACTGTTTTTCATAATGTGCTTACTTCTTTCTTTGCTCAGCAGCTGATACATTTTTTGTGGCATTGTAAGGATTCAGTGTAGAATTCAACTGTCTAAAGCTTTACCTCATGTTTACACTATTTATTCCATAGCAGCTAGCATCAGTGTTGTTTGGACTTGCCAGCACTGGGTGAGGAAATAGAGTGTACAAATAAGGCTTAACTAGGCTTACTAATTGCACTAAGTACCAAAAATATCTTTCAGAAAACTATTAAAAGAAGTCTGCGCAATAAAAGATGTTAGGTATTTATGTCAAAACAGTGTTGTGAAGCAGTTCAGTGAGAGAGCAGATGTTTGAAAACAACTGTTTTCAGTAGGCAATGATTACCACGTATTTTTATTTGTATCTTTCTGTATCATTGATGGGTGTTGATAGAAAACGTACTCTCTCACAGTAAGTTCAAAGACAACCACCTACCTACTAATTTTGTGATATGCAGCGTTTACTGTTAATCCTCCCCATAGCCTTTCCTTTGTAGTCATCTTCTGTATGAAACCATATTTATTGGAATTTGTGCAGACCTCGATCCTCAACTGACTTCAGTGAAGCTGTCATGTACATCAACATAAGCTTAAAAGATTTCAGTGCAATCCTCCTGTACCCCAAATAGATCATTCATATGCTCAAAGAATTAATTTCTCTGCACTTTAAGAAAGTAATTCTGAGTAGCCAAGATCCTGATAAGAGTTTACTTCTAATGCTTCACAGTGAAACTATAAAAGTCCTATCAAAATAGCAGATTTTGCCATTAACGGCAAGTACCTGTGGATTTCTGTCATGCTGCCTGTGATCTGCAATTTGTGCTTCCCAAGCAGGTCTGCTGGGAGCCTGTTAGCACCCTCAAGCTCTCAGGTGTCACCTACAACAGCAGCAGTTCATCGGTGTGGAGGACCATGGAATATCAAGCATTTCCTGGCCACAGGGTAAGGTGTGGAGCTGCACATGGCCCTTTCGATTTGAAATGCTGATTTGGATTTCTTTTAGGGTCATCAAAGCAGTATGCAAACATGTACGGGAGGGAAAAAAANAAAAAAAAAAAAAAAGAGGAGCTTTATTTATTTTTTTTGTGTTCATTGTGAGTGTAGAATTCATGGTTCTGAAAGATGTCAAAGTTACAACATGACTATGCCGTATATCTTCAATGCTGAACTTAGGCAGTGTAGCGCACACAATGTCGTTTCAGTGACAAAACAAAAGTCATTTTAAGTGATGAAAATAGCTCACAGCATGGAAATCCTTTTGGGATTGAGGCATTGAGACAGCTAGGAAGGCGGCAAAGTCTGACAATAGATTGGAATATGAGGTTCGTACTCGATTAGCAGACATTAAAGTACCAATCTGTTTCATAAAGATTACTCACAGTTTTGGAATCAATTCAGTAGAATTTAATATTGAATGATAGCTTTTCTGCAGATGCTTTGATCTACCTGATAGCATTTTTTAGTGATTCACTCAAGCATTTTGAAACATTGGGAAAATATAGTTAGGTCACCTAATGACAGTAATTTTGCTTTTAGTATAAAACCATAGTGTGAAAATGAATATGAAGGCAGCTCTGAAAGACAGTTTAATGTGATGTGGGATCTGGGACTCTGGAAATAAGCTGACATAAAAATTGTGTGATGTCATTATGGAGCTGAGCTAGAGAACCTAAATAACCTGACCTGCAAGCAAAATGTTAAGAATGCATCTTCCTGAAGCTTTGTCCAGCTTCCTGTGTTAATCGATAGGATCTTTACATCATCATAGAACAAAACTGCAAATTTATAGATACATTTTGAGTAATCCTAATTTGAGCTATTTTGGGAATGATTGGAAAATGCTGTTAGTTTGTTTAGGTTGTGAATGGTCCCAGGGGAGTGCAAGAAGAAATTTGTCCTAATATCTATATATCCTTTTTGTATTCCTTTCTTTAATAACTAGAATATTTTTCTAATTGCCAGTAGTAGTTTAAAACTAACTTTTTTTCTCAAAATTAAAGTTCCTAAGTTTACACACACACATTCTTTCCCCCCTCTTTTCTCCTGTTTAACACAGAATTCCCTCCATTGCCCACTGTTGTTCTTGGTACTGCAGCTGCCTGGGGTGCCTGGGGGAGGTGGCCTTCTCTAAGTTCCACGGAGGGGTGGACTGAAGGGCTGTCACTGGGGAGTGAGAATGGCCGAGTCTGTATTTGCCACTACAGCTACTTCTCCCAGTTCTCACCGGTCAGTCCTTGAACCGTTATGACTTAGGGAGCGTCATTTTAAAGGAATCTGATACAGGGATGTGATCAATGTATGGAAAACCTAAGAGCTTCAAATGTCTTGGCATTGGTTACAAGCACATTAAGAGTTTAAAAAAATTCAGAAGCTCCACGGGTCTAAAGTACTGCACTGCAATAATGAGCATTCTAAAACCTGTAATGAACGTGTCTCTTTTTGCTCTAACAGTCTGTCCTAAAATAGGTGTAAGTGTTCCAGCATGCAGAAGGTGAAGGATGGCATATAAACAATTGCTTGTTTACTTTTCCCACACTCAGGAACTAGAGTAAATGCAGCCCAAAGAATCCACAGAAACACTTTTCAGTCTGAGCAGCAGGAGTTGGAAAACAAAGCTGTGGAGTATCATCCTGTTCACTTAAAATCAGTGCGGTTTTCCCTCAAAATAGGTCAATGCTATAATCAAATAGCAAGGTACTTAAGAAATCACAGCAAATTGAAAAACTGCTCTCAGAATCTGCTGAATAAGAGGTGGGGTTGATACCCCCAGGCTGTGGCTCCTTTATCCTTGTGTCTGCCCTCAGGAGCAGGCAAATGTTATTTTATTTGAAGGGCTAAGGATAAAGAGGATTGTCTGGTGGCACAAAAGGAACCAGTGTTGGAGCCAGGAGATCTCTGCACTGCCTTGTTCCGTGGAAAGGTCACTAGACCATGTGTCTGTGTTTCTGTTTAAGCTTTTTCAGTTCTGCATTTAGTACCTTTAGGGACAGGTTTAACAGTGTTGCTTTCTGCTATTTGTTGCTATTCTCTTTTGAAATAGAGGAACATTTCAGAAGAAAGCCTCCTACTGATTTCAGTCATAAACGTAAAGGCACTATATAATATTACTTCATTAGGCTTTTTGGGCAATGTAGGATCAGAGTTTGTTGACATAATCTTTGGCCTTTCTTAGTGCCTGGGTTTGGTTCTTCTTTCAGTGGCCAGGAGCTTCAAGATCATTTAGTCCGTAGCTGGGGGAAGACCCCAGTTCTAGATCCCCTGCAGCTGCTTCGTCAGCCTGTCCTATCAGGCTCACCATCTCAGTGATACCGTGTTTATACAATGCATATGCCCTGCATGCGCCTACAAGCCTGCTTTATCTCTACTCAGACTGCTGTGAAAGTAGATTTTGCTCTTCCTCAGCTGCTGGAAGGACTTCCCTGACACCCAGGGAGATGTGCTAACTACTCTACCTCCTTCCACCTCAGTGTTGTGGGGTAGTCAGGCCCAGGAATTGGACTCTCAGTGTACCACTTTGATGAACTCCTTCCAAGTTCCTTTACACCTCATTTTCCTTTTGCAGTCCCTCCGTTATCTGTGTTATCTATTACACTGCCTAATCTAGTATTGCTTCTTTTCACTGGTTTTTAATGCAGATTGGAGTTACTCAGTAATTCCATCTCCTTTAGCTGTGTTCCGTGACTGTAGCGTATGCTGCTTTATAACCCCACCTTTGTTTCTCTGAGTCCCTTGTTTAAGAGGAGGATTAGGCAAAGCATCCATGTTTTCTCAATTTATTCAGGATGCAGAAACTTCTTACCATGTCATGCCCTAGACACTGTGTGTAAATAGGCGTTACACTGCAGATTTTGCTCCCTTTGTTTCAGTACAGAAAACAAATCTCTCAGAATAAACAGATTTATGACATATGTTCTTTTTGCTTACATTTTTTTGTTTCTTTTCCATTTTCCCAAGTAAGTGGAAATCTTAGTTTCAAGAAGCAGCCAGGTGAAAGTATTGTGCAGTGAAGAAGTTTTATGTGGCTCCAGGACAGAGATGCTAAGTATTTGCTTGTCTCTGTTTGACTTGAAAACAGTACCTGGAGATGGCTGTTTGTTTACATGGAGTGTTTGGGTGTGAGGGGCAAAGCAGGCAGATTTACATTTACATTTCTTTACTGCTTTTTTCTCTAGCTCCCACACATGAGCAATAGCCCTGCGGGGAAGGGTGGGGGCGAGATGTGTGTGCTGCTCCGTATTTCACCATAAACTTTTTTCTGCGTACTAGGACTTCTCAGGGGAGGGCAAGCCCTTCTCTACCATCGCTGGGGGTATAAATCACTCCTCTGCATAATCAATACCGTGGTTAAGGTGCTTGGGGAGAGAGGGAAAATCCTATACTTGGGCTATGTGGTTCCAGAGTACTGTAGGTGCAGGAGGGCACATTCAAAAGTTCAGGAAACCCATGTGAGGAGGAAGGCCAAGCCGTCACCCCGGACTGTCCTAGCCCCAAGGCGAAGACATTTGGTATCGTGTTGCTCAAGCTCTCACAGCCCAGGCACCAACTGCCAGAGACAGTTCCTGACCTGTGGAGCTTTCACGGGAGGTGTGGAGGGCAGACGTGGGGAGGTAGGTGCAGCACCTCTCCATTTTATATGTGAGGTTTTTGAGCAACAGTCTTGCCAAAGGTTGTGTGGGGAATCTATGCAGAGCCAGGAATTTATTACCCCTTGCCCAAACCTCAGGCTGGTGCCAGATGCAGACAGGTAGTTTGCTAAATGCTCCAGTCTGACTCCTAGAAAGTACTCTTGCATTCCCAGTGAAACCAGTGAGTTTCCCAGTTGAGAATACATTTATTTTTAAACTGCACAAGCAGGGATTACATGTTTTGATAAACTCTTGCAGTAGTGTTGAGTGCCTTGTGGATTCTTAGCCCCCAAAACACCATGATGCCTAACTGCTCATTATACCTGCTGCCCAGCAGAATCCTTCAGCCCTCCTATGGGCTTGCCTGAGTGCAAGATGCCTTTCTCAGTCTAGCCTTGCCCTTTTTTGTTTGTTTAAATCGCTAACAAAGATTAAGGTAGAGTTTACAGGGGGGAAAAAAATTCAAGGTGGATTGCACTCACAAAATAGACAAACTGCATTAGAATTTTAGGATTTTAAACCCAAATGTCTTTATCTCATTTTATCAGAGTTAATTGGTTCTGTCTATGTGCAGCATAGGTTAAATTTTAAATGTTGGCCTGATAACTGTAAGCTGACATCAGTATGATGCAGTATCATAGCTGGCTTCAAGGACAGGTCTTTCTTTGGGCAGCGGAGTCCATTTGTTGTCGCAGAAGTGCATGCTCACCAGAGATTTATAACTCCTGACAAAATCTTTCTCAGTCTTATGTATGTATGAAGTGCAGACAGTGGACACGGAGCTTGGTACCACAACACAGTGGAGCAGGAAGTAATCCTGTAGCAGGGATTCCTGTGGTATCCCCAAGGCCACAGCGATGAGGACGCAGCAGTTTGAGTAAAAAGCAAGACACAAGGGAATGTCCTGTCACACTGGCTTTCCTGGAATCTTGTTTGTAAGGTGAGGTGGGATAACTGCATGCTTCAACCCTCCTTCTTACAGTGAAGTTGAATAAAGCACACTTTGCTGAGATTCCTAATAGATAAATGCAGTAGAGTCACCACTGGTCAGCTTAGCCCAGTAGAAGAGCATGCAGCTGCCCAAAGGGGCTTTCTATCTTGCCCTAGGTCATGCATTTCTGCCCTCTTGTGTCACAGCAGCAGCCTTGCTCTTTCATCTTCCTGAAAACTGTTTTGGTTTGGTTTTGTTTTTTTAATTAGGGGTGGTTTCCAGGCAGATAAGTAGGCTGGTTTGACCCCCTAAAACACCATCCCAAATTGTGAGAGTGCTGGAGCCAACAAAAGGTAGGGGATGGTAGTTGTAGGGCCGGACCACCTCTTTTGGCAGCAGCCTGGTTTTAGCTTTGAGTTAAAGTGATTGTGAAAGTGCATGCAAAACAGTCTTTTCCTTTTGGGGTGAATGAAAGCTTTCCAGGTGTAAGCATGGGGAATATAGCATTTGTACAGCCCAGTTCTCTTGGAGTCTCACATGTGGCTGGCTCACATGACATCTCTAGGCATTAGAGAGACGTGGCATCACCGACAGTTCCGGCCTTATCCTTATCTGTTTCTTGAGCCTTTCAGCTTCCACCAGTGGCTGGACTGGTGGGGAATTTCTGCAAGTGCAAGACAATCCACAGCATCAGCATCAATGTAGACCTAGTGAAACTTCTGAATTCATAGACATGTATGGATAAGCGCAGCTGTCTAATCTATAAGGTATTTTATAGGTCATGGGTGAAATGGCCATCTTTTCTTCAAAAGATGTATGTGTAGAAGGTGTTGTGGCTTTTTTTTTAATAGAAGTATTGTGAAGAATGTCTATCATTCAAGTTTTCCTTTGCACTGCATCTCCATTCTTTGGTTTAGAAGTGACTTCACATTTGGTTAGTGCTCAAATTCTGTTAGTTTTAAACAGTAGATACCTGGGATTAAATTTTATGCTTTCGCCCTCAAACCCAGTTTTGCAAGATGGGGGTGAGGAGGGGGGATTTCCCCTTGATCTGTGCTGTTTCCTTTGGGGTTGAGTCTCCATCAGGGCAGGGAGGGGGAAGGGAGACCAAGGATATCTGAAAATCTTCAGTGTAAACAAGGCCAATTATAGACACGCCAATTACCTCAGTGTAAACAACCTATCACACTGTAATGGGGAGAACCTTTTGAGCCTGAAGAGGGTGCTTTGAAGTGCCTCTGCTCAGAGATTGCCTATTAATGCAGAGAATTGCACCACCAGCAGCAGCTGTTGGCTCCAGTGAGTTTGGTGCCAATGACAATGGAGCTGGGCAGACTGGGAGCTGGATGCCATGACATGACAATGCAGTAGTTAAAATTCCCATAGCAATGAGGCAGTAACCAGTGGCAACCTGGCTGCAGGCTTGCCTGTGCCGGCCAACGTGTATCATTGATGACAGTGTGAAGGAATTGGAATTTTTTGTTACAGATGTGTAGTCATTCCTCTTGTGTCCAGGAAACTGCTTGACCTGCACTTTACTAACTGGTCACTTTCCCAGTAAACCTGTGACCTCCTCTGGCTTCAAGCCTCTTTTTAAGCCCCACGTGTCATTTTCTCCTTTGGAACACTGTACCGATTGTTCAGAAAGCCCAATCCTGTGGTGGATGGAGTCTACTGAGAATCTGTCTAATCTGTGAGCTGCTGATCAGGCTCCACAGAGCTGAATTCAGTCTGTTTGCAAGTGAATGTAGCTACCTGTATAATGCCAAGGGCTGCAGAAGGTTCCTCAGCCCCGGTCTCTGGTTCTACAAGAGGAATCAAACACAGTTATTTCTTCACAGTCTCTTCTCCCTGTGCCACACACCTGCTCCCCTCCTAAAGTACCCTTAACATTCTGTGTCCAGCATCTGTTTGGTCTGGGATGAATGTGCTGGTTTTGCCCTCCTGCATTCAGCAGACCTGTGTCATCTACCTCTGGACATGACCAATCAGTCTAATAAGGGCAGATGTTTCTCCTATACATGTGGAAGTGAATTCTAGTTTTGTAGCAGTAGCTACGTGACTTCTCCTATTTTCTGTGAAAGAATACAAATAAGTTATACCCAGGTTAGCATAAATGTGTCTAACTCCCAGCTGGGAGAGGATTATGTCAATTTAGGCTAATAGCTGCCAACTAATAGACACGCAGATAGTCTTAAATTGGTTTAATTTATGTCTGCTGGCCCTGACAATTGGAAGAAAAGATAAATATACATAACACAGTCAAAGCTTTGGCGTGTTATGATGCTAATTGAAAAGTCACCAAAGGAAGCCTGCTCTGTGTGTGGGAATCTTAGTGCACGAGATTAGTGGCTAATTAGTGGCTGGGAGCTGGAGTGCTCTCCTCCTAGCGGTCTGCCCTGAGAGCAGGCTGCTTGACCCACTGATCAGCTCATGCCCCCTGACACCAGCAATGAAGCACCTATTGTGGACCACAGACAGTGTGATGATGGGAAGATACGAATAGTGTCCGAGCTCTAGCTTGAAGCAGTGTTAGAGATACTGCTGTCTAGGTGGTTTGCTGTGACCTGACCCACAGCAAAGATACAGGCATTTGAGAACTGAACTGTTTTTTTCAACAAATGCTCAAGTCTTGTTATCTTACTCTCTGCCTCCTCCATGCCGTGTTTGCAGCAGATGACAGAACACGCTCCAGAGGCCCTGAGCTTCAAACCCTGCTTGAGACTCTGAAGTGAATGCGTACAGGTGGTGGCACCCCCTTCCTTGCATCGTGTTTTGGAATCATGACATTTGAAAAATAGAGGTTTCATCTGTCTGTCAATGTCCTGGTATTTCCCTCTCAAGCGTTTCCCCAGTGTACAGACAAAATATAAGAATCAGAAATTTAAATAATACACTTCTGTCATATGAAGCTAAGAGGCTGGCCTTTAGAAAAAGAGGCGCGTGGAATTGTAGGGATTGGTGTCATCAATGCATCACTGACACCACTGATGTAACCAGGGCTTTGTTTGACTAGGCACGTCTATTTTTCTTAATTCTTTTACATTTTTTTTATGGCAATCCCTTATTTATTTCTTCCTTCATTTAAGAAGGTTATTTTGTAACTCTGAAGAGTTACATGTTTTCTTCTTTTCCCCACATTTGCTTTTCCAAACCAGAAAGAAGTGTAAACAGTGTTGAACTATTGCACACCCTGTTGATTAAACTAACTGGTTTTGAACCTCACTCAGGCATCCAGTAGCAATACCAGGATGATTCACTTCTGAACACTACAGAAGCTAGAAAACTTGCTTTCCATGTCACCAGATCTGAGTAACACAGTTTTGCTCAAGCTGGAGTCAGAAGTGGGGTAATGCAAGAAGCTTGTGGTCACACAGTGGCCTGGGTCTGTGTGGGCTGCTAGTTATAGAGGCAGCTTTTCTGGTGATCAGTGCATGGGCACTTCTAGTCCAGTTTCCCTAATCCCCCAGTCAATCAACTCTCTTCTCTTTTCTTTTGAGAAAAAGCTACATAATGTGTGATCTCCTCAGTAAAAGCTAATTATAAAGAGGATATCCTTCATATAGTAGCCACATTGATGTAAAAGTGATGCTATGGAAAGAGGAAAGGTTTGCCAGCAGAGCTAATATCTTGTTTGATCACATTCATAGTTAGGGAAAGTTAATAGACTTTCAGACACAGAAGTTCTTCTGAAGACTTGAAAGAGAAAACTCAAACTTTGAGCTATTTTGGCCCATTCTTAGAAACCCTGTGGAGAGAACAGACATGACAGCCTCAGACAGTCAGTTCTGCCATGGATCAAGCCAGCTTGCAGGGCAGCCTTGAGAGCCCAGGTGCTGCAGGAATCTTAATAGCCTATGTGGAGCAACAAATTCCTGAAATCTTGCTTTTCCTTTGGTAAATGTTTGTCAAACCAGGAATGAGAGATACAGGAAAAATCAGCATTCTCTGGTCAAATTATTTCCAGCTGGTTCTAGGTGGGTATTAGTAATGCAACTAATTTTTCACATAATGGTTTTTAAATGGACACTCTTTTATTAGTCATCTTTAAATATATCTTCCCTTTTATCTTAAGCAAAATACCTGTGGGTGACACTACTGACGGTTTCAGATACTACTGGAAACTAACATTAAGATTCCCAGTGGAAGTTGGTCAGTGCAGTGAATGATGCAGCCATGGAAATTCTGTGACAGTGCTACAAGCTGAAAGATACTCCATGCTGGAGCCTGGCTAGGAGCAGATAAGAAATCTGTTTAATCATTGTGAGGTGAAAAGGAGGAAGAATCACAAATCAAGTATATTCAGCTTGTGAAGGGACCACTCTTTGCTTGAACAGATTTTAAGAAGAATCTTAAGAGGACTCTCTGGCCTGGTGGGTGGGTTGCCCCTACCAAGATGCTGCCTTCTCCAGGGAGGCACAAGATAAAATGTTTGCCTTTCCTCCTGGCCAAACTGAAACGGCCCCTTCTCCTTCTTTCCCACTCCCTTCGAGCTTGGGGTATCTCCTGCTGCCAGGTGGCGGGGCTGACACCAACTGCTTCTTCATGACAACCATTTACAGTCAAGGCTTGTTAATAGTTGCTCACCCTTGGGCTCCTCTTCACTTGGGGGAATGGCCCTACCACAAGGGCATCTCAGATACTGCAAATGGGTGTCAGAAGACCACAAACAGTCCAGCCATCTCCTCCTTGCCCCCTGGAGGAGAATCCGGGAGGGGGAGTCATCCACATAATGATCTCTAGTTGCTGTGTCTCATCAGTTCCTGTATTGCAGAGTTTTGTGGGGTTCTGGTAGGCTGTGTGTAAGAGAAGGCAGGAGAAGAAGGACTCTTCTTCTGTATTTTTTCCAGCTATGAAGAAACTTAGCCAAGTGTGCCACCTCCTATCACTCGTGCTTTTCAACAAGGTGGGAGACAGGCAGGTCTGGAAAGGCCTGGCAACTCTCTTCAGAAAGTTATTTCTTTTATCCCCTTTTTATGTTTTCTGCACAGTAAAGAGAAGAAAAAAAAAGTGAAGGAGCTGCAGATCCCTGTAGGAATCTAAGCATAGCACCTTGGGTCTGCAGGAGCCCAAAGCTGTGCTCAGCTCCAACCTGGTAGCTCAGCTATAAATTCCAGGATTTCTTCTGGTTTGAGCCAATCCCTCAGCATTTAGAGAAGGTACTGGACTAAGCTAAAGTTCTGCAAGCTTATCTGATCTCAAGTCAGCTAAAAACCTCTAAAAATCATATTAAAGCACTAGCAGTCTGTTCCAAAGAAAAGTGCCAAATCTTAGTCTGGAGCTTCTGTTAAGTTAAAAACTTCTTAAACGCTTCTTCAAATAAAGTATAAAATCCACTTTGCTTTGCAAATGGTCTCTCTAATAACTGCTTTGACCAGGGTAAAGCTAAGGTGAGAGACAGGTCAAAATCAAGCTTACCATGGAGGTTCTCTGCAACCTTTGTGGAGAAAGATTACCATCTTGCTGGGGAGATCATGTTTCTGTTATTATCAATAACAATCTGCTTTATACCATTTGCTCTCCCCTCTTTTTTAGACTCTTACCTCTGACAGCTGGGAGACTTGACACGACAAGTAGGGTGAAGCCATGATGAGACTGAGTCATGTCGCTGAATCAGAAGTGTCCTCAGCCCATATCACGCGCTATGAGAATGTGTAGGTGCCACGGTCCCCACCCCAAAACACATAGAGTCCAAGCCAGAGACCCTGTAAGGAGAAGGGCCATAGTAAAGTAGGGGCATCTGTGCTATTTTGAATGTTGTGATTCAGAGCTGTATTTTTTCAATATACCCCGTTTTTTATTTTATTGCATTTTGATGTACAAGCATATGAAATCTTGGAGATGTTACAGTAAAAGCAGGCTGCCCCTCTGTGTATGCTTCTGTGGGGAAATGTCTTTTCTGTGCAGTTACCCAGGAGAACCGAGCTTCACGATGGAGTGGTTTGGTCTGATCTTTCCCTCGCAGGCCTGTTCAGAAAGCAGAGAGGGACAAAGCCTTTACAGCCTTGCCGGGCAACAGTAAGAGGCTGGTGCCTATGGCTGTGTGCGGAAACCCTCCTGCTCTACAGGAGCTGATCCTGTTACGCTCAGCAGAGCAAGTCTGAACGGGGTGAAATGAAGAGGAAATGCCAGCTCCAGCCCTCCCAGATGGTTCCAGGCAGTTTTGTTCACTAACTTTTTCAGCCTCAGGAGGTTTTGCATATTAATTCCTCACCAGCCACAAACTGCTTTTGGATCAGCGCTGTGCTGCCGAGATCTTGGAAAGTCACTCTACTGGAGCAATTTGGGAGACGTGAGCTACGCCGTGCTTATTGGGCTCTGCTCTCCTGTGTTGGTAATCCTCTGCTCTCCTGCAGGTATTAACATGCACAAGAAAGCTTCATCACAATAAACAATAGCCAAACATGCCACTTTTTTTTCCGTCCATCAAAGATACCATCGTAGTTTTAAATCAGTCCTAGCAAAAATCATCCGTGGGGCTGCAGAAAGGTCAAAGGTTTGCTGGTTTAGGATTTCGTGGGAATATATGCTTGTTTGGACTTGGCCCAAGAGCTTCGTTTACCTGTTTGACAGGTAACAATTAGCAAGTAATAGCTCTGCCGGCTGGAATGCGGCTGCGAGGGCCAGCAGGCGCTGGGTTACCTGGTGGGCAGGTGTGGGTGCAGCGCCCAGATAGGTATGTGCATGCACAGCATTCCTGGGAATCAGTTTTCCCTTAAAGATGCAGCAATGACTGCAGGGCACAAAAGGGCTGGGCTTAGCCCAGGCTCCAAGACGTTGAGCTGTTTGCAAGGCAAAGAAGTAAAGTAAATAGTGGGAGAGGACAGGAGCTGAGGAAGGGGCTGTGAGAAACGGCTGCCCCCTTGTCTTTCTTTGCCTGGAGAGTTTTTATTCTTTCCTGAGAATCTCAGTAACGGAGAATTCAGTGTGATTATAGTGTCAGGAGGGATAAAAAAGAAGGGGAAAGCAGAGATAAGGCAGAGTAGATGTGAGAAGCAGTCTGAAAGGTAGGCGGACGGGTGGCCGGCACAGCTCAGGATTATTTGTTGAGGATTTTGTGTGCATTGCTCCCCAGAGGCAGCCCAGCCCAGCCCAGCCCAGCACGGGCACAGCAGCACATGCAGAGCCCAGCAGCTCCCTGGGCTCCGCATCCATACGAAGTGGGGAATCCCTGTATCAATTGCTTAAACAGCTTCTGTGCAGTTACCCTCACCTCTGCCATTAGCAAGAATCTAAGCCTCATTAATTTATCGAATAAAACCACTTTATCTGTGGCAAACAGCCCCATTTCCAGCTCCTGCAGCAGTTGAAGATTCCAGCATCAGCCCCTCCCAACCTCAAGTCCCTAGAGGGAATCTGGTATAAATTATGTAGACAATCAAGGACTTTGCAGGTGTTTTTAAGATGTTTGATTTTTTTTTTTTTATTATTTTTTTTTACCGCAGCCAGCAACCCTTCTGTATTAAGAACAGAAAGGTTTACTCATTCTTTTCATATTTTATTCTGATTTGTGAACAGGCTTCTGTGTTTGTGTATTTCCACTTATGTGTTTCAGACTTGACAATTGAGCTATTGTGTGACTTCAAGAAGCCACATCCTCTTTCCTGGGTGCTGTTTTTTCACCTGCAGAGTTGGAGTAGTGAGTCCTGTATTATTAACCATGAGAGACATGGATGATAAGTAATGCTAGTTATAAATGTGTGCTATTATAGATACGTATTTACATATATCACACAGTAATTCCTTTGAATCTTATTTCACTAGGATGACAAAGTATTTTGTATTTTTAATAAAAATCATGTCTTTTCAACTTGTAAACCGCTTCCCTGGCCAAAAGGAATTTATCCTTGGTGTGCTAGTTGATGCCATTTGAGGAGGAAGAAGGAATCCAAGTATAATTAGAGACTGTTTTCCTTGATCTTAAAGGACCCAGCATCACTTGGACTCATTAAGCATTATTTGTACACTGTTATTTAGCATGACCTTCATTAAGAAGGAGTCTCTTTGCTCAGCAGCGTATGGACCAATAAATGGTCATTAAACCTGAGTATTGGCTGACACAATGGTGAGGTTTGTTTTTATTCTCATAAACTCCTCACGAGCTGCAGGGAAGCACTACAGAAGCACAGAGACATCTCTGCGCTGTGGACTGAACTGAAGTGAAAATACAGCCCTTTCTCAGAAAGTGCTGAGAAATACGTGACAAGCCCCTTCCAGCCCACAACTGCTGCATAAGAAGATGCAATTATCTGTCTTGGCTTGGGCCAGAGGCTGCACACCTCCAGGAGCCCCTGCCCCAGGCACTTTGGGAAGAAGTGAGTAGTGCCCTTCATCTTCCAAGCATCCTCATTCTGTAACTCAGACACTTCCTCAGCTGGAGCTTAGATCTTCATTTCTGCATTTCACACCTCCGAGTCAACACTTCATTTTGTGAATCTGTCTGACCGCCCTTTAAATCCCTGTATAGTTTTGACTTCCACCACATTATGCAGCCTTGAGCCCCATAAGTTATGAGATTCCTCAAATAGCCATTTTGTTTGTTATAAACCACATTTCTGGTCATGGCGTTTGGCATCTATGGTACTGTGTGAAACAGCAGGCAAACTGTTCCTTCTGTCTCGCATTGCTGACCTCTACAGCTTGCAGAGTCCTGTAGATTTTGATGTGTCTTCCCATCAGGGCCATTTTGACCTTGTAACATCTCAGATCACCTCCCCTTTGAGTGTGGAGGACAGGAGTTGCCTGGAGTGTCCAAGACCTGGGGGACTTCAGATTTGCCCAGTAGTGTAACAAAGCTTTCTGTTCCTTATATTCCTGATGTTGCTTTGGTCCTGCTGAGTGTGAGAGCAACCCAAGCATACCAAGCAACACTTGCCTCAGACTTCATGGTCACGATTGTGCTGTGTAATCATGCTGCATAAGCACAAATACCTCTCAGAGTCAAGTGAAGAACTCTCCTCCCTCCTGCAGCTTTCTGCCCACCTCTAGGTTTTGTGTCCCTGTGCCAGCTTGATCACCCTGTCACTTGAAGTGAGTGGAAAGAGTTCCCCTGATGTCAGCATGACTGGAAGTCCTGGGAGCATTTCTTGGTAATGTCAAGGGGAGCTGCATGAAGCTGAGCCTTGGTTAGTGCTGAGTGATGTGTTCTTCTGGCCCTTGGGAATGTGAAATATCATGCTCATGGGGAGACCAGACTCATTGAGGTAGAATGGAAACAAAGAGCAGTACCAGTGGTGGCCTCGGGAGAGAGTTTTGCCTCACCTTTACGTTCTTAAGTCCTTTCTGTGAACACAAGGAATTCAGCCTTTCTGTTTGGTGCTGCTTTCCGCTATATCAGCACTTTAGTCACAACAGTTGTAAACATTTAAAGAGTGGTGTCAATTAAAGGTGACTAAAGAACAAATGTGATATGAAGAACTTGGAAAGACTGGAAAAATAGCTATTTTACCAGATGCTTTTCTAAATGGGCACCTGGAAGGATGAAACTATGAAAAAGATGGTTTGGAAGGCAGCCTTCCCACCTCATCGGTGCAGTCATGGTGATTAAACGTACCTTTTGGAAGCACACACTGTTTTGAAGCAGTTTTCAAGCACACACTGGTCTTCCAGCCATCATCAAGTTAAGCTTACAATGAACGACCCATTGCACGTTAAGAGGCAGGATGACTCCACCTGCTCTTCGGGTTCTGTACAAAAGACTAGCAGTACTTCAGGCTGAACATGGGGACTCTGGAGAGTATGACAAAGGCTCTGTTGTACACTGGTAACTACCAGTAAAGAGTCCACTCTTTATTGGTAGGTGGGTCATAAATGGCATCTGAAGTAGTCTTTCACCCCAGCAAAGGATATTCCAGGAGAGCAGCATAGGAAAAGGACCAACTTAGAGCAGTTTACCGCCACAGGTTATTCCCAGACAGCACCACACCGCCTAAGGAGGAACAGAAAACGTGGCCTTATGCTCTGTGAAGTGTTTGTGGAGTTTTTGTCACCATAGTACCAAGTCACCAAATACAGAAAGGTCCCTCCTGTGATTCATAACAGATCCCACAGTGGCTGGTGCTGTTTCCAGCAGACCTTCTCACTTTGCCCGGTGTGTAATAGCTGAGTGGAGCAATGCTGGGGGCTTACAGGCTTCTCCATCCTCCCAGCACATTGCAAACAGATTGCTACACTCGGCGGCTCTTTATGAGCATTACTGGGCAAGTGAGAAGAGCAGATAGTTCTGGCTGGTGTCACCTGTTAATACCAGCATAAGGATTCATGAACCACTGCATTGTGAGACCTTGGGTTCAACTGTGCATCACCACACTTGATCTATTTGGGCAGAAGTTTTCTGAAATAGTTATCAGTTTGAGGCTGACAACCCAATATTAAGAAATTTTCAGCCAACATGTTGCTGTTGTGTGTGGCAGTCTCGCAGGCAGAGTGATTGACTTCACTTTTAAAAGAGAAGTAGTGGAATATTTATTAAGGTGAAAAAAAGATTCAACAAAATCAGTACTAAATGCAACAGTATTTTACAAGATTCAATGCCAAGGTACACTTGCTCATTTACTGCACAGAGGACAGGGTCAGACAAGCTATCACGGAGACCGTCCCATTGCGTCACGAGGTTCAGAAAGGAACACCTTGCTTTCTAACCTCCTCAGAGAGGAGTCTGGGTGCAGATGGATCCAACCCTAGTCCCAGACTTGGCCAATGGTTTATGTCTAAAGGATTATATATGTGCAATCAATCCTTTATATAACTTAGCTAAGATTTCAAAGTTTTAGCATGCTATTTGTCACTTACCAAGAATCTGTTGTGGCAAGGAATCTCTCAACCTCGAGGAGTAGAACCTTAAGCGAGCATCCTCACAAAAGGGGAGATCCTGGCATGCAGCTCACTGCCGTACAGGAGAGCTCAAAGGGCTCTCGGGCTGTCCACTATTTATACAGTAAGATAAGTATGACCTATAGTCATGTTCTCGTGGGAACAAAATATCTAGGTCCCCACTGCAGACAGTATTTTAGCTGTTGCCAGCCATCCCCCAAAGTCCAGGTGCAACTTATCGCAACCAATGTTGTGATGGCCATGATGGCCTTGGCTGGAGCAGGAGCCGGGGGTGGGGAAGAGGGGGAAAACAGGGAAAGCACACCACCACAGGCAGTTAAGATAGATAGGGAAAAATACACTGTTTTGTCTGATTTTCATATTTATGAACAGTTTTGCCATTCCCACCCTTCAGAGAAAGATGCTCTAGGTTAGCATGGTATCAGGAGAGGAGGAAGAAAAAAAGATACTGCTTCAGAAGTCTGCTTTGAAATTGACATTTGCTCAGCAATTGTAGTGTTGCTAATGTCAGCAGCTGAATATACCTGGGTTTTCATCTACACCAAGCACACACCACATGTGTGGCCCAAGAGGAGATGCCTCTGCCTCTCTAGAGCTCTCCTGCTGGAATGGTCACCCTGGAGATAGAAGTCCCCTGTGAAGACAAACTGCCCTGCAAGGGAGACTTTCTGGAGCTGGGGCAGAGGTGTAGACCGTGACAAGGAGCCCAGGAGGGGAAGGTGTGTAGAAAGACTGTGACTAGGAACAAGAGCATGAGGAGCACTGAACTGCTTGGATCAAACTGGAGCAAGGGGAGGGGACAGCAGTAACAGCAGATCAGACTGAAGACAGACGTGGAGACATGAGAAGGACAAGGACTGTTTGAATAAGAGAGAACGGAGAACTACCAAAGGTAGCGGTAGTTCTGGTAGAGACAGAGCTGATCTGTGGAGCAAGGGCTACTGATGGCTGAGTGCTGTGGCTGGGACCCAGTCTGGGACAAGACCAGTGGGAGACTGTGGGTGGCGTCCTGGCTCAGGCATCATGTTTTCTGCCTTCCCCTGGTGCTGGATTGCCCAGAGATCCTAACATTGCTGACACTAATTATGTTATCAAGAGCTGCATCACTGCAGGAAAATCACTTTCCAGATGCAATCTGGACCACAGACAGATGCTGTTTCGAGCGGTAGAATCACAGAATCATAGAACAGCCCAGGTTGGAAGGAGACTTGAAAGATCATCTGGTCCAAGCTTTCACGGGAAAGGGAGCCTAGATGAGATTATGAAGCAGTCCAGTCATGTATTGAAAACCTTTAGTGATGGGGGCTCTACCATATCCCTGGGGAGGCTGTAGACCTAGACGCTTTGAGTGGAACAAGAAGAAACTGGAGAATCAGAATCACAATAAGAGGATGTCTCAGTGCTGTGCTGGTACTAGATGTGGGCAGTTGTCAGCTGGAGCAGGCAGAGGAGCAGAGAGGGCACTGATCTTTTCTTACCAACAGCACGGCAATGAGCAAACCACTGCTGTAGCACTGCAGGAGGCATCTCCAGCCAGCAAAAGCTGTGCTGAGGCCATTGCGGAAGGGAGTGGTGAGACCCCACGGGCATGACCTGCCTCATTCTGCCCTAGGAGGGGTGTCCCAAGTTTGTTCAGAGCAGAAAGCAAAGGCTGCAAGGAGCTACTAATACCTCAAGGAAGTAAATACCAGGAAATAAACTTGATTTAAATTAAAGGGCAGTGTTGGCAGAAGGACAAATAGGGTACAAACGGACTTTGACATATTTCAGGTGGCATCTAGCCAGGTGAGAAGTGAGTTACTGCCCCAAAAGGAGCAGTGAATAGGGCCCCAGGGGAGTCAGGGATGCAGTTTGGTTGGGAGACCCTGCCAGGACCACCCAGAGTCAGGGCTCAGCAGCGCTCAGTGAGCCCTTACAGACAACTTGCTTGAGCAACTTTCATTTTGGCATCTCCTAACTTGGGAGTTGTCACTGCTCTTCCAGGGCACTAATGGAGTGTCGTACTGGAGCTTCTGCAGCTTCAGCTATTTTATTTCGGTGGATAAGGCAGCTCTCATATAGGCCTAATTATGTGCAGGGAGTAGAAAAAGATAATCAGAAAAAGGCAACAATCTGTATTTTAAAAAGCCAGTCTGCTGCCACCGGGGATTATGTCCTGACGCACAAAACTTGACTTACCCAAGACCAGCTGAGACCAAGCAAACAGTGCGCTGTTTGACTACAGCCCAGCTAGTGATGGAAGCCTGTACAGAGGATAAACTGCAGCGTCACAGCTCAGACGTGCCAGAGGTAACAAAAGCTACAAAGGATGAGAAGAAGGACCCCTTGGATAGTCCCTGTAGTATATAGTGTCTCCTTCAGACTGGGGAAAGATCAAGGTGAAGGAGTAATGCTTTCACAAGGAATATTTGATGATGGAAGAATTTGGATTGTAAAGGATGTGTTGCTTTGAGTGACACGCACGGTTTATTGAATACTTTCAGTTCTGTAAAATGAGGAGCAAACAAGAGTCCTCACACCCAAGCAAACACACAGATAGGTTCTTAAGCAACTTCTCTCCCTGTGGCCGCTTTTTGCCAATTTCCTCAATGAGTTAATTTAAACAAAATCCCAGGACAGCCCCACTCCCCAACCTCAGCCTGATCTTTCTTTTAAAGTGGCAGGTCCCAGGGTTTTCCTTCAAAGGCATGGGTGCTTATTAGCATCCCATGTTGTCTAAGGGAAGCTAACGAGACACATTTTATTTTGAGATTTACGTAGGTGCTGGTAATAGCTGCGCTGCTTGGGACTGCTGTTGATGTTTCTTTCTTTGTAAGAATAAAGGGAAAGTATTGGGGATCGGCACTGTCACCATGCTCCCTTCTTGCCTCCTCTCCCCACCACAAGTCTTACACAAAGAGCACAGACAAACACAGCCTTTGCTTTGCACAAAAGTAATATTCAGTCCAATACTTTGCAAGTAGATCTGTAACTGAGAATTTTTATTATATCATTTTTAAATATAATGTTTTCCTTCTGTGAGCAGTGGATGTGACACTGTACGACAGTATAAACCCGGATCACAAGTATCACAGATTAATATCTGTGCCTTCCAGATCATAAAAACAGAAAGGCAATTTCACAAGTATTTCTAGGTCTGTCAACTGCCACCCTATGCTTTGCTTTTCCTTCCTATCGCCTCTCCAGAATCTTCCAAGCTTTCTTCGCTCTGGCTTCTCTGGCAGCTGTTGTGACACTTCCTACTCAGTGAGTGCAGAAGTCCATGGGAGTCTTTCAGTATTCAACAGCAAGATTTGGAGCCCTTCCCCCAGGAGCGGTGGGGAGACTGCTCTTGAGCCAGGCCCATGCCAGGCTGAGCTCGCTGCAGACGATGCTGGATGGAAGCCATGGGAGCCCCCCGATAGGAGACTTGGTGTTCTCATAAAACAACGGGTAACATCATCTTCCTGGTGTTGCTTCAGCTTTTTACTTTATTATAAGGAGAGAACAATTATGATCAATTAGTACATAAAAAGACATACAGGAAGGTTTAACACACTGCTGTCTTTGAATGCAAATACCAGATGCTGCAGAGTCTCAGCCATATAGATTTTTTTTATTATTGTTTTTGATGAAAAGACTCCCTTTGTCCTCGCACAAAAGAAAAATAAATTATGTATGCATTTTTAAAAGATCTTGCCTCTCCACTCTTGGAATATGACATTAAAATGCAACCTGAAATTATATTTCAAATATTAAGCTAAAAATATTAACTTAAAGAAATGTGAAGGTGGAGCTGACCCAAGAACTAGGGGTGTGTGTTTGGCTTATTCTTAGGCTACTGAAGTTGTGATCATTAAAGAGAGTGACCACAATTACACTTGGGCTGGCAGGAAGAGCACTACACGGCCCTGTCCAGAAATCTGTCTGTCTCTGTTGCATCCTGTCCCACCCCACCCCATCTCATCCATAACACTGGGAGAGAAGCAGTGGAGCAGTATGACCCGCAGGAAGGCTCTTGGGACATTAAGGTAGATTTTTTTGTGAACCATTAGCAACATAATAGTGTCTTTTTCCAGAAGAGGGGGTGAACTTCTTAGCGCTTTGTTGCTGGAGCCAGCAGAAAAAAGTAATCACTGAGTGGTTTGGGGTAATATTCAGGGTTTCTGTCAACACTGCTCAAATTACAAGAAGACTTACCATAGAGGCAAACCTTGGGAAATCACATGAAGTGTTTAGCAACCAGTGATCTCATAGTTTTTCTCACTTGAGCAGCACAGATGAAAGCCTCCTATGAAGCCTCAGTAGACAACTGACGTGTCCCAACCTGTTTCTTTCAATGGCTAAAAGAAGTTATGGCAGACATTTAAATAAAATCTCCCTCTGTATGCACAATTACCTCTGAAACTACAGCAAGGGATGACTGCTTCTGTGGGCAGCCTTCACAGGTAGAAGTGATATTTGAGGTCCTATATAGCACTTTGGGCTTGGGAAGTAGTTTAATATGGTCTCGGAATATCTCATCACACTCATTGGAAGGAGAACACTTGCCAAGACATCTAACTTCGAGGACAAGTGGTTTTGCACACGTTAGTCCATGCAGGAGACAGCAAGAGTTTTGAAAAGGAAAGTCCAACTGTGTTTCTTTACGAAGCCTTGTTCTCCAAGCCCTTCTAAACCTCCTTCTCTGTCTCCCACCAAGGCCCGTGTCTATGCCGAGACAGGGGTTGCAAAGGACGGTTATGTGACAAGAGTTATTAGGAAATAAACCAGGGGGATCTGATGTCACCAGACACCCCAGAAAACACGCAATACAGGATCATAAGGTTCAATCTTCACTCCAAAGCCAATGGCAATGCAATGCTGGTGAACATCTCCTTAGTCCACTCCTTCCCTTTCTTAGACACGGCTGTGTAAATCTAGCCTTAGGGCCTATGAACTAGAAATGATTTCAACTCCACTTATTCCCAATAGCTTGTGAAAACCCTCAGGCTCAGTGAAGCAGGGAGTCAAAAGGAAAATCACTTTTCTAGCCCTGAGAAATGCCCTGTTAAGAATGGAAATAAGCTGAGAAGGTCAATTCCAGAATATTGTCCTTTTATTTGGTCCCAAATTCACATTCTGGAGTTTGTTTTTTAAAGGAATGTTTTTATTTCAGTGTGAGAAATCTCCCAGTAGATTTTACTTCATGTGCTAGTGATTCAAAAATCCTTAGTGAAGTGTCAGATCTTTTCAGACAGGTTTTGTAAATAATCTAGAACTAAATCTTTTCAAGCCTTCTTTTTCTTTCCCTGGGTGCATAGCTAGAACCATGAGATACCCTGGAAGAAAGGACTGCTGTGCAGTCAGTTATACCTTTACGATGGTGTAAAACAAAAAAAAAAAAAGCTCCAGACAATTAATGTTATACCTGACACTTATTTACGAGTGCACAGAAGCAATTTGAAAGCTGTAAAATCCCTTGCCAGCCTCCTTTAAGCTCACTCTTTGAAAGACATGGATACTTGTCACTTTCATTACCAGCAGTGCAGCGACCGAGTATTTTAGAGCTTGTTAAATAAGTTGGGATTAGATCTGTAGATGGTATAAATCCAGCTTCTGTAGTTACTCCAACATGTCTGTGGTCACAGAGGGCTCTCTGGAGTCATTGCACAACTGGTGCCGCCCCAGGGAGCTCTTACATCAGATGCAGCCTCCATGAGTGTCAGACAAGCTGGTCTGCTGGTGCAGATACAGCAGCTCCCACCCTGCACTCCCAGCAGAGGCGCTGGAAGAAGGAGCTGAGCTGTCTTGAGCTCTGTTGGCCAGCCAGGCTGGCATTTCAACCCTGCCCAGGGCTGCTTCTCAGTCCCATCTTCCTCTCCTGACATCTCTGCTGGAGCCCTTCAGTCCAACCTCATCCATTCCCATCCCCTCCCTGCTGTAGCAGTGTGGTCACGATCATGAGAATGGCTTATAGATTTAGCCAACAGTGGAGAAATGATCACTTTTAGGGGAACGTTACAATAGAGATCAATGCCCAGAATGTGTTTCTCCCCACCAGGAAGGGAGGAGGAGCTGGCTGCTGGCAGCAGGTTGTGTTAACACAATGCTTCGGGATGACTAAATTGCTCAAGGTAAAAGGGTGGTGAAATTTGATTTGAGTTGCTGTCAACTGCGAAAATGCACTTATCGCAGACTTCTCCCACAGTCATGGAAAGAGCCTGCATCTGAGCTACCAGCAGCACCCAGTACAGCTCCTGCACTGTCTAGCTCTCGGCCTCCATGAGACAGGAGTGATGAGGATGTGACGCTCCAGCCACCCTCTCTCCTGTCTGAGCTTTGGACACAGACAACCAGCTGCCGTCTGCGGCTGGGTCCTTATCTTCCACGGAACAAAACAAGTCATAAAAGCCACCTCATGAAACATTATAAAAAGCACCTCTTGGCTCTTTCTGGCAGCTTCCAGGGTTTTATTCTCTCTCGATGGATATCTCCACCCATACCGTTCTCACCCTTGAAGGGCCACAGTGCTCAGAGTTGTGTCTCAGCAGCTCCCAGCCCAACTGAGCTCTCTCACAGATGCCACAGGGAGCTTTTGATGTCAAAGTGGGACTCCCTCACCAGCACAATAATGGGGTGGCCACTAGTGCCATCTACTCATAAACTCAAATCAGAACTTGACTCCGTCTTTCCTCATGAATTTTCTCTCTCAGGTCACTCTTTCCCTGCAGTTGAGGGATGAGCAGTTAGATGTCTAAACTTGTGGTCATCGTTCTGTGGCCAGTTATCAGACACAATCTGTCCAGTAGCTGTATATGATTAAAGAGGACTATGTACACGTGTCCTTTTTAGCTGCAGTGTTCTTTAGTCATGCCAAATTTGTGAACTCATGAGTGATGCTCATGTGAATAATCACCTAGAACAACTGGATGTTTTTTCCAGCTGGCATACTTGGATCTGCTTCTGCCTTTGCTCCAGAAGCCTCATTTCCCCGGTTCCCAGTGTGAGCTCTTACTGAGCTTTGCCTGTATTTCAGGTGCATGCTGCAAGAGTCACTGCTTTCTTCAGTGCTTCTACACAAGGCTGCTGAGAAATGCTACTGGCATTTTACTCAGATTTTTCAGTCCCTTTTCAAGTGTCCTTTTTTTGGTTGCTATCACACACTCCTACCTGGTCTTGGTGGCCCAGAGCTGAGTTTCTGGGTTTAATTTGGTGTGAAATGCACTAGCGCAATTCTGGCCTTTGGTCCCCATCCATTTGTCTGGCTGCTGGAGCCTCCTTTACCCACCAGCCTCTTCCACATCCGTGTCCGAGTTTCAAATAATGCGTTGGTTTGTTAGCGGTATCCTGGGAGGGTTGGCCTTTGTTTGCAAAGCTCCTCTTGGCAAGGGAGCACGGCGCTTGCAGTTGCTGCCAAATAACATGGGCCTCCCGACAATAAAAATCTGATACTTTCTTCACCTCTGGACCCTGCTGGTGGTGAGGAGGATGACTTTGGCTGAAGCACGTGAGCTGGATGAGGGTCACCTACCTGGCTGCTGTGGGCAGGTGACTCCCCTCCCCTTCTCCTGCCAGCCCAGGCCACTGGACTGTGGCATGTTCTATGTCAAATTAATCACTGATATTTGCGTATGGAGATGCATAAAGCCTGCCAGGATTTTAAGCCTTCAGATGTATTTTCAGCATGGGGAAGAAGCAAGGTGAGATCTCACGTCCCACCACTGAAAGCCCTTCCAGTGAGGCACACATCAGGCCTCCCGGGTTCCCGCAGCCTCACAGGTGGCAGGGCCACCCCGGGGGGATGCTGGCAACAGGCAGCTGCCTTCTGCCCGCCTCCCCGGCCAGCAGGCAGCCCTCGCCAAAGCCACGCTGTCTGCTCTCCTAGGATGCACCTCAGAGCTTCTCTGGAAATACTTTTGCGTTGCTTCATGCCCCAAATAATTGCATAAGCCCACCACCACCTCCCTCCACCCCTCACACGCATTTTGACTCCTGCCCCATCCCGCTTGGCAATTTTTCCTCAGGCCTCATTATGCAGCACGGGATTTGGCATGCTGCAGCACGGCACTCACTGCCCCCACCCCCAGGAGATGGCTCCCCTTCCCCAGCTCGCTCTGCAAGCAGTGCTGGTGGCATCTGGGCCACCAGGGAAACCCTCTCTTTCTCCCCTGTTTGCCTCTGATGGCATTCGCTCTCCTTGTTTTCATCCTGATTTTCCTCACCAAAAGGCTTAACTTTGGCACAAGACCTTGGGGGATGGCCACGGCTCGGGGAAGCATGGTGTGGCTGTCCTTCTAGAGCCTATAGCTGCTGCCAAGCAGGCAAGGACTTGGTCTCTGGCCACATAGTTTCGACGGGGGGGGGTGTGTGTGTGTCATGCCACCCGCTCCCTGGCACGGATCTGTCCTGGGCCAAGTAGTCCTCTCTCTGTCAGAGCACAGACCCAAGTAGCGGGGAACAGGATTGATGTGGCCAGTCTGTTTTGGGGACCACAGGGACAGCAGCTGTGCTGAACCACCTATCCTCAAGCCAGAAAGCAGATCCAAACCTATTTTATTTACTATTAGTGACAGAAGTATTCCCAGCTTCCCATCCAATGACTGTTTGTGTGTCCAGCATGGATGCAGTGCACCGTGCAGGTGCCTTCCTTCCCAGTGCCAAGCTCCCTCCAAGTCACCAGCTCCGGTTAATGCTCAGGTCATCAGATACTCTCCGGTGTCACCCGCTCCTCTCTGCTGCTAATAACCATTGCTAAATTTCAACCATTTTAAGCTGAAATTGCCCTCCAGGTATCTGCCTTTAGTATATATTTGAGACATAGCCAGTACTAGAGGAAAGAGTTAACCGCTCCCAAGAGAAAGCTGAGTCTGGGTGCTGGAGCATTCATTCTGGGAAGAGCACACGGTTTTAGGACCTTTCCCTTGAGACACCCTCATGTTGCTGCTACAGCTTGGCTTGAGACGCGGCCCTCCTTGTCCTGAGAAAATCCACCTAAAGCCAGCCAGGTTATAAGCCACGTAAAAGCAGTCCCCATCTACACAGCAGATCTGATTTCCCATGGGGTCTGTCCATTGTCAGTTACTGAGCTGGCTTCCAGGAAGCAGTAAGTGCCAACTGGAGGCTTCTTTTTTTGTGGCAGGAACATTATGAAAACCACTATCCCATGTATACTCTCTGGTGAATGATAAATTGCAAGCTCCTGTGGCCACTTTTTCCACTTTGGGATTTTTGTGTGTATTCCTCTGTTCCCTTATTTTCATGGAAGTACTAGGGAGTTAATTATACGTGTGCCATCTGATTGAGTCAGCCAGTGGCTTCACAGCTTAGCAGGGGATGACAGGCAGATAAACAAGACACGCAGACACACATGCCCACGCATGAATGCGCACACTCACACATGACTGCATAAGCCTTTTCCCTTAGAAATCTGGATCTGCAGCAATAACCCATGGTTTTGGCCAGCGGTGGGTATTTGTCTAAGGCAATGAACCCTGCAGTGACCCTCGGGCAGGCCGGCAAGACGTCAAGCAAGGGAAATGGGGTTGGATTTTCCTTTTACCCTTAAAAAAAATCCCAACAACTTGGAAATGGTTCTTCTAAGACTACTTAGGAGTCAACACAAAGTACAACACTACTCAGAAGTAAAAAAGTGGGTAAGGGATTTTGGAGTGGGTAAGGGAATGGAAGAGTCGCCCACATGATGAGGACCCCAGCTTAGGCCACCCCCAGGCTCTGCCCTGGGAGGCTGGTTTGGGCTTGAGCCAACACAGTGTGAACACTTAATGCATGTCCATGCTTGGACCTTGGTCCAGCCACCACCTCACTTACAGGTACTTTTTTGTGCCTCTGTTTCTAAAGCCATAGCAATAGAATCATAGAATGGTTAGAGTTGGAAGGGACCTTGAAGATCATCGAGTTCCAACCCCCCTGCCATGGGCAGGGACACCTCCCACTAGACCAGGTTGCTCAAAGCCCCATCCAGCATGGCCTTAAATACTTCTAGGGATGGGGCATCCACAGCTTCTCTGGGCAGCCTTTTCCAGTGCCTCACCACCCTCACAGGAAAGAATTTTTTTCTTTACATTAAGGTTTTTTTGCTAGAAGTAGTTAAGAGAATAATTTCCGTGATCTTTGTGGGGCACATCTGTGCATGGGGCTTGAGCACCACAGGACAGCCCAGAGGAAGGACAATCCTGAGTTCAGGGTAGGGTTTAATTAGGGAGCTATAAATCAAGCATGGGGCTACAAACTGGGAATAGGTGGGCTGTCAATGGCTGTATGTGGGCATCCTCCATCTTTCTGCTGGGTTTCTGTGCAAAGTGCATACAGAAGCATTATTGCAAAGGGACCCCAAATGTATGCAAGTGAGAGAAGCAGCTAGTGAGGGGCATTGACTTCCACAGCCACCTACACTTTGGGGGAAGGTGACACACCAGTCAGGAAAATTAATTGTTCTACCATGCTGATCATCTCATGCATAGCACAAGATAGTTGGCTGCCTGCAGAAATTGTGCTTCCAAACAGCCCATTTGCTGCTATGGCACCCAGTCCTGGTGCAAAAGATGACAGTTCCAATCTCTTTGGGGAAAGCAAAGCCACTGAGTGTAATCACAGCAGTCTCTGCAGCATCAAGGCACTATACAGCAGCTATAAGATTCAGGTTTATTTTGATGCTCATGGAGGATGGGATGCAGGGAGTAATCATGGTTTGGCACCCAAGGGAGAGCACAGTGACAAAACCTGCAGTTTGTAGGTTCAAGAGGAGGTGACTTGGTCCTCAGTGGCCTGCCTGCCTATTCTGGGTTTGTGTCTGTGCCCAAAGCCCTGCAGACTCCAAGTTTCTTCATTCAGAGAAATGAAACAGCTGACAAGAGCAAGGTGGAAAGTGAGGGGTGGCAAAGCACTTTTGAGGAGCTCTTGATTGCTTTGGTCTCACAAGCACCGTGCAGAAAAACCTCAGCCAGCTTCACACAGGCTGGCTGGAGACCTGGAAGCGTCTTGCCACATCTGTGTGCAGCTCTCACCAAGCCCATCAGGCTGCTAGGGCAAGACAAAGCCTCTCTGCCAGCTGTTTTCCTGCTTGAAATAATAGTTTTAGTACAAAGGGGGAAAGGACCAGTCATTGTCAGCAGCTGATAGGTCTCCAAGGCCCACAACTGAGATACATCAAGAAATGTTTATACAAATCTCATTAAAATGTGTCTACCCTCTTTCTGCATGAGTCAAGAAGTGCTGGTACTATCTGCCAGAGCAACAAGTGTCCCAAGCTGTCTGCATTGAGCTAGACCAGGAGCTGATCTCAACACAGACCACTGAGAAACACGTCAAAATACTTTTAGTCAACCTCTAATTGCAGAGTCGAGTAATCATCAGCCAATGAGATCTGAAATGTAGATCAAGCAACATCTTAAGCAAGTGAGCATTGCAACGAAACTACAGAATCCACACACGGACATTATTTTTTGCAAGAATGAATCAAAGCTTTTCACTCTGCCAGTACTGCATGACAGCACCAGTTTTTCAGAAGCAGAGCTGGACTCCACAGAGAGCATCGCTCCTATGTAGCAAGGCACAAAGGATCCATTTTTAGTCCAAGCCAAGATTACCTCCAGAGCCGGGCCTTTGCACCTGGTTTGTCTTTAGCTATTGCTAACTTCATTTGAGGGTATGAGCCCAGGAAACTTGTGCAAGCAGCCCCTGCAAACGCTCTTGCACATCAAGAAGGCAGTGGAGCAAAACCACACTTGAGTCACAGTTGAACACACTTGAGGCGGGGGAGACACTGATGTTTTTCACTATATTTAGATTAGCTTGGATTAGCTGAAAGAGCATAAGCAGAAAAAAGAAAAAAAAAAAAAAAACAGAAGGAGAGAAGGCATGTTCTTTCATAAGGCTGTTATAGAGTAGTCAGGGAGAAAAGAAAGTCAGAAAGAAAATATTAATGCTTACTTTGCAACTTTGGCTGCCAGAGAACAGATATTTTCTTAAGCAAGATTCTGATTACTGTGAGCAGATGATGAGGAATTAAGAAATAGGGAGATAAGATCAGGAATAGTTAATGAAAAGCTTGGGATCTGTAAAAGCAGTAAAAGGGAAAGGCCGTATGCAGGCATGCTGAAGGAAATGGGGAACGAAATTAGAGATGCTTTAGCAAAGCTTTTCAAGAAGTTCAAGAGAAAACCCTTGGGACTGGAAAATGTAACAAAAAGCAAGTGCTGGGGAAAGTAGCCTGAGGGCAAATTAAGGCTACTTCTAGTCAGTTTGAAATCCATTGCTGAAAAGTCACAAAGCTCTTTAAAAGATCAGTTTGGAGAAATACTTAAAAGAGCATAAAAGCACCTCGCTAAGTTGCTTGAATTCACTGAGGCTCTTATTGGCAGAGCAGAACAAAGTAGTAGTACACAGTGAGAATTTCTGAAACAACGTCTGGATTAAGAATTATTTTAAACACAGAAAATGAGAGAGGTACTTGAGTAGAAAGCCGAATACCTATGCAAGAAGAGAAAAACCTGCTAAGACATATTTGCCACAATTGTTCCTTCAGCTTCAAGCCCAGGACAAATTATATAGCAAATATAACACCGCATGTGGCATTGCACAGCCAACCATACATGTCCAGCCCTGTGTCACAGGCAGAAATACGATGCTGGCACTCCCTGTCGGATTTAGTGAAATGTGGAAACAAACCTCCATTCCGTGGTCTTTGCCTGGGCGACAGCAGGGATGACGCAAAGAAGACAGCAAGAGTCATACAACTGCAGTATCACAAACAGTACTGAGGCTTGCATTGCTTTAATTAAAGTAGATGTGGTTTATTAACTAATAACAATAAAGCTAGAAAATTCTCATTATAGAAGTACACAAAGATAAAGGTAACATAGACATGAAAACCTAGAAGATAAAATTGTTTAAAAGAGTTTTAATATTGGTAAAATATTTAACTAGGCAATATTATTTTGTCATTTCTATTTAAGCTTCCCCACCAGGATCAATTCACAGGAAGTGGCACAAAGTTAATGTATTGCCAGCTGCTACTGCTTTTTTTCCCTATGTACTGTGTAGTGGGTTTTTCTATCAAGTTGTAATTCCTTTAAAACAAAGTGCTGCCACTTACATTCTCAGTGTCGCTATAATGCTTTGTAACCAACATTTCAAAAGCAGCTAATTGGAGGAAAAAAAATCTACTATCAATGTTGCAATTAATTCTCATTAGGCAGCAGCATTGTAGAAAACAGCGAGTGGGACAACCTTGTCCATGCGTCCTGCTAACAATGCCATCCCACTGCGCCACCCGGAGAGGTGTTGTGCCCGTGGCTGGCCAGGCACCCCTGCAGTTTGCTCAGGCAGTCCCCCACTTTAACCATTAGCTCAAAAGCTGACACGAAAGCCAGGGCAAGGGCAAATGAGAGATGGGCTTCGAAGAGGAGGTATCTGCAGGTGCCACATCTGTTTGTATTTAAAAGACCTAGGGGTGGAGGGGCAATGGTGTGCTCCTTGTGGGGTGTGTGGCAATGTCATTTCCAAAATCACCTTCCTCCTTAGGAAGAGCATCCTGGTCCAGAAGGGAAGCTACACAGACATGCAACCACTGAGGAAATCAGCCGGTGTGGCCAGGACACGAGCCCGGTAAATCTGTGGGCACCAGAGCTGTGGAAACCCAAGGGAGGAGCTGCAGCAGGAGCTGAGCTCCAAATGCTGCTGGCTTAGGAGCCCCAGGGTGGCCAGAGGAATCCACAAGGGATTTTGCCCTCAGTGGGTGCCCAGAGATCAGCGCCAGGAAAGAGCTTATGAAGAAATGACCTAGACAGTGATAAAACTCAAATGTAAATGGAGAAGTGTTTTGAAATACCAAGGAGAAAAAGCAATGGCAACAATGAATGTCTGAATCCTAGTATTGTCCAGGCAGTGAACCAGCAACTCTGGGGCCTGGCGCTGAGCTGCGGCTGTAAAGCGAGGAACAGGAACACAGAGAGCCACCGGGCTGACGGGGAGCCGGCAGAGTGGCACGTTTCACAAGGCTTGGAGAAGTGCAGCCAGTCTGATTGTAATTGCAGCACGGGATACCAGGACATGGGGCAGGTGATGAGAGAACCTGTAAAATGCTCCACCTCAAACCTTGAAGTCAGAGGTGAAAAAAACCAGACAGTTTCGATCATGTAAGCGCAATGTTTAGGGAGTGGGGCTGAATGACTTCCAGTACGAGGAACTACTGCAAGACTTGCATGTAAGTTGGCAAGTGAATGGAAAACTTGATGATCATCCATACTCTATCAGAGCTTTAAATATGCAGGAAGAAGGATTTGTTTTTCAAAAGAATCCAGAAACATATAGAAAGTAAACATTTGCAAAGCCTTCAGTGATGCCACTGGAAAATCCCTTGATGGTTTTGTTAGTTGCACAACACACACCAAGATACAGCACAGCAAGCAAAAACATCTGCACCATCATCCTCTGCATGTATGGTATGGAAACAGGGTAAATTTTGGAGGTCACTGGGGACAGATCCGTGGCCACAGTGACCAGGGGAATGCCAAAGTTGTGGCTCCAGTGGCCCTTACGGGACAGAATCACAGTCAGCACAGCTGAGGCCGGCAGCCACCTCTGGAGACTGTCCAGCCCAACCATTGCTCTTGCAGGGTCAGCCAGAGAGGACTGCTCAAGACTGTCCACTCAGGGTTTGAGTATCTCCAAGGATGAGGACACTACAGCCTCCTTGGGCCTGTATTAAACCACTCGCACGGTACAAATGGGGTTTCTTATCTGCAATTGGAATTTGCTGAATTTCTCTACGTGGCATTGCCTCTTGTCCTGTCCCTCAGCACCACTGAGAAGCGTCTGGCTCTTCTTTATCCCCATTGGGTATTTATGGACATGATCATCCCGAGCCTTCTCCTCTCCAGGCTGACCAGTCCCAGCTCTCTCAGCTTCTCCTTGTATGAAAGTTTCTTCAGTCCTTTCATCATCTTCTCAGCCCTTCAATGGACTCACTATAGTATGTCCCTGTCTCTCTTGTACTGGGGAGCATCAGACACAGCACTCCAGATAGGTCCCACCAGTGCAACACTCTGCCTAATGCAGCCCAGGGCACACTGGCTGCTTTCTTGCCTGGGTGCATTGCTGACTGATGGTCACCTTGACCCCCAGGGGTCCCACAGGTACTTCTCTGCTAAGCTACACTCCTGCTGCTTGCACCCTAGCATGCACTGATGTGTGGGTTTATTTCTCCCCAGGGGCAGGGCTTCCTCTTGTTCAACCTTAGGAGGTTCCTCTCTGATCCTCTTTTCCATCCTGTCCATGTCCCTCTCAATGGCAGCACAACCACCTGGGGCATCAGCCACTCCTCTCAGTATCATATCATCTGCAAACTTGCATTGTTGTGGAAGGCTATCACATTTGTTTAGCATGATTTCCCCTTTATAAATCCACAATGACTACTCCAAATCACCTCCTTGTCCTTTGTGTGTCAGTGAAGGGATTAGTTGCTCCTATCACAGTCCCAGGGATCAAGGTGAGGTTGACCAGCATGTCCTTCTCCTTCCTCTTCTTGAAGATAGAAATGACATTTACTTTCCTCCAGTCTTCAGGAACCTCTCCTGATTGCCACACACATGTTGTGGTAGCTTTTAATTTTTGCGCCTCTCCATCACAGACCAGCAGAAAGCAAAGAGCAAATGTCAAGAACATCCATTTTGTCTGGTATTTGTCATATGCAGAGTGCTGAGAGAAGACTTTACATCTAAGACATACCCGGGAGGAGACTGAAACTGTAGAGGGTCCCAGCTGCCTTCCAGTTACGCTGGTCTGAATCCACAGCAAATCTGGTATCTCTGGGCAGGCATTGAGGAGGAACAGGCTTCTGAAGTGCAGCTGGTTGCTGGCCGTAAGCCAGCTTTCCCTCTAGGGCCACACCAGAAGTGGCCGGCACTGCACTGCTGCCAAGCAGCTCTCCAAAGCAGGAGGCATCATGGGGCAAGAGTTACTTTAGGTGCCACCATCAGGTGTGAGCACTTCCCACAAAGAGCCCATACCGCCTGGGGAAGGGTCCTGTCAATATTTGCACTGTTACTGTGAAAACCCACAGCATTTTGTTGGCCCCAGCGTTGTGTGGACTGGATTCACGTACAAAGCTGTTCCTACTCACAGACTTGATGTCTGTGCAACCATTGTAAGCAGGTAATTCTCTTTACTGAAGTAGGTGTAAGCATTCGGCAGAGAAAGTGATCACAAAAAAA